>CM052351.1:23895557-24278042 GCA_028551395.1 Casuarina glauca | reverse complement strand
AAGATAGAGCACAAATAAAAGGGGTTATTCTCTTTTGTTGTTGTCGTTGTATTTTTTTTTTCTTTTTGTCTTTTTGTTTTTTGTTTTTGTTTTTTTTTTTTTTAAGGTTTTAGAAAAAGCAAGCTTTCTTTGTTTGCCCACCGAGCCCTGTTGTGCTTGTCTTGCAATCACCATTCTCTCTCAGGAGAACCATACTAATAAAAAACTAAAGGAACTCAATATCATAATAACAGGAAACATACATAATTTAAAATAAATAAAAACCCTTAGCTTCCAGTTATAGAATTTGGTAACTAATTGTTCGAAAAATTGAGAGTTTCGACCTTGACAATGTACCTAGAATTATTCAAGTGACATATGCCTTTAACATAACTTCTAAGCTAATTGATTGGGGTAAGGTGTTCATTAAGTTTGGCTACTTTTTTTTTTGTAGAAATATAAGCTTGTATTAATAAAAAAAATAATGTATAAAAGTATAAGGACATATCCCAACATAACAAGGATTACAAAAACTATGAAAACAAGGAGGTTAGAAGCCTCTAAATCTAATTTAAAATGACATTTTCCTATGAGGATATGATATCTTGAAATAAAGAAGTTATCCAAGATTGACGTGTCAACTATTTTTTAAAAATTTTCTTTTATTTCATTTTGCTCATCTCTAGTAAATGCAAATTAAAAAAAAATAACTTAAAAAGTTTTGAACATAAATCCTTTCATTTAGTTACTTTAATCATCCATTACAACTTTTCATTTTATCTTTAATATGATTTCAAATTCCATTATGAACAAAGGTAGTCTTCCAAATAATCATTATTCATATACATTGAAAAAAAAGATACTTTTGTTTTCAATGTAGGTTTGACCAAAATTTTAATATAAGTTAACTAAAAGGTGTTATTGTATCATTTCTTCTATTATAGAAAGTCAATTTTGATAAACTAACAATCAAATGAAATTATGTTTACTAATCCTATCAATACAAATTAGATTATACCAATCAACTTTTTCATTAACTGGCTAAAGGGCTTTATAAATTTCTTTATAATAAGTAGACCTATAAAAAATCAAGGTAAGTATAGGCCTTAATTTGATGAAACTTCTCCAACTACATACAATAAAACCTTTTATATGAAGCTATATTATTGGATTTTTTTTATATTTTGTATTGTAAATTCATTTACTCTATAAAGAAGAGTTTGGAAGATTAATAAGATTCTAAAACATACATCCTAAAAGTACTTTATTCCAAAGTTTAAAATTCACTACAGTAGTCCTCATTTCTCCCTTTTACTTTCTCTTATAAATTATTTATTAAAACATGAATCATTTATATATATATTATTTATTTAAAGATGATAAGCTAATAATAAAAAACAACCATCCTTTTTGTTATATTTCATTACTCTTAAGTATATGTAAGTCATAGAAATCAAATTAATGGCAATGAGTATTCCATATGAATTTAAATTTTTGCTATCACGCTACAAAGATATGTTCTTTTACTTAAACTTGATTATTAAAAGAAGAACACATATCCATATTTAACAAAGATGTCCTACTAAAACATTAACAGCAACAAAAATCACTAATTACAATCCAAAGACATGATAATTTGATCAAAACCTGATATACCTGTCCTTATTTTCCCATCCGAGGTCCATAATTCGACCGGAAAACTCCCGTATTATTGTTTGTGCACGCTGGGGGCTTTTGCTTCGTCTCTACCTTCTATGCCTTCCCACACAACTATGTCAACATGTTGGCAAATATGCCCGAAGCATCCTTATGTGAGTCGAATATTGGCTTGCCCTAGAGCACACGATCCTAGGTTGTCACGAGGATTCTTTCGGACGTGTGGCCTCCCATTCTAATCGACGAACTGATTGAATGATCATTGTCATCTTTAGAGCTTTCCTCGCTGGAGGGAACATTTTGCATAATCCCCAGAAAATGGTGAATTGAATGATCGTAAGCTGTAATCGGCTCCATGCAAGGGATTTGGTTAGGCTTTGGTTAGGATTTGTTGCGAAGAAAGACCACTTGGAGTGGTCTGTTGGTGCTTTCACGAGGAATTGAAGAAAAGTGGATTCGATGGTATCATATGATCGTCATAAGCAAAGGGGAATAGCCCTATTTCCACTTGATTGAATTAGTGGGAAAAGTCGTGGCTCATAAAAGGATTCGCTTTCTTCCTCAAGGTCTACCTTTTGTGGAGAAAATGCTGGTATATGAGGTAAAGGTGGTTATGTCACTGATATCTGCATTGAGATGTGCTAGCATAAATGAAATGTTGGTAAATATAGTATATGTTTTAATTAATAACCTAAACTTTTAGTTAGTTGTAACATTTGAGGATTTTAATAGTTAGTAGCAAAGACGGTTATCGTTCAAGATTACCGGAAGTGGAATTGTTGGTATATGTTACAGTGCAAAGCTGCCCGGTTAGCATGCTAATAAACAAAAACTAGTTTTCACACCTTTAATGTTCTTTTTTTGTTAGTTTAAATGATATATAATATAACTTTATACTAGAAATTTTTTATTTAAACTAGAATGGTTTATAAATGGTAAAATTAGATAGAATGACCACAATGATCATAAGGTAAGTGAGTTTCACATATTATATTTTATTTAAGACAACATTATCCTTTGGTAAACATCTAAATTGTGAAATAATTATCAAGTAGATTCTCTCTTCTTGCAAATTTTAGACATATTAGAACAATTTTTTAAATGCATCTCTTTGCATCATAACCCAATTATTATTATTTTTTTTCCAGGTATCATGCATCTTCCTCCTATTCATGAAGCTTCAAGTTATCTTTTATAATAAATCATCTTGGGCATTTCTTCTGTGTTATTAAAGTTTCGTCTCCCTTTCCTAATTTAAGTACCTCTATGAAAAATTTAAACCATTTATATCTTCTTCTTTTTTTGTGTGTATGAGATTAAATTGGTCTCCTTAAGTTGTATGATATACTTGAAGGAGTCTTAATTGTTATTAGCTTCGAAATTGGTCTCTGCATTTTGCAGAATTAGCCTCAAATTTTATTTCCAAATTAGAACGTGCTTGTCATTTTTGCTATATAAACTATTTCATTATAAGTTGAAAAATGGTATAACTTATGATGAAATGACCATTCAAAATAACTAATTACATTCTAAGATGATCAGGATGAAGTTATAAATGGTTACTATCGATAAATCAAGTAATTTTCTCTTACAACTTTTCTTCTACCGCAACATTGCCCTTTTGGAAGGCTTTGGTTTCAGAAAGCTTTGTTACGTTAGTTATAAGTAATTTCGTCATAAAAAAATTTATCTAACGTTTTTGTTGTTTAGATGCAGATGTGAAAAGGTGTTTCGAGCGATTCAAAATATACTAGGGTTGGGTTGGCTCTTACTCTCTTCCACCCTTTTTCACACAGAGAATTCGAACAGGCGAAGATGAGTAGCCAAGTGGCGCCTCCCGGGCCTAGGAGGAACAGTGCTAGCCATAAACAACGCGGCCTCTCCACCTTCAAGAAACCCTCGCCTCCTGAGGACGGAAATGCTTCAATGTCCTCTTCTCCTCCTGCCCCCCAGTCGTCTGTGGGGAGCTCAAGTTATCCAAAGCTTTGACCATTCCCGAGGGCACCACTGTTTCCCATGCCTATCGGCGTATGGCAACTCGCCGTGTCGACGCTGTTCTCTTGACTGATGCCAATGCCTTGCTTTCTGGAATTGTTACCGATAAGGACATCGCCACGAGGGTAATAGGTTTGAGGCCGGAGTAGACGATAGTGTCCAAAATCATTTTTGTTACTTCGGATTCTTTAACTGTCGAAGCTTTTCAGAAGATGGTTTACGGGAAATTAAGACACTTCCCTGTTATAGAAAATGGTGAAGTTATTGCATTGCTAGATATTACAAAGAGTTTTTATGATGCTATATCTAAAATGGAGAAGGCTGCGGAACAGGTACTGCAATTGCTGCTGCGGTTGAAGGTGTGACGCGGCAGTGGGGAACCAATTTCTCTGCTCCATATCCATTTATAGAGACACTGGGGGAGCGGATGTTCAAGCCTTCTTTGTCCACTATCATTGCTGAAAACACCAAGGTTGCAATTGTATCACCATCAGGTCCTGTATACGTTGCTGCTAAAAAGATGGGGGAGCTGCAGGTGAACTCGGTTGTTGCTATGACGGGGAGCCAGATTGTGGGGATACTTACTTCAAAGGACATCCTTATGCGAGTGGTGGCACAGAACTATTGAAAACTGCACAAATGGCAGTCCCACACCGGGGCGAGAGGGAACCCAGTCCTGCACCTGATAAAAGTGTTGGTGCCCCCTTTATGATTGCTGAGTTCTCGGTTTTTAAGTTGGGCCCTGCATTTTTACATGGTATTGGAGTCAGACCCTCTAAACTGGGTGGACCCACAATCCCTGAATAGGTCAAACTCACGCCGGCAAAAATTAACCGGGTGTTTGTCTGCGGGAGAGTATTGAAAACTGCACAAATGACAGTCCAACACCGGAGCTAGGAAACCCAATGTTGCACCTTATAAAAGTGCTGGTGCCCCCTTATGATCGCTGAGTTCTCGGTTTTCAAACTGAGCCCTGCATTTCTACAAGAACCTCTCTCCTAAATTGACTCTGGCAGAAAAGGTGATGACGCCAAATCCTGAATGTGCAACGTTGGATACAACAATTCTTGATGTTCTACATATAATGCATGATGGGAAGTTTCTTCATCTTCCTGTTTTAGACAGAGATGGTTCTGTGGCTGCCTGTGTACATGTTTTCCAGATAACTCATGCCGCAATCTCTGTGGCAGATAGTGGCTCTGGTGTTTTTAGTGACATGGTGAACTCCAGGACAAGAAAGTTTTGGGACTCAGAGGTCCCACGACTAGTGGCATTGACAACTATTTTCGCCGCAAAGATCCCTGAATCCATTGTTTTCCCCACAAGCCCTTTACGATATTCAGCTTTGCTGGTTAGAGAGAAAGCCTTCTTGATGTTGGAAAGTAGTTGCATCGTCAAAATCTACTCCTTCATAGTGCCATAACAGTCATCCAAGCCACAAGGAAACTGAAAAAGTTTCATTTGTTCCTCATGGGCTTTCTAAGGCTCTGTGGTTACCATGAATGGAGAATGGGGCTCCATTTGCGTACTAATAATTCTTTAAGCTGACTGAAATGCTTTGAAACACCGTTCCCACCATGTTTGGCCCCACTGAGTGCATCTAAGACAACATAAAGGTGGCTAGCATCCACCAAATTGTAGCGTTCATAAAGCTCTTCCCATAACTTAGCAACACTGATAGTGTATATAAGGCCTTTATGTAGTTGCTCCAAAAATGAATTAAGGATCCGTGTAAAGCAAACAGCATTGCACCCGTTTCCCAATAAGGGAAAAGAGGTGAGTTTTTGCTCAGTGTTGGATTCCTCCCATCCACAAAACCTAACTTGTTTATGCTCAAAAGACTTGTTCACATCATATGGCTCCGAACCAAAAAATTACCTAGCCCTGTGAGTTTAAATGAAAGTAGCGAAGGGGTATTAGAGTCGCTACTGGGGAGATGTAAGGAATTGGATGGGTCCGAAATAACACGGATAGAAGGAGGTTAAGATTTCTCAATGCAGTCAATGTGGGTGTGTGAGGTATTGTGGCCTCCTTTCTTCCTATCATGAGAAGGGATGTAGGGCATTTTGATTATGGAGGACGGTGACCCACTTGCAGACATGGTTAGGACAAAGCGACAAGACTTTGTTTTGGTGGTGTGAGAACAGGGGAGGCAATGTGGTTGTAAAGCAAATACAATATTAGAAGGATAAGGAAAGGTAAAATAGATACTTGGAAGAGGCTCTTGTAGAGCTTGCTAGTTGCGAAAACATGAGTGGCAGTCACAGAAAAATAGCTAGAAGCAATGAAAGAACAAACTCGTTAGCCATTGGCCAGGAAAAAAGAAATCAAAGATTGCCCAAATAGAATAATCCACTTAAAAAAGAGTAAAGGGAACTCTGTCAAGGGATACACAAAGTTGCGACCAGAACCAACGGGAGCTGAACCTTCCTGGAGAATTAGACAACTTTTGGCAGGAATAAGACGGCTAAAAACAATGGGAGCTAACTTTCCTTCAGAAAAAAACAAAACTTTCCGTGGGAACAAGAAACTTAATGAGAGCAAGAAATCCCTTTGTTTAGTGCACAAAAGGTGAACCCAACAAGATTATTAGGCTCTCAATATTATGAAGCATTTGACAAACTCTTGTATATAATTGAAAAAAAAAACAAGTTTGTTTATTGATCAAGCAAAATCAAAACTAATTACAAGAAAATATAAAGTTGTACAAAAAGTGAATTTTCAGTGCGGCTGCAATCATAAACATTCTAATCTAATAGACAATTGTAGTATTAACTTCTTATAAAGATTGACAAAAAAGGAAAGAATTGCATCAACATATAAGAAAGAAAGGCAATACGCAAGTGCATTGACTTATAGGTTGGTGAATATCTCAATATCTTACTTCTTCAACTTCTCGTTGTTGTGAGAGATTGAGAAATTGGTTGGCTTGGAATTTAGTGTTTTGAACCTTTGTCAATGCGTATGCGAATTAGTGTTTGTGCCAAGTTAGATAAATGTTACTCTTTTATTATAATTGATCGTTTTTTCATATTTATTTTCTACATTTTTTTTTTGTTCTTGAGACTGAATACGAGGATTCCCCGATATTTGGTAAACATTCTACACCGATTTTTTTGGTCAATTAATTGTCATAAAAGGATTCTTTTCTTGCTGCAGTTCTCCTATTTCACAGTCTCGTTACTGTATGCGGCTATAAGTAAAGATATATTTATTATGTCCAGGTTTATTATTAATACAATTTATTAGATACTATCTTTTTTTTTTTTTTCCTTTGAAAAAACAATGGCTCACAACGCAAATCATGCTTTCCTAACTGCCTCCACGCAGAATTTGCCCATCGTGAAGCACCTGTTGCCCAAACGAACTAACCTTTTCTTTCACTAACCAAACGAATCGTACGGAGTAGACGCACAATTTACAGGTACATAAACAACATTTCCGAACACTACGAGTTACCAACTAAGCT
The DNA here is from genome assembly GCA_028551395.1 of Casuarina glauca. Lineage (NCBI taxonomy): Eukaryota > Viridiplantae > Streptophyta > Magnoliopsida > Fagales > Casuarinaceae > Casuarina > Casuarina glauca. The sequence continues at coordinate 24,270,943 of CM052351.1, read as the reverse complement.
GGAGCACCACTTTTTTCATAATTAGTCGCACGACCAATGAATATGATTTCTAGACAAGTGACGGAACACTACGAATTGTCTTGCCTACTTTTTGTGGATGAAGTGACGGAACCGCATGCTGGCCTCACGGACCGACGCAACCCATATGACTCTCCGACAAGTAATATTTCACCTCTCCAACAAAAATCTTGCCCCCAATACAGGAAGCCACTAAATAAACTTACGAAAGGGACGTATAAAAAAAAAGCGTCCAACAATCTACTTATTTAATTATGACAGGTTTACGTGTAATTGCCCTTTTTGTGTGTTCAAAACAGTGGTTGGAGATCAGTTTTCCGGTGTCACCAGTGGCTGAGAAGTAGCCCAACGGTCGGAAGGCTGTTAAAATCCGACGGTCGTCCGTCCCTTGAAGTGCCTATGCCAATTCATGGCCCGTCTGCTGTTATAGGCGTAGGAGGCCTCATAATAGGCATTAGCTTATGGAAGTCCAAGTTAATAATCTCATTAAAAAAAAAGGTAATAAATCTTTTGACAAATGACAAATTTTGAAAATTTAATTTTGTTTCTATGGTCAGATTGTAGAGATACACAATATTCTTACAAAGTAGTTTAGTAAATAGTTTGTTTACCAAAAAAAAAAGGAGAATTAGGATTGTTGAATCTTAAACCTTAGAATAAAATTCGTTTGGAATGTATGTTTTAAAATTTGATTAATCTTTTGGACTCTTCCTAATAGAGTAAGTGGATTCATAGTACAAAATATAAAAGAATTCTAATAATATAGCTTAATATAAATGGTTCTATGACATAGAGTTAGAGAAGTCTTCATAAACCAAAACCCATTGTTACCTCATTTTTTTTAGTTTGGCTATTGCTGCAAAACGGTTAACAACAACCTTTGACCAATTAATAAAGAAGTGAATTGATATGATTTAATTTGGACTAATGACGTTAATAAACATAATTTCATTGACTAGCTAATTTGTCAAGATCAACTTTCTATAGTAGAAGAAATTGTATAATGACTTCAATTAATTTATATTGTGATTTTTGTCAATTTTAGATTGAAAATAAGAGTTATTTCTTTTTTGTCATGTACATAAACAAGGATAATTTGAAAAACTATCATCGCTTAGAATGAAATTCAACATTATATTAGAAAATGAAATAAAAAAACAATGGATAGTTAATGCAACTAAAGGAAGAGATTTAACCACAAAATTTCTTAAGATGTCATTTTTATCTTACATTTATTGTATATGAGCTTAATGCAATGGAAGATAATTTCATAACAAAGTAATTGACATCTCAATTGTATTGGCAAAAATAAAGAAATTTGTTTGAGAAAGAGCTTTTTGTTTTAAATATAAATTATTTCTAAGAAAATATCATTTTGAATGAAATCCAAAGATTTTCAACCTCCATCTTTTGATATCTTTTATAAGGTTTATAATAATGAAGTATGTTTCTCCGTTTCTATACATTAATGTGTATTAATACAAACTCACATTTGTTTGAAATGAAGGGCAATTACTAATATAACTGAAGAAAGACATCACTTTCAAAAGAACTCGTATCTCAAATTTGGGGCCAGGGCTTTGATCCTTGCATAAAAGCAGAGAGGCAGCTTCCATCTTTTGATTGAGTGGCAGAACTGCTTTTTATCCAGGAAAAAGCAAAAGATATTCGCAGCTTTCCTGCTTTATCTATTAGGGCAAAACGAAGTCACATGTGCAGCAGGTGGAGCACCTTTTTCCCTTTTCTTTTTTCTTCTCTCCCTTTGTTGGGGTTATTTCTTTCCGTGGCCTCATACCACTCAGGTTTCTATGATTTGACATACACTGTACCCTTTCCGTTGGAGCTCAAAGTTAGTCGTGATTATTATACAGGTGATTTTTGGGTATGTGAAAACATTTGTGTTGGAGACAATAAGTTGTATTAGATTTGACATTTTTTTCTCAATGGGAATTTTATTTTTTCTAATAATAAAACAATTAATGTGTTAGGATTTGAAGTAAAAATTAGTAAGTTTAGATATATTTTATTTATATTTTTGAAATATTCTAAAGTTATTTTTTTCTATATTAGTCGGAATCCTTAATAGTATCTAATTAGAATTCTTAACAATATTTTACTAAGATTTCCTTTAATGTTAATATAAAAAGGAAAAATTATAGGAAGACCTAATAAAGGCTAAAAGAGTGTATAAAAAAGGTTACGCCACTTATGAGAGTGGTAACTAGAGAATTCTACTTTGAATAGCAAGCACTAGCCAAGAGAAAATCTAATATATTATTTTAAGTGCTAAGAAAGCTTTGTGAAAGTTATGAGTAAATCTTATAATTAATACTTTTATATGTTTTTTAAGAAACCTAATAAAAGAAGAAAGGGTTAATAGTTGAGTTAGTGACAAGAGATGTAGGACATGATGTTGGTCTAAAGTTTCTAAATATTATGTCTCTTGTGTGCTTGTGATTTGATTTATATGTCTACATGTTTGTTTGATGGGTTGTTCTCACAATATATTGATATGATAGGCTTTAAGTATCTAGATTTGAATGTACATAGTTATATGACATTTGATATTCAATAGATTGAGGAAATATAACAAAGAGTACTTTAATGATAAAAGAACATGTGTATCTAAATCTAAAATTGTTGGCTTCTTTTGCTCTTGAGCAAAATAAATAATTTTTTAGAAAAGACTAATGAGTGAGAAAAAAGCAAGTTGAGGGAAATTTATCTTAAATTCCAGCATACCAATATTCTTTCATAATTGAGCAAAATAAATAATTTTTTAGAAAAGACTAATGAGTGAGAAAAAAGCAAATTGGATTCTTGAAGCAAGTTGAGGGAAATTTATCTTAAATTCTAGCCTACCAATATTCTTTCATAACTACTATCTAAGTGATTATCATAATGGATCCAATCCCTATAAATGGAATTTTTAACCCTCAAGTTATTTGCTAACTTGACTTTACTGTTTAACAAAGTAACAATAAATAGCTTGTATTGCCTATAAGTAGCTTGACTTCCTTATGCTTAAAGGGCCATTTAATTGTCTAGTATTCTATGAAGTAATAATCATTAGGCTATTTTGTAAGTGTTTCCATTCCGAGTGAGATTCTTCGTTTCCTTGATTCCACTTTCTATACTTATATCTCTTTTATTAACCTTGCCATCCTTTTTTGACGCTTCAATAGAATCCTTAACCCTTTTATTCCACGAGGCAAGTCGTGAGGACTGATTTCCTTCTCACTTGGACTACTCTTGACTTTTTTTTTGGTTGGATTTGTAGTACTAACCTAAGGTTGGGTAGGATTAGTTACGGGACTATTATTTGGATTGATATCTTCAACAATTTTATCTCCTTGAGTAATGCAATTGATGTTTGAACCCCCTCCTTAGATGCTTCTAGGGGAAGATGGCTTGATTGATTTCTTCCCAGTAACTATCTATACATCCATACCCTCTTTTATTAGCTCATTTTGTGAAATAATGTAATGTAAGCTTATATCAATTATCATAAACTAATTCTTTTGTAAAGGTGTATTGATATAAATAATGTTGGTCTAGTTGAATAAGACAAATTTTGCCCTTAATTGCTCTGGCTATAATACTTCTTATAAAACTATGATAAGTTAGAACTATTTAATTAAGCACATTATAAGTTAAATTGGTTAAGTCCCCTTTTAGCTCAATATATGCATATTGGAATTTGCATGTATTAAAATCAAGATCATGATAGATCTTTGAAAGGATTTAGAGCATAATGGTTAATTTACCATAACCAATATTTTTCCCTATTTTATGAAACATTACATACATTTTCGGGATGGTTTCTTAATAGTTCATAAAATAGATAACTTCTTACAAAACTTTTTTTCTCTCTACCAACAAGTGTTTCTTGTCACTAATTTTAGTGCAGTTGTCTTGTTTCTTATTGGCTAGTGCAATAAAGGCATATTAGAGGGAAAATTTTTGGCCAAAGATCAGACAAAATGCAAGCGCAATTAGGTAAGTAAACCTCATTCTAGTTTTATATATAAAATCTATTTTCAATCTATTATTAATGTTTAGATTCTAGCTTAATGCCCCATTTGAGGCTCTTATATTTCTAACACCTTTTGTCTACTTGACTTCCACTTTCTTACACTCCTTAGTCCTCTTAGTCATCTTTGGGCATGTCATATCTAAGTTACCAAACACCCCCCATTCCTTGCGCAGTTTTCGTTTCTATTGGTACACTACATTTATAGAAATCTTTTCCTCCTTCTTGTTGAAGATGTCAAATGCATTAATGAATACCTTTTTAGTATCCATTTCAATACAACTTCGTTCGTAATTCAACTTCATTTCTTCAATCATATTATTAGCATACAACGGTCTAACAATTATAATGATTTCTAAGGATTACTTTTCGATATTTGATGGAAAAAGTACGGGTCTCCTTGCGGTCAGAAAAGTAACAAAGAAAATAGCGAATAATGTCCTAGTTTCGTGATTTTAAAGTGGCTTTGATGGAAAAAGTACGTGTCGCCTTGATTTTGATGGAAAAAGTACGGGTCTCCTTGATGTCTTGTCTCTCTGAAGTCTGCACCACCCACAAAAATCTAAAGCAAAAGGCAAGTAAAGATATACATGTCTCTGTCAAGTTTGCTAGGACCCGTGTGATTGTAAAACATTAGCTGTGCTGTTGCGGGGACTAGCGAAGAAATTAATTTGGGACTGTTCATGGAAATAGAATTGAAGAACGAACTTTACTTTCAGAGGAACTTGTACCTTACATCTGGGATGGACTTTGATCCTTCCTTATAAACAGAGAGACAGCTCCCATCTTTTGGTGGAATAGCAAAACTACCTCTTATCCAGAGAGTGAAAGGTATTTGCAGATCTTCTCCTTGATCTAAGACGGAAAACAAAGTCACATCTTCATGGCAGGTACAGTACCCTATTTTTCTCTCTCTCTCTCTCTTATTCTTTCTTGGGATTACATATCTTTCTATTGTCTCATGTTAGCTAGGTTTCTAAGTTTTGACGTTTACCATACCCCTTCTGTTAGAGCCCAAAGTTACTTATATTATTACAATGGTGATTTTTGGTTATTACGGAACATCTGTGTGATGGATATAATAAGTTGTACTAGTTTTGACATCCTTTTCTGCTATGGCCATCTTTTGTTTTTTCTACAAGTAGAAGTAACTCTTAATGTGATAGGCTTCAAGTATCCGGATTTGAATGAGCATAGTTATATGACGTTTGACACCCCATAGATTGAATAAATATAGCAAAGAACACTTCAACAACAAGACAAAATGCGTACCTAAAAATATGATTTTCGATTTCTTTTTGCTCTTGGGCAACATAAATGATTTTTTAGCAAAGACCAACGAATGACAAAAGGGAAGATTTGGCGCCACAAAACAACTGAATTTGCACTTCTGATTTTACCTCTTTTTCTACGATAGTTTTCATTGCATTGCCTTAATAAACTATTCATTTTCTGTTTTATTCAATCCATAGTTTGTGTTAACGTACTTTTCCGTGGCACTATAATTAGTGTTAAATGTATTACATTTTAGTAGCAAAACCAAATTTTGATCTTTAAAAGAAAACCGAAAGTACTACAAAAAATCTAATACCCTATAATTGGGTTTTTCTTTCTACTTTTGCATATGCATGCAATAAAACATAAAACTCATACATCCATAAAGTGGATGGCAAAGAAACTCAAGTACGAAAAGTGGTCGAATGTATATAAAGTAATTTTCGGATATATATGTGTTCCTAAATTATCCTTTTTCATTGTAATTAATGAAACATGTGGATGGGTGTCTCTAGTGACCCGTATTGTAATTAGGGCAATGTATGTAGATGATATCTCTTGTTATCCTTACCTCTTGTTTGTTCACATTACCCTGAATTTTCCTGGTTCAGTAGACAAAAAAATTTTGAAAGGTGAAATGGAGGAGGAGTTATCCGGCTTGCCCACCTTGTCCTCTACATGCTGTATTTATAGAGCTCCTGAGCGACTACGTCATGGCAATGAAAAATCCTATACACCGAAAGTAGTCTCAATTGGCCCGTTTCATCATGGTGGCGGAGGATTACAAGCCATGGAAGAACATAAAAAAAGGTACCTAGACTTTCTTATTAAAACAAGAAATTTGAGTTTGGAGTGCTGTATCGATGTTATAAAGCGAAAAGAAGAAGAGCTGCGGGAGTGTTATGCTGAAGCGATGAATTTTAGCAGTAACGAATTTGTCAAAATCATTCTAGTGGATGCTACCTTCATCATTGCTTTCTTACTCAAGTTTGAATTTGATGAGGTGCGAGATGAAAATCATGACCGCATATTTGGAAAACGGTGGATGATGCATAACATATGGCTTGACATGCTGTTACTTGAAAATCAGCTTCCTTTCTTCATTCTTCGGGATCTTTTCGACCATCTCGCGCCACCCACATCCGAGGGTAAAGTTGTCACCATATCTGACCTCTTATTCACCTTCTTCAAAAAGCGAATGCATTTGGAGGATGACGGAACAAAATGGAAAACAATCTGTTCTGACGGAACCGAGCATTTTGTTGATCTCCTAAGATGCTTATATCTACCTTTGAGCAAGCCACGTGGAGGGAACGGGCAGGGCGGAGGGAACGCGCGAGGTGGAGTTAGTGGGCAAGGTGCAGGGAACCGGCAACGTGGAGGAACCGCGCAAGGTGGAAGAAAAGGAGCCACACCGCGTACGCCCAGCATAACAGAGTTAGATCTTTCTGGAGCCACATTTGAAGTTTTGTCAGGTGAAAACCTACTTGGCCTTGATTTCGAGAATGGAGTTCTAAAGATTCCAAAACTTATTATAAGTGAGGAAACAGAAATCCTAATCCGTAACATACTTGCTTTTGAGCAATGTCATTGCAAGGAATATAGGATCAATGACTATGTGTTCATCATGAATCGCCTTGTTAATAGTCAAAACGATGTGGACATTATGGTCAAGCACGGGATTGTGGAGAACAGGCTTGCTAATAATAAGCAAGGCTCATTTCTCATGAACAATCTTATAGATGGGGTTAGGGTGAAGTTTGATGAACTCTATTTTGCTGGTCTTTGTGAAAAGTTGAACAAGTACTACAAAAAACCAAGGCACAAGTGGATGGTCGACTTGAGACAAAAACATTTCAAAACACCATGGACTATAATATCTTTAGTTGCGGCTGCAACCCTACTTATCCTCACTTTCATACAAACGGTGTACTCCACAAGGTCTTCCAAATGGACATAGGTCATAACATGCCACCGTTTCACCATTCCATGGCAGTTGTTTCTCATTTTGGTGTAGCTATACCTGTTTTGGTGCTTATATCCTGTTAAATGTAAACATTGCCAGTGCTCCGTTGTTTGTGTTAAAAACTGCTTTTCTTCTAAAACCGGTATGCTAAGCTGTGTATTTTTCTAAAGCAATATATACTGTTATGTTTGTATTGTCTTTGTAGCAATTAAATGATCATAGTTGAGTGCTTAATGATAATAAAATCTGCCTCATCCTAGTTAAAATTTCCTTTTTGTACTTCATAGACTTTTCAGTTTGTGTCGTAAGTAATCTGGGCAGACTTTGGAGGCTGAATGCGCCCTGGGTGCTTGTCCATGTTGGTCTAAGAAGAAGAACCAAGAACACAGAGTATGTGATAAGGAAACTGAGAAGCACATCAGAGTTTGTGCGATCTTCAAAGCTCTAGACATAAAGCTTGTGATGGTAAGCGAACTAAAAGTAAATGTTGAAGTACTGGGTTTTCGTATCTATCCGGTGAAAAATTAGGTATCACTCTCATCGACGGCCATTATATCTAGTCTTCCGTAAGCAGCAATGAGTGGGTGATGAGACTGTGCTTGAGTTTAAAGGGAACATATAGCCAGTTGAAACTAAATCCAAACTACACTTGGAGGCAGCGGACTAGGTTGTAATTCTAAATGATCATAAAAAAGTACTGTATAACCTTTTGAATGTAAAAGCTTCTTTCTCATTTTCTGAAGTAAAATAAATATTTAGGGGGTGTTTATTCAATTATTATAAAAAAACTGAAATTCAAAGTTTTGAATCAAAAGTTATATTCAACGATGTTAAACATAAATAATAGAGACCGAACCTTTCGAATTTTCCATGATTTCTGAGAATTATGCTTGAACAACAATACCTTTGTTAACATTGATCCACATTTACGCCAATGACATCTTTGAGTGCCATCAAGCCCCTCTTTTGAAAAAAGAGCAGAAAATTGATTTTGGGAAAAAAAAAAAAAAGGTTTGAAACTACTTCAATAAGCAATGGATGAGCTCTTGATGGGTGTTGTTCAAGTGGATTCAAAAACCTTGGTTACTCTTCTGGCGACCTTTCAAAGAAAAGGTTAAATATAAACCATTTGGGAACACATTATAATGCTGAGAATAAGTTTCCAAGAGTTATACTTAATCGGATTTTGTAACTTTAGTTAAGAAACCTACACCTTAAAGGAGAAGTATGATCGTTTCTACCCAGATTGTTTGGTTACTATGCTCAACTTATCAGTCATCTTTTACTGATAGAATTCATTACTTTACATCAGAGAAAGGTTACCTTCACGCCTTGATGTTTCCAGAAAAGGCTATTGGAAATAGGCGTAGAGAAGGTAAATTGTCGATCAGCTGTTGCTAATAAATGTTGGAAACTTACATTCTGTGTAACGCAACTAGGATGGACAGATCAAGTTCAAAGGAAAAACAGAAGAGTCGCTTATACTTAGAATTTGCTGAAATTCCTTATATAATAAAACAAGCAAAGTAGAGGAAACTTTTAGTAAGTGCTTAGTTTAGTTGGGAGTAAATATTGTTTAGAATCAAAATATCCCAAGTTTGACATCTAAATATACAATTTGGGTGCATATTTTTTTAAAACAAAATTCAAGTTGGAGTCACATTTAAATTTGGGTCAAGTGAAAACTTGTTTAACCCTTAATTCAATAATGAATTTCTAGGAATTCCAAAGCTCATCACAGGTCAGGAAACATAATGCTCCCATAATTTAATTGCTTTCTAGCAATGATATTAAAAAGGTGATTGTGTCAATGAATATGTTTTCATCATGAATCGCCTTGTTGATACTCGCAACTATGTTGACTTAAGGTCCAAGTACAGAACTGTGGAGAATAGGCTTGGCAATAAAAATGACGGGTCATCTCTTATTAACAAACACGAATGGGCTTACTGGACATAAAGCTTGTAATGGTAAGCGAACAAAAAGTAATCGCTCGAGCACTAGATTTTAGTTGTTCGGCTGTTATTTATTGCTCTTGTTTCTAGACATTATCTCTGAATTTTAGCTCTTCGTTGAAATCATAGAATATCAAATTGCAGAAGGTCATCACCCTATTTATCAAATATACTTTCCCAATTGACAAGAGAGAGAGAGCAGCGAGAATGGACTGAGACCTCAACGTCGGCGACTGCATGGCCACGGCTCGACCTCCTAGCCCACAGCGGGAGGTCAGAAACTTCCGTCTACATCATCTTTTGGTCTAGGACACAAGAAATCGTCTCAAAGCAGCCTCTCAAAACACACGAAAACATCCCGAAACAGCCACACCCACAACCTTCTCCGTCATAAATCGTACAAGAGTGCTACTAATAGAACTCTGTCGAAGTCCTATGTGGCGGCGACAGATTTACCTAGCAGCCCGAAGGTGTAGATGGCACCTCATGAGCCAGCCCGCTTGGATGGGAAGCCCGATGTAGTCTTCTTGGATGCAGAATGGGATGAGGCTTTTGCAGCCCATCGCCGTACTCTTATAGGCAAATTTAGTGGGATTCGTCTGCCAGCCGACGTTTTTGAACGTTTCATGAATACCACTTGGGGGCTTGGACAACCAGCAATTGTTGGATTCAGATCGAACAAACAAATAATTATTCATCTCTAATTGGACAAAGACTTTGCGTGAGCATGGTCAAGGGACAATAAGGTCTTTGAAGAATCAAGATTTCTTCTGTTTCGTTGGGATGAAACATGCCTTGGAGACCGCACGACACTGGCGCTGTGGCTGAGACTTCCCAATCTGCCTCCAACCGGCCATAATCCAGGAGCCTTGGAAAAGCTTCGCAACCAGCTTGGTAAATTTCTGTGTGCAGATCTACGTACACAAAAGTTCAAACACCCGGCATACACTCAGGTGTGCATAGGACTAGATCTTGCCAAACCATTGTCTGAGAATTTCTGGATTACGTCTGGATCACGCAGGGATCTCCTCAACCACCTATCCTGCAAGACATTCAATACGAAGAAAAGATAGGTTGCTGCTCCATTGTCATGTTCAAGGCCACGAACGTCATCCGTGTCACAAGCTCCAAGCGCGCACGCAGCTGTTCGACCAAATGCTTCACAGAGAAGTTATTCTCAAAAGGACACTCAAGCCATCGTGGCAGTCATCCAACAGCTCAATGGGAAAGCATTGAAGAAGCAGAAAAAATCCCAACAAAAGATGTCAGTATCGGAATAGAATCACCAAATTTGGCAGCAAAAACAGACTTCCACAGTGAGCTCACCACCTGTTTGTCAACCTGTCTCAAAGGACAAAGGCAAAGGCAACTGAGGGAAATCCCTTCGGCTATCTATTCTTCGAACGGAAACACGACAACTGCTACACAGCCACCAATAGCATCATCCCAGAAAAGCATGCCACACGAGAATTAAAGACAAGACTCAACTGAACGCTCCTCCATGCCTCAGCGGAATGAAGTTTTTGCCATAAACAATCTGATAAAGGGGGATTCAGTACAAGGTTCTTCAGCCACAACAGTGAAGAAAATCTATAAAAGGAAGAAATCATACACAGCTGAAGGTAGTAGGAGTAAGCATAGATACTAAAAAACAAGGTTTACATTAAACTAAAAAATAAGAACAACAGTAGTAGTTTAATGAAACCATTATCATGGGCCAATGGCAGACTATTCTTCAAAGGGTTTCTCTCAACTGCTAGTTCTGGTTGAGTACATAGCTTTATATAAGCCTTGGTTGAGTGATTGCTTAAACAAGATTTACACGTAAGCTTTTATAAATCCATCAGCAATCAGGCATGCTCGGTCAGAGGGAATTCACGCCAGTTAAACTTTGTGTGACCAGATGGATCCTGCACCGATGATGTTGACATTTTGGGTTCGATGCAGTGTCTTTCCATGAGGAGCTCCTATCTTCTTCTTCTACAACAAGTTTGTTATGATCGCATCTATCGTCAACAGATGTTCGGCTATCGTCAGATCGATTAAGTCATGTTCCTAGGATAGTTACAGACGCACAAAATGCCATGCTTTGTAGACTGCTAGATTTGGAGGAAATTCAACAAGCAATAAGAAAGTCTGATCCAATTAGTGTTCTATGCCCTAATGGAATCACTGACCATTTGTTTTCCACTGCAAAAGATATCCTAAGGGAGGATATGATGGCTGCCATGGAGGATTTTTTAAAGGAAGGCCAGATACCTTGAAGCACTATAGCAATGATGCTAGCCTCAATCCCCAAAGTCTCTCAATTGAGTAGCTTTCTGGACTTAAGGCCAACCATTTTATTCACTTTTTGTTAAAAAGTTCTATTGGAGATCCTCAATGGCTACTTAGCTCAGGTGCTTCCTTCTATGATTTTGTTGGAGCAATTGGGCTTTGTCAAGAACATATCCATCTAAGAAAATATAGTGTTGGTGCAGGAAATGGTTCATGAAATTAACCAAATATTCTAGGTGGAAATGTAATAATTAAATTGGACACGTCCAAAGCTTATGATGGATTGGAGTGATGTTTTTTGTTAAAGGTCATGTTGGGGTTTGGGTTTTCTCTAATGTGGATGGATATGATTTTTTGTTGCATTTCAAACAATTTATTTTCTATTCAGTTACAAGGGAAGAAGTTTGGATTTTTCAATTTCACTAAAGGTTTAACATTGGGGGATACTTTTTCACCGTGCTTATTTATTATCGCTCAAAAAGCTCTCAATGGATAATTAAAGTTTATGGTACATAATGGGTTTATTAGAAGATAAAAAGGTACAAATGCATTTGGGTACATTTGACATTTACTTTATGCTAGAGACATGACTATTTTTCTTAATGGTTGGAAGAGATCAATATCCTACTTCATGGAACTTTTAAGGGAATACGAACATCATCGTGAGTAGTAAGTTAATGTGCGAAAATGCAACTTTACTTGGAAAGACAGCTCCTGTGTACAAGAAGCACCACCTCAGATGTTGGACAAGCTTTTCTCATGCGGATCTTCATTTGAAATACTCAGGAGTTCCATTATTTAAAGGAAGGGTTAAGCAAATTTATTTTCAAGAGTTATTGACAAAGATCATAGGACGTATTAGCAATTGGAAGAACATGTTCCTCTCTCATGGGGGAAAGATTGACCTAGTCAAAATGTACTATCTTCCTACCATTACACTGCTTCTCAGTTTCCAAAGCTGCAAATTTTGTCTTGAGAAAGATCAACAAGAAAATGTCTGAATTCTGATGGAGTATCCGTGGGGTTCATAGACCTGATTGTGTAAATTGGGAAAAAGGTTGTAGACCTACTGATGAGGGGGGATTGGGTATTCAAGACCTAACAATTGTCATGAAAAGCTTTCGTATGAAGATGGCATGCAACTATCTCAAGGGTGACTCTTTATGGGTGCAATTGATGCAACAAAAGTATGGCATTGCTATGGAAGTTCTTCACTACCAAGGCACATTCCAGCCTCTCATTGCTGGACTACTATAAGTACTCATGCTCCATTGTTATCCAGCAAAGCAGATGATTAGTAAATGATGCTTCTAGGTGAGATAGAGTACTTAGTGAGATAGAGGTTACTAATTTGACATTTGAGTACTTAGTGAGATAGAGTTGATTTGAAAGATTAGAGTTCTATCCTCAGTACTAGAATGATAAATTATTTTCCATTTTTATAGGTGGTACAGTTCAATGTTTTTTATCCTAAAGACATCTTTTTCCCATTGTTGAGGGTATGTAATGTTGGGTTTAGATTAGGCTTTTCCACCTATCCTTTTATCCAATAAGCTATACTATTTCAGCCCAGCCTTTATTAATAAAAAAAATATTTAGAAAAATGATTATTTCATAATCATATGCTATGTGAACGATTTTGAGTTGCTGTCACTTTACTACCTCAGTACCAGAAAATATTTTGCGCTATCGTTTTCTTGCAATGACGACTAGAATAGTTATCAAGTTAAAAAACTGAAGGCAACCATAAAATGGGAGGATGGGATCGTGATTTGTGCTTTATCAAATTCAGAAGCTGATGACTGAACTGAGAGAAGAAGGCAGCAACGAGGGGGAGAGAGAGAGAGAGGAAGACGGAGGTGTTCAGGTCAGTTGCATCATTATTAGTGACTCTTAATTCAGATAGCAAAGGTTCATTCTTAATTCAGCTGTTGTAATCATTGCCTACAATAGTAAAATATAAATATGTTAACATAATAGATCTACACTTGCACAAAAAGTGAGAAAGAGCAAGACAGGGAGAGGGAGAAAGGGAGAGGGAACGGTAAGTGCATTACTTTTAGTATTTTTTAATAGTAACAATATTTATCTTAAATCGAAAGAGGGAGAAAGAGACACAGACCGATGGAAAGCAACAGTGAGAAGGAGAGAAAAGGAGATGGGAATTATATTATTTTAGAACTTTTGTCAGTCTTATTTTAAGATCCTTCCACTAGAGGGAAAGAATTTCTAACCTTCAGTTGTTGTCATCGATACTATACAATGAAGCTTGTCATTATTTTGTTTGTGACAAACTAAAAAGCCAAGTTGTTGAAATTTATGAATTAGAATAAAATTTATGATCAGAAAGCTCCGAATGAAAACACCAGTTTAAGGTTTCTCAACTTGAAAAACTACAAAAGTTCAAAGGCATTTTATTTACAGAAATAGCATAATTGGGAGTTGAGCAAGAAGCGTCAAATGAAAACTACAGTTTAAAGTTTAACAGCTTCAAAAGTTGCAATTGAAATATCAAGTCTACAAAGCTTACTGACATTTTATTTAGATGTATAGCATAACGGGAGCTGATGTGGACCAAGCTCATCATTTATGCTTTAGTTTTTGTTGGTTTTCCTCTTGTTCTCCATTGCTGCCCGTTCGCCCAACTGCTGCTTTGCCATTCCCATTGTTATTTCCAGTTTCATTCTGCTGCATTATATCAATTAATTTATCATAAGCACACTAGGAGAACAAGAGGAAAACCAACAAAAAATTATGAGCCAATTCGAGGGTGAAATCCTCTTTATATAAACTCAACAAGATGCGAGATAAATCTGCTTGTCAAAAGTTCAATTTTTATCACAGGCAATTGATATCATAGTTAACTTGGGTAGTAAAATGTAGATGACTAAACTTTTGAAAGAAGAGTCGGAACGTAAATTAACAATTGTTTCCTTATATCTAATTAACAATGGTATAGAAAGAAAGATTGCCTATATTCATAATATCTTCACATTCAAATAAATATTTAAATGCACTTAAAATGGAAAGGCATTTGAGAATCAATCGTTCGAGATATAGAACCATTTAAAGATTTATATTAATCTACTTGATATATTTTTCACAAGCTTGTTGGAAGTCATCATTAACTTGAACACTACTAAAGGCTCCATATTCAAGAAATCGTCTTCTAAAATTCACTTAATAATTATCTATTTTTCTACAAATGTTGTTAAATAAAAAAAATTTAATATTAGTATCCACGCAAAGAATATGGTAAGCTATTAAATAGTAATATTGTTTTTATTTTTTATCTTTATGTATGCACAAAAGCTTACATACCTAAGTGTTAAATCTGAACCAAAAAGTTCTAGGTATTACTTACTCTAAATTGAGTCAAACAATTGTCAATTAAATATTAATGTAATGAATTAAGTAAAACATATAATTTTACTTAGACTTATAAAGTAACTTCACAAGTATCTTCGCTTTTGAAAAACAGCTAATTGTGTTTAATCAAAATGCTAAAAACGTAAATATCTGCGTCCTTGTATTACAACCATAAGGTCATAACACTATCGAAATAATCATTTTGAAGTCTACTTTAGCTAAATATGATTTTCCTAAATTTCTTATTTGACGTGGTGGCACCAAATTTATCATTTCTATAAAACTGTGAATGTTTATCAACGAAAAAAAGAAAAATTATGTGCATTCCAATATCTTAAATCAGGTAATATCAGGTAATGGATATGTAGTATATCTGTTTGAGATAAGGAGATATACACATGCATTCAAATTTTGATGGAATGGAGAAAATAATTGAAACAAAAATGAAAGGGAACACTATAACATCGAGAAGAAAAAAAAAAGGGTTATAAATTAGAGGAATATTTGCGTGCTTATATGCAGCACTCGCCTTGAGCATTTTCTCTAATATTTTCGACACAGCATCCAGTGATGCCTGTGTAACTTTTCCAATATCACCATTCCGATTTTCGCAGCGAGTCTTTCAGATCATGAAGAGGTTCTCGAGCAACCACCTGAGAGCACAAAAGAGAGATAAAATTCTATCAATACGAAGCACATCCTATGGAGATTTTTTTTTTCTGCAAACATCCTCTGGAGATTTGGGATTTAGAAAGGGTAAGAGAAAAGTTACCGTGAAGCATAACTACGCTTTTCATACAAACATAAATTTTGACATAAATGAACTCTTGTATCTAAAATGTTGATCAGATTCATAATACCCTCCCTCCCTCTCCGTCTAACTCAAAACGCTTTTATCTGTTTAGATCTATGTTGTGCGATTGTACTCACCAGGTTTTTTAATCTTCCGTAACACAGAATTAGCATTCACAGGTTCCTAAGAGCACAAAACAGAAGAAGTTAGTATTTAGAGGGATAAAGAAGGTAAAAAATAAAAGAGCAAAAGAAAATTAGATGACTTCAGTAATTCAGTTGGACGTAAAAGGAACCATAGGTTGGAGTTGGCTGGGTTTCCTTGAGTTAAAGCTCACATTTATCTCTGTTCTCTTGAATCCTATATATTGTTGCCAAAAGATTTATAACGATCTTCGATAAGTTGATGAAACAGTAAATTTGAATGATTTAATTTAAATTGATGACATTAGTAAACATAATTTCATTGGATGACTTGTTTGTAGAGACAGATTTTTTATAGTAATAAAAATTGCATGGTGGCTTCCTTTAATAAACATATATTGTGATTTCTATCAGTCACATATTAAAAATAGAAGTCATCTCTTTTTTGATTGGGCACTGACAAAAATGATTTGGAAAAGCACTCTTGCTCATAATAGAATCTAACATGACATTGGTAGATGGAATGAAGAATTCCCTTGGATGATCAAAGTAATTAAAGAAAATGATTTTGTTGTTAAACTTTTCAAAATATCTTTCTTAACTTGTATTTATTGTATATGAGTTGAACAAAATAGAAGACATTTTCAGAAAAAAAAATTGATATTTTTAATTTATTAGTGAAAGTAAAAAAAGTAGTATGATAGAGAGCCTTTTTGTTTAGAAATATAAAATCCTTCTAAAGGCATTGTTATTTTGAGTGACATTTGAAGGCTTTCAACTTTCATCTTTTCATATATATAATGACTTTTATAATGTTAGGGTATGCCCATGTGTTTCTATATTTTAATATTTATTCATACAATTTACCTTTCCAGTTAAAAAAAGAAAATTAGATAATAACAAAGATCACCAAGAGAAAATCAAGTATTAACTACGAAACAAAAATCCACTATGCTTTTTTTCAAGTTTAGGCTCAGGTTTCGATCTTTGCCATCCGTTTCTCGGTTCTTCCGCACGATTTGTCGCAGTATGCTATCGGCACAAATGAAAAGATTAAGTATTAAGAAGGGGCACATCAAAAGGCAACGTCAAGGTCAAGCATCTCCATCCTTAAGAAATCAGTAAGCTTTCAGCTAAAGGATTATCGAGATCATAGCTGTCCCTCCCTCTCGGCCTAATTCAGTATGCTTTCGTCTCTTTAGATATGTGCCAAGCACTTATCGAGGCAAACTTTCCACCGACCCAGCTGTTCTTACATCGTTAAATGCAACCAGAGTGATTATCTGCCATTAGGCAGCACAGAATTCAGCCAAAGCACGCTGGGAGAACAAAACGTACAGTGAAGGCACTCAAAAGACGACTCTTATAGTGTAAAACTACTGAGGAAGTAAGAAAATGAAAACAGAAAAAAGAAAATAAGATGCGAAAGTTTTAGTAGTATTATTTTCTTTTTTATTGGATGAAAAGGTAAGTTTGTATTAATATAATATAGTATGCAAAATCAATGGGGAATATTTTAATATTGCAAAAGTAACTAAATTAACCAAAAAATAGAGGTTGAAAGTATTTAAATCCCACTTAAAATGATATTTTCCAAAAAGAGTATTATATTTCAAAAAAAAGTTTAGAAGAGTAATGAGATTCTAAAACATATATCCTAGAAGGACTCTATTCCAAAATTTAAAATTCAGTAACCTATTTTATTTATTTTTAAAAAAGACCCAATCGAAATTTGGATTCTCAAAATGACAAACTCTCTCCTTTATACTCCTTTCGAAAGAATAAAGCTTTCTTCCTTTTTTTTCTGCTTTGTTTTATACAAAATTAATAATTCCATTGATAAAAGAATTGGGCCAAGCCCTTAAACTCAATTACATAAGATAATTAACCCTACACCCAAACTAAAGATCTTCACTTTTAACGCTGTCGAAAAAGATTGACCATGGTAGGCATCAACTGCATGCTCACTTAGATGAATGCGTAAAAACGTCATATTCTTTTAACATCTAAGATTCAATGGCAAAAAAACCATCTAATTAAGCATTGGACTCATTTTCAACATGCACAACTCCCCTTAAATTATTTGGGAGTGCCATTATGCAAAGGAAGAGGTAAGAAGCAGTATTTTGATGAATTAGTAGGAAAAATCATTAGCAGAATTCAAAACTACAAAAATAAATTTCTTTCTCATGGACTAACATTGGTGGCAGTTTATATATTTTGTTAAAGGTCATGTCAGCACCACGTGTCACAGCCATGTCAGTAGCTGACGCCACCTCAGCTAGCAGGCCACGTCAGCCCTAACCCTAGAGAGAACCGGGCGACCCAGTCGCGCCCACTCTCAACCCACGACTGCGTTCATCGAGTTCGTCTGAAACCTTCTCCAGCGCCACCCGGAGATTTCCTTCCTAAATTGTTCCGATTTGATTTGTATAGATTTTATTAAGCAAATCTTGTAAAGCTATATATTTGTAATTGTTTTCTGTAAAGAAATTTAATGGAGAAATTCATCAATTCGATTCACATAGATTAGGGTTCTTACCTTTCTCTTCCTCCGCCGAAATCAGAATTCCGGTGACCTAAACCGCTGGTTTTTCATTCTTTCATGATATCAACCGCCTCAGGCTCACGCCCTAATCCTCTCCTCTCCTCCACCGTGTCATCTCCCTTCGCTTCCGCCACATCCGAACGCCAAAATCCCCTTTTGCAACCCACCATGCTAGCGACGCCGTCTTCCTCATCCACACTCGCCGCTCCCTCTCCGTCCTTCCAAAAGCATTTCGACGGCTCAAACTTCATCGTTTGGCGCACTCATCTCCTCCCATTCATGCTTTCCAACCGCCTCCTCTCCGTTCTCGACGGATCTGAACCTGCTCCTCCCTCCACTGTCCTCGATTCCACCGGCTCCTCCATCCCAAACCCCAATTACTCCTTTTGGCTCACCCGAGACCACAACGCTTTAAGTTGGATACTAGCCACCTCCACCAATTCGGTGGTTACTTAACTGTCTGACCACCGTTCCTCTGCTACGGCGTGGGATTTCCTCAAGAAATCATAGGCCACACAATCCTTTGCCCGCGCCTCTTCCCTCTGACTCCAGTTGCACACCATCACCAAAGGTTCTTGGTCGGTGACCAAGTTCCTTCATGAGGTGAAAGGGCTGCTCGATCAACTCACCGCCATCGGAGTCAAGATCAATGACGACGAGTACGCCGGCTAGCTCTTCCGTAGCCTCGGGGAGGCAGACGACATGCTCGCCACCTCGGTATCGGTCCAGAACCAAAATGCTCCGCTTAGTCGTGAGGCTTTGCAAGGGCAGATTTTGGCTCAGAAGGGTCGCCTGAACAATTGGGCGGTCTCCGCCGTCACCCCGGCCACGTTCGCGTCCTACCCCCGCGCTTTCCAGGGCCACCCGACCCCCGACCTGCTTCTCACCCAGGCCAACCCTAGCTCACAGTCCCTTCACGCAGCCTATCACCCCTCTCCCCAGCCCGCCCGTGATGGGTTCCTCCCTACCCCTGCAGCCTAACCCTGACCCAACCGTTCCAACCCACTCAGTAAATGTCGACTTGGGCCCTTCTATGGTCTCTTTCGTCAGGCAGGGCACCACATGTTGAACTGCTGTGAATAGTTCAACCCGAGTTTCAACCCGCCCACCCATAGCCCGACCCACGGCTCGACCCACGGCCCAACCCACTTCCCTTTTCACCCGCAGGCACACCTATCTTATCCTGTGCCGTACCCTACTAGATCCCCTTCTCCTTTACCGGCCCCTTATAACTACCCTGCACCTCCCCACACAGAATCATCCCCTCCCCCGCATGCCCACTATAGCTACCATGCACCTCCCCCCACCCAATCTTTTCCCTCAGCTCATTATACTTCACTCCCCCACCCCCCCCCCCCCCCCCCCGCCCTTCTCACTATGGCCCTCCTCACACCCCCCCATCTACCCTTGACACTGCCTCCTAGTTGCCTGATTTTGGTGCTTCTCATCATGTGACTAACTCCACCTCAAGTCTTTCACATGTGACTCCCTACACCGGCTCCCAACAACTCACCATGGGTGACGGTGTGTCTCTCCCCATCACCCACATAGGTATGCTCCACACATCCTCTTTCACCTTGTCCAACGTGCTTGTTGTTCCCTCCATCACCAAAAATCTTATTTCTGTCTCTAAATTTTCCTTTGATAATCATTGCTATTTCTTATTTTCCTCAAGTCACTTTTGGGCTTTCTCTTCCCATTCTGGATAGGTCCTCTTCCACGGAGCACTTAATTGTGGTCTCTATCGTGTGGTCCCTGCTGGCTCCGCCTCATCACCTTATGCTTTTGCTGTCTCCAGCACCAGCTCTCTTAGTTTATGGCACCGTCGTCTTGGTCATCCGTCTTCGGTAGTTCTTCTCTCATTTTTGAAATCGTCATCAATAAAATACACTTCCCCCCAGTGTCATCCTTGTACTGCATGTGCTCTTAGTAAAAGCCATCGCCTTCTCCACCCCCCCTCCCCGTCTAGATCGTCTTTTCCCTTATAGTTAGTTCATTTTGATGTATAGGGCCCTGCCTTGATTGACTCATTTAATGGCAATAAATATTATATGTGATTCATTGATGATTTCTCTCGTTTCACCTGGTTATACACTTTCTCTTCTCATTTTCATTTTCTTTCTACTTTCATTACCTTTCACAAATTTGTTGAGAATCAACTTCACTACCGCCTTCAAGCAATTCAGTGCGATGGTGCTCCTAAGTTCGTGTCCATAGTGATTCAGACCTATTTACAACAACATGGCATACATCAGCGCCTCTCTTGCCCCTACTCCTCTTTTCAGAATGGCACTGCTGAGTGCAAGCACCGCTATATTGTTAAGACTGGCCTCACACTACTTACTCAAGCATCTGTTCCATCCCACTTCTGGGATTTTGCCTTTGAAACCGTGGTCTACCTCATCAACCGTCTCCCCACTCCCCTGCTAGGTAATCTTTCTCCCTGGCAAGTCCTTTTTAACCACTCCCTTGACCTCTCCCACCTCTGAATTTTTGGCTATGCTATCTTTCCCTACCTTCGCCTATACACTCCTCACAAACTTGCCCCACGCTCTTAAGCGTGCATCTTTCTCAGCTATCCTCCTGGTTACTGTGGCTACTGCTACTACAATCCTCAGACTTGCCATATTTTCATTGTTGTCGATGCCCTTTTTCATAAGGAGATTTTTCCCTATCATTGCCCCGCCCCCTCCACCCCTGCTCCTGACCCCCCACCCCCCGTCCTTGTCCCTGTCCATTACATCTTCTCTTTCCCCTCCCTCCTTCGATACCCTCGAGACTTCTAGCTCCCCCTCTCCCTCACCCCCTCCCTCTCCTTCACCGCCTGCACCCTAGGCTCCACCCTCTCGCCCTGTCACCCGCCTTCAGGATGGCACCATTGCCCGTCGCACCCTCACTTGCCAACAGACTTATGTTCTCATTGCCAATGCCCACCCCTACCCTGAACCCACATGTTTCACTCAGACTGTTCGAGCGTCGTGTTGGCGTGAGGCCATGGCCGCGGAGTATACTGCTCTCATCCACAATGGCACCTGGGTTATTGTTCCTCCTCCTCCTAGAGTTCGGCCAATTGGTTGCAAATGGATCTACAAGGTTAAGGTTCACTTTGATGGCTCACTTGAACATTATAAGGCTCGTCTGTTGCCAAGGGCTTTCATCAGCAGGAAGGCATCGACTTTACAGAGACTTTTAGTCCAGTTGCCAAGCCAGTCACCGTCCGCGCTATCATTTCTCTTGCCTACTCCCGTGGTTGGCCCATCCGCCAGTTGGATGTCTTTAATGCCTTGCTCCATGGTCATCTTGGTGAAGAGGTTTATATGGAGCAACCTCAGGGCTTTGTTGATCTGACTCGCCCTCATCATGTTTGTCGCCTCTACCACTCTTTCTATGGCCTTAAGTAGGCCCCTCGAGCCTGTATCAGTGACTGAGCTCTTTCCTCATCTCCATTGGCTTTCTCATTTCGGCTGCTGACACCTCCCTGCTCACTCATCACACCCCCCAGTATAGCATCATTCTCTTATCTATGTTGATGATATTATTCTCACTAGGTCTTCCCCGGCCCCCCTTACAGATTCTCTAGCAGGAATTTTCTCTCAAGGACCTTGGCCCCATTCACTACTTTCTTGGTGTTGAGGTGCAACCCACTCCTAATGGCCTTTTTCTTCACCAGGCAAAGTTCACTCATGACATCCTTGCTCGTGCCAAGATGATTGATGCCAAAGCGGTGTCTACACTGTGCACCACTGATGAGCCTCTCTCCATCTGGCATGGCGAACCCTTGGCGGACCCTACTCTCTATCGCAGCATTGCGGGTGCCCTTCAGTACCTTACCGTCACTCAACCGGACATTGCCTATGCTGTCAACACTACCTGTCAATTTCTTCACCGCCCTACCACAGATCACTAGCAAGCAGTTAAGCGTATTCTCCGCTATCTGGCTGACACTCCTTGCCTTGGACTTCGCCTCACTCGCAGTCCATCCACATCTCTTCATGCATTTTTGAATGCTGGGTGGGTGGGTGACCGTGATGATCGTCATTATGTTGGCAGCTTCTATATCTTCTTAGGCTGCAACCTCATCTCTTGGAGTTCCCGTAAACAACGCATTGTTGCTCGCTCTAGCACTGAGGCCGAGTACAAGTCTCTTACAGACACCACGGTTGAACTTACGTGGCTTGAGTATCTTCTTCGGGATCTTCGTGCCTTACCTCCTCATCCACCGACTCAGTGGTGTGACAATCTCTCGGCTCTCTACCTGACTGCCAATCCTATGTTTCATGCTCGCACCAAACATATTGAGATTGACTTTCATTTTGTTAGAGAATGTCTAGCTCGTGGCCAACTTCATCTCCAGTTCATTTCCTCCGTGGACCAACCTGTAGACATTTTCACCAAAGGCCTCTCTTCTAATCAGTTTCTTCTTCTACACTCCAAGCTGACGGTGCAATCTGCCCTTTCAACTTTCGGGGGGATGTTAAAGGCCATGTCAGCACCACGTGTCACAGCCACGTCAGCAGCTGACGCCACCTTAGCCAGCAGCCATATCAGCCCTAACCTTAGAGAAAATCGGGCAACCCGACACGACTGTGTGGCCCAGTTCGCGCCCGCTCTCGACCCGCGACTGCATTTGTCGAGTTCGTCCGAAACCTTCTCCAACGCTACTTGGAGATTTTCTTCCTAAATTGTTCCGATTTGATTTGTATAGATTTTATTGAGTAAATCTTGTAAAGCTATATATTTGTAATTGTTTTCTGTAAAGAAATTTAATGGAGAAATTCATCAATTCGATTCACATAGATTAGGGTTCTCACCTTTCTCTTCCTCCGCCAGAATCAGAATTCCGATAACCTAAACCGCCGGTTTTTTATTCTTTCATATGACAAATCACAAAGGTTACAAAATATGTGTTACAAAAGATTAATAGGATGATGACAACTTTCCTATAGGATATACATGGAGAACTAAGGGTTCACTGGGTCAGTTGGAGTAAAGCATGTTATTCACTAGGAGGATTGGATGTTAGAGATTTGGAAATGGCAATGAAATCAAGCCAAGTCAAGATTGCATGGAATCTTGAAATGGGAGTCCTTGCGGGCTACCTTTATGAGAAAAAAATATGGAGATCTAGGTGAGTTATTGAGTTCGGAAGTTGCATGGTAAGTTCTTATTGTTGGGGTTCCATATGTAGTTAATTACAATATGTAGTACAACATAGTAGATGGCTTGTTAATGAAGGGAAGGCCTGGTTCTAGTCGGATAAATGGCTAAACAGTTTGTTATGGCATTTTGAATGTCCAAATGAATATGTAATAGTAAAGGAATGTCACTTTTCTAGAAGCTCATTGATAACTTTATTCTTTATATACTTATTTTGTCTATTTTTGGGAATAAATAATGCATTTTTTGGAGACAATATTTCAACTTTCTTATATTTATTTTGAATTTTTATTATTTATGTAGGAAGTCTTAAAAGGAGCATGAGAAAAGATAAAGAAGGAACACAAAAGGACAAAATAGAGGACAAGAAAGTCAAAAGAAAAAGGAGCAAACGTAAATTGTGCAGGGCATGCCGCACAAGACATTGAAAAGAAAGAACATGCATGAGGTGCCACACAAGAGAGTGAAAAAAAAAAGAAAGAAAAAAGGGTGCTGCTAGAACCAAGAGAAAAAAAAAAAAAAAATAGGCGGGACAACTTACCTCAACTTTATACAATTTTTTATTTTGGTATGATTTCGAAGAGTTTTTCAAAGAATTCGTGAAAAGAAGACAGTGTAGTGACAATTTTTTATTTTTATTTAAGATGTTCTATTTAATTTCTACCATTTTTTTACTTTATTATTTCATTATGTTTTAATTTCCTTGTGTTAGAGCTATGATGTAGCCTAAACTATAATGATGTAAATTTCATAAGTTTCTATGTTTTGCAAGAAATTTTATTTATGTAAGTTATATATTATTGTACTTAATACCTTTAAGTGATTAGTTACAACTTAAATGATCTAATTACATATTTGAGACTAAAAAGAGATAATATATAGTTACTTCTTATAATATATAATCATGAATTAAACATGGATAGATATTATATTATTTGTATGGCTTTTGGTGATAAGATGATCAAAAGATTTATTGTAAATTAGTAATATTCATAAATCCTAATGCACTTTATTTATTTTAATTCACATAAAGATATAGTAAATTAATAAATGAAGTAAGTTTACCATACCTAGACATAAAATAGTAAATAAATTAGCAAGTTCCTCCATCATATAAATATTATCATTCTTGTAAGCATAAATTATGAAAATTCATATCTAGTAGTTATAGTGAAATTGGATGTTCTAATATATTTTTCATATTGATCTTTATTACTTGGATTTAATTTCATTTAGTCTTGAAATTTTGTTCCATAAATTTTGAATTATAAATCATCATCAACGTTTTTGTGATTTGCTAGATAATTTTTAAAATTAGTTCATTGTTAGTACTTAATTAGTTTAATAATTACCAATCTTTGTAATAAAATACTTTTTTTTTCATTATTATATTATTTGTTAGACATGTTCACTTGCATTTAGGATTTTATCAAAGACTCATCTATCACCAGCATAATGAAAAGAAGTATAATTTATTACTCTTAATTCTGATTAAGAAGAAATGGTATTTAAGTTAAATGCAAATGATTTATTCTTAGACTAGAGTAGTTTATGATAACTTGAGAACAACATAGCCATTGATGGATAAGGCTAAATATATTTGGCAAAAAGCTACTAGTCAAAATAAGCTTTTCTATGTGGAGAGAAGGGCTCCTAGTAAAGGTCAATATTCAAAGGAGAGGTGTTCTTTTAGCCTTCAAATGTGTTTGTTGCAATAGGTCTCAAATTGAATCATTTGACCTTTTATTTCTCCACAGTGACGGGCAGAACATCTATGGATAGCATATGCTTCATTGCTCAATCTTGAGGTAACATACATTGATGTGCATGATTTTATTGGTGATTGGTTTCATACTTCCAATAGTTCCAGACAAGTTGTTTGTATAAAAATTTCCATTTGCATGTTCGCTTGTTTTTATGGTTGGAAAGATGCGGATGTAATATAGTAGTGGAACATATTCTAAAGATCATATTTAGGCAAAAATATATAAATAATTGCTTCAATTTAACACTAAGCTAAAATAGGGTCTGAGCTGTATGGGCAAAAGACAAGGACATTCTTTAGAAGTTACAGCTGCCTACTCATCTAGTACTCAAAACTTGGCAGAATGATTAAATGGTAGCCACCACATGTAGGTACACTAAAACTAAATATAAAGGGTTCTTGTCTTGCAAGACATATTGCAAGTGGTGGGGTTATTAGGGATGAAGAAAGGAAAGTTCATTTAGCCTACTCCATGAAGTTGGGAGAAGGAACAAGTGTGATGGTTGAAACACAAGCACTATTGTTTGGAATAGAATTAAATTGTCAGAGGGCATTACTAGTGCATAATATGGAAGTAGTTTCACAGATACTTATACAATGTATATTCAACCAATGCTCAATACCATGGAGGCTCAAATATATCGTCCAAAAATTGAAAGCAACATCTGCAGAGGATCCCAAATTCGACATACTTATAGAGAAGGTAACTTTCTTACTAATAGGCTTGTAAATCATGGCCACTCTCATGAAGGAACTTGTATATTTGATCAGCTAGGGTCACTTCCTACTACATGTTTACAAGCCTGCCAAGGCGATTAGGTGGGATTAGCACACTATAGACCTCTCTGAAAGTGTTGTTGACTATTGTTTGTTTGAGTAATTGTGGTTTGATTGTATTCCAAGGGAAGATATGTTTTGCAAAGGTTAGGTTCTATCCTACCTTATGTGTAATGTTTCAAGGCATGGCTCACATCCAATCTCCTGTTACTCAATAAAAGTAACTAGGGTACCGACCCCTTTTTAAGAGGGGAAAAAAAAAACACGCTGGCTTGGATTCCATCGAGCCAAATTTGGGAATGAATGTCTAGGAAGACTTCTCGTCAGCTCGCTCAGACCTTGCCTTGGCTCCATGGAGAAGGAAGAAGCAAGGGCGCCCTCATCTTGGCTTACTCGGACTTCACATCGATGACATTGAGAAGGAATAACCAGAGATTGGTCCACCAGGCTCGCTCAGAATTTAACATGAAAAAATAAAGAGGGAATGGCCATGGATAAAGGTAAAATCCACAAGATTCACTCAGACCACGTTCAAAGCTAGGACATTTCTTCCTTGACCATTTTGATTTCTTACCTTTCATTCTCCTTTTCGCTTCGATGTGTCGTTCTTATTCTATCCTATACATAGAACGCTTTCAAGGAGTTTCTTTAATATGTAGGTCAATGTTCGTTTTTCCTGGCTCTTTTCAGGTCAATGATAAACAATCTAGCTTGCCTCCATGTGCATCACAGAAGACAAATTAATGATCTGAGTGAAGAGCAGGACTTGCAGAAGATTGAAAGGGAAGGCACCGAGTAACCAATCATATCTAGGCAAGAATTCTGGAAAACTAATAACAACTTGTACCCGAATAAAATACTTCTATTCATTCGCACCCAAGCACCTAATTCCACATAGGAATTATTTTAGTCCTCCTAATCTTCGTGAAGAACAGAATAGTTTTCCTCCGTGCGTTTCAAATATTGCTAAAAGAACAACTATTGTCTCCCGAGTGGAGGATTAATCTCATATTTACTGTCATAAAAACATCAGTTTGAGGTATAGCGACTTGAAAAATTTTAACATTTTGCTGTCTGAAGGATACAGACATCTTATGTAAAAATATAGCATAATTGGGAGCTGAGCAAGTAGGTAGCGCCAAAATGGAAACAGTAGCTTAAAGTTTAGCAGCTTGAAAAGCTATAATATTTTGAAATCCCAAGTCTACAAAGCTTACAGACATCTTACTTGGACATATAGCATCATTGGGAGCTATGCAAGAAGCTCCAAATGAAAAGAGAAGTTTAAAGTTTAGCTGCTTGAAAAGCCGTAACATTTTGCAATTGCAAGTTACAAAGATAGCAGACATTTTATTTAGATATATAGCATAGTCGGAACTAATGCTATTACGGTTTTTTGGATTGCTGGGTCGAACGTTCCCTGGATTGTTGGTTTTCCCGTCTGTCTTCCCTGTTTCTGGTTTGCCCACTATGGAGTCCGAATTTCGTATTTCCAGTTTTGACCAGCTGCAATATATCAACAAATTTGTCATAAGCACATTAGAAGAACCAGATATAATTATCGAAATATTATGATAGTGGACATGGGTGAAATCCTCATTTGGATATACTCAACAAGAAACGAGATAAATCTGCTTGTCATAAGTTTAATTTTTATTATATGTAATTGATGTCACGATTTAGTTGCATAGTAAACGTAATAGCCTGAAAACTTATAAACCCCATCTTAGGCGTTTCTAATATCTTTTGAAAGGAGAATCTGGGTGGAGCTTCCTATTATGTCGAAACATAAACAAAGGTATAGAGAGAGATGCTATTGCCTATACTCATAATATCTTCTCATTCAAATAAATACTTAAATAGACTTAAAAAAGAAAGGCGTCTGAAAATAAACGGTGTAAGATATAAAATCATTTAAAGAGATATATTAACCTAATTGATATATTTTGCACAAGCTTGTTGGAAGTCATCATCAGCTTGAACATTATTAATGCTCCAATATCCAAAAGTATTATAGAAAATGCATTTGGTAATTCCTCATTTGAAGTCTACTTTAGCTAAATATGATTTTTCTTATTCACCAAATTTGTCACCTTTATTGTATAGGATGAGAGTCCTATATAAGAAGAAAAATTCATGAAGCAAAGCTTAAATTGAAAAAAAGAAAAGGTCTTGTCAACTCTTATACTAACTTTTAGATTGGGTCTTTGACCTTTTGACATGATATTTGAACTCAAATTAAATCTTCTCTATCTTATATAATTTTGAGCACAATGATACTTACTATGCAAAGCAAGGTGTATTGGACAAAAGTTCTATACCAGGAAAACTAAAGATTTTTTAACCCTTTAACTAGATTTTGATTTGAATCTTCAAGTCTTCTGACATCTATAAACTATGAATGTTGGGCAACCAAAAACAGAGAAATAATATGGATTCCAGTATCTTAAATCAAGTAGTATCAGCTAATGGAACAAAAAAATATCTCTGCCGAAGATAAGGCGATAATGGACATGCATTCAAATTATGATGGAATGCAAGAAGCAATTGAAACAAAAGCGAAAGGGAACACTTTAAATCGAGAGGAAGCAACTTTTTTTATAAAAAGGAGGAAGAAGAGGAATTTTTTCATGATGCACTCGCCTGGAGTTTTCCATCTAATTTTTCCGACATAGCATTCAGTGAAGCCTGTGTAATTTTCTTGTCATCAGTTTCCATCGCTGCAAGCACCTCTATCAGATCAGCAATAGGATTTCCAGCAGACACCTAACAGCACAAAAGAGAAGATCAAAAGCTGATCAATACGAATCACATCGTCAGGAGATTTGGCATTTAGAAGGGGAAAGACAAAAGTAAACGTCAAGAGTAACTACGCTTTTCAAATAAACTGAAATTGACACAGTAAAATATTGCATCTAAAAGTTTGATCAGATTCATGAGACCTCCCTCACTCTCCGCATTGGATGCCACGAGTCCCTTATATGAGAAGGAAAAGCTTGTGATTAAATTTAAATAAAGATAATTTTTTAACCTTTAAATTAAACTTTAGATTAACTTTTACGCTTTTTGACATGGTATGAAAACTTAGGTCTCTTTTGACATTCTTATAGATTTAAAGAAGTTAAATCTACATAAATAGCCACACTATAGTATAGATGTCTAAGCACGCATTAGTAAGATGCACAGTTGTATGCCAATTAGATGTGATGTTTTCCCTTCATGAGCCAATTTTTTAGGTAGATTTGGGCCTTCCTAACATGGTTCAAACCTTAGATTAGGTCCTACTCTTACCCATCGCCCTAGAGCATCATTGCTAACAAGATAACACCTCGTTTGTCTAGGGGATGTTGGAGGCCACAGATTCTACATTGTGAGGAGAAAGCACATAGTTAAATAAACTATAGAATTTTTCTCAATTCTTGAACTAATTTTTAGATTAAATTTTAAGCCTTTTAATACTCTATTTGATAATCAAAATGCTTTTATCAGTTTAGATATGTGGTGTGCGTTTGCACTCACCAGTTGCTTAATCTTCTGTAACACAGAATCAGCATCAGCAGGCACAGGGTCCTAACAGCACAAAACGGAGAGTTATAAAACAAACACAATAAACACCATGAAGTATCAACTCCGAAACTGTGCTTAAGAAAACAGAAAGCAAGATTATAGAGGGTTATAACTCTTCCTACCTTTGGCGGACTCACTTGTACTACCGGATCCAATTTTCTGCCGCTCCCTGGATCTCTTGCGTCGTCGCACGCCATGAGGCAATAAAGAATCCAGCCAAATCACGTTGGGAGAACAAATACCTGCGGGGAGGCACTCAAGGTCGACTCTTATAGTGTAAAACTATTGAGTAAGTAAAAAGAAAAAAAGAAGAAAACACAGGAGGAAGAAAAAAAAAGAAAAAAGAAAACATAAGATGCGAAAGTTTTCGTAGTATTATTTTTATTTAATAAAAACACGTATATGAATTTTATATATAAAGTAATATCTTATAGAAATAAGAAAATAATAAAACCTATTATAATTAACAAATGAAATTATGAAGCCTACTACAACCAGAAAATAAAATTATAGAACCTATGCTAATCGAAAAAAAAAAAAAACAGATCATAGTCTTCTGCACATAAGAAGAATCCATCATAATGGGTGTATTGTAAAAACTCAATAGTCTCCCTCAGGTTGATATTTTGCAAGACAAAACATCGAACTTGTAACTGAACCTTAATGGAGCATAGGCTCGTTCAATTTTTTAAGGGACTTTTAACTTTCGAGCATGACATCCACGTCCTCATTTTAGATCTTTTGTTTTTAAATAAAAGTAAAATTCACGTTCTTGATCTTTTTAGCCAAAACAAATGTTGAAATGAAATTTATAAAAGAATAGAATGAAAAATTAATGTTGAAATGAAATTTATAAAAGAATAGAATGAAAAATTTAAGTGAACAAATTCTTGGTTCAACAATAAGGTAAAAAAGTTTTTTCCCCTTCAGAGAACAGATATTGGAATAAACCAATATTGTCTTCATAACAAAAGATTAAAGCCTAATTGATTCGAGAGGAGAATAACTGAAAAGAAAAAAACGCCTAAATCATCTTCTTACTAAACGATTATCTACTTTAATATTATATTAAAATAGTGGAGAAAGAAGAAGAGGAAGACGGGGAACAAAAAAAGATTCTAGAACCTTTGATGGGCTCAATAAAAAACTGTATATGAACTTTGCATGTCAATAACAAATAAACATTTTAACATGTCTTTAATTGGTTGTTGACTTGTACCATTCTCGGAAATATGGATGTTTAACATTACAAGCAGCAAATCAAATTTATGCCTGAGGCTTTCAATCAATTGATTTGATCGTATCTTGTGAAGCATATCTTTCCATTTTGTCATTTTGTTGAAAAAGTTTCATGTTACTTGATCATTAAGACATTTGAAAAAATAGATAATTTGATTTTATCTTAGATGAACTTGTAATGTTGGGATATACCTATAAATATTTATAATCTCTTGTTTTTAAATGAATAAATTTATGTATTGATTAAAAAGAAAAGAAAAATAGATAAGTTGTCTTCTAGCTTTAGCAACTTCCAATCATAGACATGTGATATGATCTTGAAGGAAAAGAATCACCTAGAAGTTTATTTATTAAGATAAATTTGTGTATTCAAAGGTGCCCTCTTAGACATTCAGGTCAATTTTTCACTCTCTCCAAGGTCTTTGTCTCATTTATTTCATGTTTTCATTGTTATAATCTTTCCTGGCTACCACGTTCAACCACAAATCCGAACATTGACCACTTGGAAGGCCTTAATAAAACTTTAGATTTGATGAGATAATTAGATCCAAAGACTGCATTTGCATTTGTTATAGTGACGACCCTGGCTACTAAAACCGGACAAGGTAGCTCCGTTAGTCTCTCCGATAGTAGGTTTGAAGTGATCGATAGGAGGCCACTATCTGGGTTGGGATGTGACGAAGCCAGGGTATAAAGTACCCAAGCTGTTAGAATTTCGGTGCTAAGAAAGGAAGGAGGATTTACACCCTTTGGGTCATTGTCAACAAGCGCGTGGGAGAGGCCCCATGTATTAAGGCACAAAAACTTGTCCACATTAATGAGAGTGACAACAGACCCACCTAGTTTAACCCAGATAAGCACAAATAATTGGTGGTGATGAGCTTTGGACCCTTGCAGAATTTGCCATTTACAAATACCGAAAGGGATAAAAAAAATGGTGTCGTACCATCAGATGCCAAAAATGTTTAACGTACATAAATAATTTTAGTATGTAGAGTTATCTCGGTAGAAAAAGTCTCACTAAGGACTGGCATCCAACGCATAGGGAAGGGAGCATGCAAAAGCCAACAGTGCTACAGTTACATGATACTTTGTAGTGGTTTTCTTCATTTTTTAGGATATTTCCACCTCAGTATGCTGAAAAATATTGTCGGGAAACACGACGATATATGGTGGCGAATCACTGAACGGGTCTATGGTCGAATTTCCTGGCAAATATTTTACTTTGTAAGAGTTTAGTTCATGGGTGAATCACCCTTTATCCACTACGGCCAGCGAATGGCAAACCGTCAGCAATTTCGACCATTTCAGTTGAGTGTCAGAAGTCACTTACAGCACGGGGTCCAGGCAGCCATAGCGACGTAAAGGTAGCAGAAAGACACAAAGAAAATTCAACGGTAAAGGCGGAGTTCCGTAGCATTCCGCCAAACGCATTGAACTGTGGATAAAACTGCTTATTACTATTTATTTATTTTTCTTTGCCATTCTAGAAGGTTTTCCATTAGATTACAGCCTTGGGAATTCGTCAAAGCAACCCTATACGTAGGGTGTATGCGCCGTTACATTATCATAAATTTTAGAGATTAATACATGTAAAAGCTTCCACAACTTTCCACTTCATTTTATTTATATTTTTCCTCTATTTTCTCATCTTCTCCTCAAACATGACTGAGAAATCCATGTACCCGTTTCCAAGCAATGTGAATGTGGCCAATTTTGTCACTCTCAAGCAAAATCACTCATCCTCAGCATTTTGTTTTAATAGATGGTGTAGAGAAAGCCAATCTAGAGTATCAACATCCGAAGCACAGTGATAGTCTCGTTTTTAGTCATTGATCACAAGCTCAAGATTCTTGGTCATGTGCTTTAGAAGTTTGGATAATGGTTTCTAATCTTTTTTCGAGGAGAGGCTCACGAATTCAATCTTCTTTCCAGTTTCAGATTTATAAAAATTAATAGTTCTCTTACTTCACTATAAGTCTTAAGTTTTATTATTATTCCTAAAAACATTATATTTCTAACAGTACGACTATTTGTAAAAAGGCAAATGAGAAAAGTACAGAGGGTGACTTTCTACGTATTTGTGGGGCAACAAGGTATCATTAGGCCACGTGGTAAAGAGGGTGACTTTCTACGTATTTGTCCTTCCTTACAGGGCAACAGCAGCCGCCCCCAGAAAAGAACAACGGGGTAGGTTCTTCTAGTGAATGCGCAAGGACAAAAGCTTGAATTCATCAGCCCCATCAATATTGTCGTAGAGTAAATGTGTGGGACAAATCTAGAATTCCATCGGCCCCATCAATTAATAAAAGCTATGACTGAAATCTCAATCAGTTGCCCCAGATGAGAATCATTAGACCACGTATTAAAGGGGTTGACTACGTATTTGTCCTTCATTAGAGAGCTATAGCAGCCGCCTCCAGAAAAGAACAAGCAGGGCAGTGTTCTATCTAGTAACTGCGTGGGCCAAAAGCTGGAATCCCATCAGCCCCATCAATAATGTCGTAGCAAGTACTTTGCGATCTCTCAAACCACTGCCACACAAGGCGTCATTAGGCGACGTAGTAAAGAGGGTGACTTCCTACGCACTTGTCCTTCATCGCCAAGAGCAGCCGCCTCCAGAGAAGAACAAGTAGGGCGGGTGCTCTAGTAAATACGTGGGACAAAAGCTGGATTCCCATCAGCTCCATCAATAATGCCGTAGCAAGTACTCTGCTGTCTCTCAAACGACTGCCTCACGAGGGCATCATTAGGCGATCTAGTAAAGAGCAGCCGCCTCCAGAAAAGAACAAGCAGGGCAGGTGTTCTAGTAAATGCGTGGGGCAAAAGCTGTAATCCCATAAGCCCCATCATTTGGTAGCAAGTACTCTGTGGTCTCTCAAACAACTGCTTCACAAGGGCGTCATTAGGCGACGTAGAAAATAGGGTGACTACTACGTATTTGTCCTTAACTAGAGAGCAAGAGCAGCCGCCTCCAAAAAAGAACAAGCAGGGCGGTGTTCTAGTAAATGCGTGGGCCAAAAGCTGAATCCCATCATCCCATCAATTACGTCGTAGCAAGTACTCTGCGGTCTCTCTTTCAAGAGCTTCATCTGTGGCGGTGCCCTAGTACCTGTGTCTGCGTATATATAACTCGCAAAGCCTGTAGGGTTCTAAGCCTTCTGGGTATCTGATATCAAGATTTCTTAAATCAAGTTTTTGATTTAGACCAAAATCCTGATCATAGCACGCTGTGGTCCAATGTTATTTTTTTATAAGTAAATAAAATTTAGTATAGCAAAAATCATTCATTATATGAGGGTTAAGGGCATTGCCCTCTAATAAGACCATAGAACATTGTTGAAAAGGCCCATTCCACACTAAAACCCATAGGCAATAGTGAGTGGAGCCTCCCCTCATATATACAGGTCGTTTCCCACACTTGGTGCCGATGTGGGACTCTCAACACTCCCCCTCACATCGGTACACGGCGGCATTTCCTCGCAGGTGTCCGAACGTGAAACCCATGGCGGCATTTTCTCGCATGTGGGACTAAGGGGAGGATCCTCACTATTCTGGCCCAAGGTAGGTACCCGCTCTGATATCATGTTGAAAAGGCCCATTCCACACTAAAACCCATAGGCAATAGTGGGTGGAGCCTCCCCTCATATATACAGGTCATTTCCCACAAGGGAATAGGTGGCTGGGAAATTGTATAGGGAAGAGGTGGTGGTGTCATTGCAGGAGAGGTGGGGGAGTTCAAGAGAGCAGGATGGGGAGAATGAGGCTCTGGATGCAGTGAGGGTGAGTCAGGTACAGATGTTGCTGGTGGGGCTAGACAAGAGTGCTGCTCAATAGGGGAACTAGTAGGGTCTGGCACAAGTATGAGAGGTCTATGTGGTTAAGGTGCTGTGTGATGGAGACTTGGTGATGATGGGAGTGCGGGTTGAGGAGAGGATAAAGTAACAGTAGAAGATGGTGAGGAGGAGGCTGCAGGAGTTGTGGAAAGATCAGGATCAGTTGCTGTTATGTGTGGATGAGAGTCAAGAATAAGAGGCGATGCTGCATAATCTGAAGGAGGATCAAGTACTGGCATTTGTGGGGAGGGAGATAACAATGGATTTGTAGGGAGAAACTCATCATAGATGCTTGGAGTGACTTCGTGAGTTGCTGTATTTAACCTGGAGGCATCAAAGGGAAAAGAAGCCTCATTTAAAAGGACATGCCGTGAAATATAAACCCGGCCAGTAAGAGCATCGAGACAGCGATATCCTTTGTGGATATCACTGTATCCAAGGAAAATACAATGAAGAGAGCACTCAGAGAGCTTATTGGCAGCATAATCTTTAAGATAAGGAAAACAGGAGCAGCCAAAAACTCTTAAGTGTGAGTAATTAGGTTCTGTATTGTAAAGTAAGGAAAATGGAGACTTGTTTGCAAGACAAGGTGAAGGTAGTCTGTTTATAAGAAAAAAGGCAGTAGAAAAGGCTTCTAGCCAGTTGACCTTGGGCAGTCGAGCTTCAAACATCATTGCTAGTCCCAGCTCAACTAGGTGCCGATGTTTTCTTTCGGCTACACCATTTTGAGTTGGTGTATGGGGGCGAGAAAATCTGTGCTGTATACCATTTTCAGACAAGTAAGAATGCAGTGCATTGCTTTTATACTCCCCACCACCATCTGACTGTAAGATCTTGATAGAAGAAGCAAATTGTTTCTCAACTAGTAATCGAAACTTCACAAAAACATGGAACATATCTAACTTCTGCTTAAAAGGATACAACCAGGAGAACCTAGTGTAGTCATCTACAAAGAGAACATAAAAGCGAAAGCCTTGATGAGATGACACAGGAGAGGGCCCCCAAAGATCACTGTGGATCAATTCTAATGGATGTTTTGATCTGATTTCAGATGATGAAAAGGCTAGTCTACTGCTCTTGCTGAGATGACAAGGATCACAGAAGAAGTCAGTGCGGGATTTGACAGCAATCTTGTTATTTTGATGAAGAATTTGTAAGACTGCATCTCCTGGATGGCCAAGACGGCGGTGCCAAGTGGCTAGATCAACAGAGCACTGTCTAGTGGAGAACAACACTTGAAATTTATTCTCTGGAAGAAGATAAAGGCCTTTGTGTTTAGTTCCCTTCGCCAGGACCTTGTGAGTCTGCAGATGATTGATGTAGAACATATTTTTAATGAATATAAAATAGCAAGGGAAGTCAGAAGTTAACCGAGAAACTGAAAGAAGATTCTTGTGAATCTATGGTGCTACCAGAACATTATGTAAAGGGATAGTGGTGTTGGGAAGTAAGCCTGAACCAGTGTGAGACACTTGTAAGAGAGCTCCATTTCCTACTTGAACCTTATCAGGACCAAGATATGGAGAGTAATGTTGTAACTTACCAACAGTGGAGGCTATATGCACATTAGCACCTGAATTTGGTATCCAGTCTTTAGTATCAAGAGATTGGTCGTTGAGGTGCAAAGCAGCAAGGGCTTGTGGAATATCAGAGGACTGGTAGGCATGATCAAAGCGCCTGTAACAAGCCATAGCAGAATGACCTTTCTTATTGCATATTTAACAGACAATTGGCTCAGCAGAGTTCTGCTTTGATGTAGGAGAAGAGCGTCTGGAAGACTTGTTGTGTTGTGTGGATTGTGGAAAACCACGCCCTTGGGAAGAGAAAGAGGAGGAAGCAGATTGATTGTTTCTGCCTCGACCACCACCACGTCCAGAACGAGAGGTTCTTTGAGTGTAAAATGCGGCAGCATGGTTAGGAGAAGGATGATACCGGATGTGACGAGCATCAAATGCTTGCAATTGAGCAACTACATCATCAAAAGGAGGAACAGGAGGTCGAAACATTGTTGCAAGGAAAGACTCATACTCTTTTCCTAATCCTTGCAGCAGCTGAAAAGTCCTATCAGAATCACTGAGAGGTTTGCCCATAATACTCAGTTGATTGCATAGGATCTGAAATTCATCAAGATACTCAGATAGAGATCTTCCATCTTTCTGCAGTGTTTGCAGTTTGGTTTGGATTTCAAATTCACGTGCAGCTGTCTGACGAACGAAATGGTCACTAAGTTTGGACCAAACGTCAGCTGCGTGATTGAGATTGAACACAAATCCTAGAAGCTCTGTAGAGAGACAACTGATGATCCAAGAATGGACCAGATTATCAGTTTGCTCCCATTGAATGAAGGCAGGATTGTGAACATCTTTACCATTCTCCTGGAGCATATGTGGTGGAGAAGCAATTTCACCAGTGATGAAGCCTATGAGACGATAAGCTCGAAAAAGGCATTGCATCTGTGTTACCCAAGGGATGTAGTTCAATTTGTTCAACTAGAGAGAAACAAAGTTGGCAATGTTAACGCCAGTAGGAAAGGGATAAGCAGATTTATCCTCCATGAAGGAAGCTGGAATGACAAAGCAAAAGGCTCTGGCTCCCGATACCAGAAGAAAAAGGAAAGAAAGGAAGAAATTGCCTTGTAAATGCTCTGTAATAGTATTCCAGGTTGTGCTTTTACAATGATACTGGACTGCCTTTTATAGAGGTTTACAAGGGCATAAAGGTCTTAATTAAATAGCTAACTAACTAACCATCTAACAGACTTAACTGCAGATAGTTATCAAGCAGTTTTAAAGTAGTTAGAAGCAGTTAGGACGGGTGGGGCTGTTATCTGCTATGTAGACTGAAACTGCAGTTGCTGTTCTTCTTCAGGCTCCTTCAAGCTTGGAGTGGAAATCAATCCAAGCTTGTTTCTAAAGAATAGAAAGGCAGCCTTAGGTAAAGCTTTAGTCAAAACGTCAACTATTTGTTGCTTAGTGGAGATATACTTGGTTGTGATCAGATTAAGGGCCACCTTGTCGCGAATGAAGTGGAAATCGATTTCCACATGCTTCATACGACCATGGAATGATGGTTTTGTAGTTAGCTTGAGGGCAGCTAAGTTGTCACAGTAGATTATAGTGGAATAAGGTTGACTTACATCCAAGTCCCGTAATAAAGCACACAGCCAGGTGGCTTCTGCAGCAGCTGAAGCCAGGGCATGGTATTCAGCCTCTGCAGAAGAGCGGGCTACAGTGGTTTGGCGTTTTGACCTCCAAGAAATGAGGTTACTGCCTAGGTAAAAGCAGTAACCTGATGTGGACCGTCTAGTGGTCTTGCATCCTGCCCAATCAGAGTCGCTGTAACCGTATAGATTTAGGGAACTGTGAGTATGAATTTTTAACCCAAATGAAAGAGTACCTCGTAGATACCTCAGAACCCTCTTATGATTGTGAAAATCTAAGACAATAGGAGAGTGCATAGCCTGGCACAGTTTGTTGACAGGAAATGCAAGTTCAGGCCTACTGATGGTTAAATACTGTAAAGCACCTAGAGTGCTTCTGAACTGAGCTGGAGCAGCACAGTCTTGTGTGGAATTATTGAGTCTAGGGGCTTTTGTTGCCATGGGAGTGGATACTAGCTTGCAAAATAGCATTGCTGCTTTTTGAAGAATTTCCAAAGTAAACTGCCTTTGAGACAGAACATAACCATCAAGTAGAGGTATGACTTCAATTCCTAGAAAGAAGTGAACTGTGCCAAGAGACTTGAGAGGGAACTCAGACTGCAAATGTTGGATTAATGCAGCAATGGCCTTGGTAGAATTCCTAGTAATTAATAGGTCATCTACATATAATAAGAGCCATATGATTGTGTCTCCGTGATTGTAGATAAAGAGAGAGGAGTCATAGGCACAACAAAAGAATCCATACTCCAGAAGACAAGAACTGAACCTGTCAAACCAGGCTCGGGGGGCCTGTTTAAGGCCATATAAGGCACGATGAAGTTGACAGACAGCATGTGGTGCAGCAGGATTAGTGAATCCTGGAGGCTGTTCCATAAAAACTGAAGTATCTAGAAAACCATGGAGGAAAGCATTTGAAACATCAAACTACAGTAGAGGCCATTTACGAATGGTGGCTAAGGATAAGACTAGGCGAATTGTGGTTGGTCTGACCACAGGTGAGAAGGTATCAAGATAGTCCAAGCCAGTAACTTGATGAAAGCCCTTTGCTACAAGCCTAGCCTTCAGCCGAGAAAGAGAGCCATCAGCACCCAATTTGGGCTTAAACACCCATTTGCACCCAACTACATGCATCTTGGGAGTTCGAGAAACAAGAGTCCAAGTTTTGTTCTTTGTGAGAGCCTCCATCTCATCTTGCATTGCTGCATGCCAGCCAGGATGTTCAAGAGCAGACTTGATAGATGTAGGTATTGGAGGAACAGCTAGGGTAGTGTTGAAGGCAACTTGGGATTCGGTTTGAGGGTACCTCTTTGTGATCTAGTAATCATAGAGTGGCGGCTCTGAAGTGGAGCAGAGATATGTGCAGCTCTTTGTGATCAAGTAACCATAGGGTGGCGATTCTGGAGTGGAGCAGAGGTATGAGCTGCTGTAGGATCTTGAGAGGGGAAAGATTTGGGAGGTACGAACTTTGAGGAAGAGGCAGAATGGGGTAAAGAAGGATAGGGTATATCAGAGGTTGATTTGGGAGGGATAGGCGATGGTTCAAGTGAGCTGAGTAAAGGTGTGGTGATAAAAGTATCAGAAGGTGCAATAGGGGCGGTGGGTTAAGGGCATTGCCCTCTAATAAGACCATAGAACATCACATCAAATGAAAATTTGTTCAAGTCCTTAAGCATGCTAAATATCAAATAATTTAATGCTTTTTTGAACCAATTTGCAGATAATCAAATATGCAAGAAAGAACATGAAGAACAGTATACACTTAAGAATATACTTATAAAATTCGATGCTCAAACTGCACAATAAGGTTGCAATTTTTAGGAAAAGTGAAGATGCAATATAAAGTAAATAAATGGATTTCAGGACAATCAGAATTAAGGCCGATTTGCCATGAATGCTCGTCGATTTGGAAATGGGCGAAAGTATTTGAAATCTTGATTCATATACAAAACCAATGTTGATTGTGTTTGGTGAACTCCCGACTCAAGTTGGATTGATGACAAGCTTAATTTGTAGGTGTAAAGCCATTCCTTCCCTAGTCAATTGATTGATGCAAATGAAAAAATTCTGGTTTGATGTGCGTAAGCGCATTTAGGAACGAGGTTGGGGATGATGTTCAAGTTGGGATCCGCCGGGCTAATGCGGCGCCCTGCACTAACTACGCTATTGACATATGCAAGTCAGGCTAAGATGGCTTCAATGCGGTGCTGCTATAGATTGGTGATAGGGAATGTTGACGTGAGGGGCATCTATTTCTAACGTTTTTAATAGGAATGTCAAGAAATACGGTATGTGCTCAGACTAATAATTTAGAATTCACGTTCGGTAGTCTCACTCGAGGATCCAAATACTTAATATTAAAGTAGGTTATAGCTTCAACATTGTCAAAGGTAAAATTATTGGTACATATAAGGGAAAGAAATCTTATAATGCTAGCGTATGCCTTGATGTTTTCTGTATTTTTTTTATTACATATAAGTTTATTCATTGAAGAATGAGAGAGTATAAAAACTTAGGGGCATACTCTAACATTACAATTCATTTAAAAAAAGATTGAATTTGGAATCTACCAACTATGATACAATAAAGTATTTGCCTAAGACTGTTTAATGTTCTTAAATAGAGATTCTTTGTCACAAACTACTTTCCTTATTCTAGCCAATAAAATTGGTATTTCAAGAGTATTATTTTGAAGATGTTTATGATTTTATTCAGACCATATACAATATATGCAAGCTAAGAAAGAAAGTTTAAGAAACTTCATAGCCAAATATTTCCCTTTTGTTGCTTTAGCCAACCATTGCAATTCAAAGTTCTAATCATTAATATTCCTACGAATGCCTTGTTGCACAAGTATACTTAGCAAATTTTCCTAGTCCAAGTACATTGAAAAAGCAAGTATGACCTATTTTCTAAGTGAGATCTATAGAAATTATAATAGAGGTCAATTGAGAGAAGTTATTGAGATACCATTTTTGTTGTAAGAAGTTTATCCTTACATATAAGTTATACAATAAAGTTATATTTGCTGATTTCACCTGATCAGATCAAGTCATGTCATTCAACCTCAGTATTAGTTTGACACAATTCTTTATATGTTTCTTTACAGTAATAAAAAGGTTTGGAAAGCATAGATAAAAGAGTCTAGCATAACTTAAGAAGACCTCTCCAACTCCATGCCATATTTCCTTTGTTGTCAAGGTGCATAACTGAAATTCTCCTTCATTTAGTGCTATAAATCCATCTACTCTACAAAGACGAGCTTGGATAATTGATGAGGTTGCATCTTATTCCATACTTTAAGATCTAGTAATCGAAGTCCTTATTCCTTTTTAGGTAAACAAATAATATGCTAAGCAATCTTGTGAGTTTTATAATTTTCTAAATTTTTTACCCATAGAAAGTGTTTAATTTTCTTTTTAATCTTACAAATAGTTTTCTTTGGGAGAAGGAACATTTGCATCCAAAAGGTACATCTAGGAGTAAGAACTAATTTTACCAACTATAGTCTTTTAACATAACTTAGATATCTCATTCCCCAACCATTAATTTTTCCCATGATTTTCTCAATCCAAACTTAACAATTAGCATGAGTAAGTTTTTTTATAATAAAGGGAACACCAAGATACTTGATTGGGAGAGTTCCTTCAAAGAAGAGAGTATTATCCAAAATCAAATGCTTTTCTTGCTCAATTAGCCTTGAAAAAAAATCTAACATTTGCTAGGACTAAAACTTAAGTTTATGAGTGCTGTAAAGTCCTTCAAAATATTAATGAGACATAACACTAAATTAACATCCCTATGTGCAAATAAAAATAAGTTATCAACAAAGAAAAGGTAAGTGATTTTCTCCTTGTTATATCGCCAATGATATTTGAAAGTAGAAGTAAACTTTTTTCTTAATGATAAGTCTATTAAAAACCTCTATGACAAGGACAAATAAATAAGGAAACAAAGGATCTCCTTGCCTTAATCCATTGGTGCCCTGAAAATAGTCAACATGCTTACCATTGACATTCATAAAAAAGCTAGTAGTAGTAATGCATTGACCAATTAGATCAATCAACAATTAAAAAGTATGAATAGCTTGTAAAACACCTAATACTGCATCTCATTTAATCATGTCATAAGCTTTCGTGAGGTCAATTTTAATGACAACACACTTACCTTGTCCTCCTTTATGATAATTATGGAGAAACTCTTAACAAAGCATAATATTTTCATATATCTAATGACCCCTGATAAAAAAAATTTGGTTTTGGCTAACCACAATAAGGAGAATAAGGCTTATCCTTTTCACAATCAATTTAGAGATCACTTTATAATGATCATTACAACAAGCAATTGGTCTGAAATCCTTTATACAATTAGGATTAAAGGTTTTTGTAACTAAGCATAACAAATTAACATTAATAGCTTTCAATAATTTCTTAGATGAGAAAAAATCTATCACTGCACCTTTTATGTCAGAACCAATAATAGGCCAAGCTTTTTTTGTAAAACAAACTATTGTAGCCATCAAGATCGGGAGCTTTGAAATCATGAAATCTCCAAATAACTCTCACAACATCTAAGCATTTAAAAGCAGGTAGATTTAATACATCATTCACATTCTTAAGAAATAAGGAAGCATACCTTTCATTACGCATATTATTAGCATAAGAACTATCAAGAATAGTTTGATAATATGTAACAATAGCACCACACAAAACCTCATCATCAGAAATAATACATCTATCTTCTTGTACTAGGTAAGTAATTTTGTTTTGAGCTCTTCTATGCATTAAGGAGGAAAAGAATATTCTACTATTATGATCTTTCTCTATCAACCAAATATTTTGCAATTTTTGTTTTAAAAGAGCTTCCTTATGTTTATTCAGTACAATTAGTTACTCCATTTGAAACTTTTCCTCAAAGCACAAAGTAGTATCAAAGGGATTAAGCTGTAAATTGAGCTAAGCATGTTGCAATTGTTCTTTAACAACCTTTACCTTCTTATGTAAATCACCAAATTGAGTAGAGTTTAGATACTTAAGCTGTGCCTTAAATGCATTTATCTTTTTCACAACTTTGAACATTTTGGTACTATTATCTATAAAATCATGACTATCGGTCCAAAAATTGATAAATCTAAACGATGTTTTTTTCTTTTTATAAGTAGCATTGAACTTAACTAAGGTAGAAGAATGATCTAATACCAATGGAGGTAATAATTCAATAAAAAACCTATCAAATCTATGAATCCATTCTACATTATTTAATGTTCTATTAATCATGCTAGCTTTGAGATTTTATGCTAAGCTTTTATTAGACCAAGTAAAGAGAGAGCTAATAAAATAGGGTTCCATTAATCCTAGTTTCTCAATCATATCATTAAAATCTCCATGTCTCATGTCCATTTGACATTTGGACTAATGTGTTCATTTATATATCAAATTTCATTAAAATCACCCATTAGTAGCCAGGGAATATTTACAACATTTTAAGATGAAAAAAAATCAATATTTGCCCATAACTCCATACATTTAGATTCCAAGTTGCTTGCACAAATAACAATTAAAAGAAAGATGGCAAACCTGACTTATTAATGTGGCAACGAATAGCTTGGGAGGAAGTGCCTTGAATTGTAAGTTGTAACTCAGATGATTTCTATAAAATTCATATTCTTCCAATCATAGAGTATGAGTAATTATAAGAGTAATTCCAACTAGTAAACAAACCATTGATGATAAAATTCACATTTTCTTTCTTTACTCCATGTTCTATCAAAATGATAACATGTGGAGCTTGTGATAATACAAATTTAACAACTTCTCTTTGTTTGGGGCATTTATTGAGACCTTTTACATTTCAAGATAAGATAATCATTAATCTGGAGGTTTTCCCCCTTTTTTTCATTACATTAAAGTTATCAAGAAGTTCTGAAAGCTCATTGTAAATGGGTTGGATGTCATAAGCAAGTTAAGTAAACTAATTTTTGAGATGATTACAAGATCATTGTCTTTTTTTCTTCCTAAGAGTCCTCTTACTATTAACAGAAAAATTTTTGTATTTGTATGAGGTTTATTACTTGGGGTGGTAGTAGAAGTAACATTAAGCTTAATAGTACTTGTCTCAATCGCTTGAGCAACAACACCATTTTCCTTAACTACATAAGATACATGAGTCGTTATACTTGCAAATGAGACTTGACCCTTTTCTTTTTTATTGACATGAGCAATTTGAACTTGGGAAGGGGCAACATTCTTTTTAGGAATTCATATATTTTTCTTGGTAGTACAATCCTTATGACCAAAGTAATTACATTTCTTACATTTATGAGGAATCCAACCACACTTTATCGTGACATCAAACACCTTATTATTACTCATATCAACATCACAAGTTTAAGGGAATTCACTTTCAACATCCATCAACATATAGACTTTAGCATATGATAATTGAAGCTTTTATTTAGTGGCTTTCTCCATATATAGAGGTTTACCCAGTGCATTGCTACCATGACTCATACTAATTTTATTCCATAATACATGAGGGACATTAAACAATTTAACCCAAATGAGAACAATAGATACATAGGTGCCATTTTTTAAGAAATAAAGGTTTACTAACTA
The DNA here is from genome assembly GCA_028551395.1 of Casuarina glauca. NCBI lineage: Eukaryota > Viridiplantae > Streptophyta > Magnoliopsida > Fagales > Casuarinaceae > Casuarina > Casuarina glauca. The sequence goes on along the minus strand of CM052351.1, from coordinate 24,226,454 downwards.
TGTCCCATACTCCAATTTCCATTACTTCTTCTAACTTTTGCATATTAAAAAACTAAAAGAAAAAGAAGCCATCCTTAGTAGAAATATTATCTAGTAAATTATCATTACCCTACATCTTTTCGACAATTCCTTTTGCTACATAATATGAAGTACTAGCATTCAAAAAATAGTTGATAAGACAATTAACAAAATGACTTTTACGAGCCTCAATAGCTTCTAGAGAGAGTTCGACAACAATTCTCTTCCCATTTTTAGTAAGGGGTTGGTAATATAATTTACTTGTTTGATTTATTGTTCCAACTACTAATTCCCAAAGTGTTCCAACATTACCAACAAATGCTACAAATTTTGAACAATTCACAATGGGTGTCATATCTTGCTCTTGATTCTTATGAACTTTGTCTATTTTACCATTTATGGCTACTTGAAAAGCAATTTCATCAAAGACTACCTTATATGAATTATTCAAACAAGAACAAGTATCAAAGGTACCTAATTTCAAGACATCCAATGGTTCTAATATAGTCCCCTCATCGCATAATTGGGGCATAGACATTCCAATTTCTAGCTTTGATTTTGAAGATGTGGTTTGCATTTTTCCACTCCTAGCACCTAACATTAAACCTAAGCCAATGGAGCAAAGGGCTCATCTTCAAGTAGATACAGGTTCTAGACAAATTCAATTGACAACTTGTACTATATGCTAAGACCTTTAGAGAGTCTAATTGATGTATAAAGGTGAGAGCAATGTGACCTTGATTCACCGTCTCCCACATGTAAGCCCACTAGCAGGATTAGTTAAGTTATGCTAATACACATGAGAGAACGACCAGTATGGAGAGTGGAACATGGGGAGGCTTTGGAAAGAAAAGGGAAGGAGGTAAGTGGAGACGGGGAGGTGTGGGGAAAAGGAGTCCGGAACAAAAGGGGATTGAAAAAAGAAATCGGAAAAAGGGAAGAAGGAAGGGGGAAAAGGAAGGTAAGAGCGTGAGGCTGGGATAGATGGGGAAAGAAAAATCTGGAGCAAACAAGAGGAAATCAGGGAGAAGAAGGGCAAGGGGTATTCGGATTGGCCATGGGGAAGATGTGGAGGGTGGAGAGAGAGAGAGAGAGAGAGAGAGAAAGGAGGCGGGAGCGGGAGCGGGATTAGGCCAACAAAAACTGGGGAGACCCAAAGCCTTCGCTGACTGAGGCGGCGAATGCTCTGGTGGTAGATTTTCAGCTAGAGAGGCGCCGGCTGTGGGTCTATGTTTAGGACAAACTCTCGGCGGCAGGACTCTCACGGGTTGCGTTTTGTGCAGCTAGATAAACATGGTCCTTCTTGATGTTTCTGTAATTTAATATTTGTTAATATACTTTACATTTTCACAAAGAAAAGAAAAAAAATAAAGGAAGGAAATCGTTGAGTAACAAGGCTTGTAAACTATGGGTGCTGCTAAGTATTATGAAATAATTTAAGCTTTTGGCCTATAATAGAACATGAGGATCATAACAAGGGGGGGGGGGGGGGGGGGGGCGGGGGAAGTTTTCTCACACTTTTAATCTTCTTTCTGTATGAGTCTAATACTATATAATATATTTTTTATAATTTCTTCAAGTAAATTTTCATTTAACTTAAATGGTTTATAAATGGTAACTTTAAAGAGAATGACTACAATGTTCATAAGTAAAGTGGGTTTCTCTTATTATTTTCAATTGAGACCATTGTTCTTTGGTATTCATCCAATTTGAAATAATCATCAAGTTTATTTTCTTTCTCTCCCCTTCCTCTATTTCAAATCATGCTAAGCTACACATATCAAATGGCAAAGCAAAATTTGATACCTCTTCATCTTGCAATTTATTTGCCAATTTAGAAAAAAAATTGGGAATGCATCTCTTTGCATTATTGCCTAAATCTTTTTTTTTTCTTCAAGTGTCTTGCATGATCTCCAATGTTCCTCCTATTCATGAAGTAGCATTAAGATTGTCTTTTATAATAAATCCTTTTTGGCACATTTTCTGCACTATTATGGTTTCTTATTCCTTTTCTATCATAAATACCTCTATCAACGATTTTAAAGTATTTATATCCTTCTTTTGTAGGAGAAATAAATTGACTCCTTAAGTTTTATGGTATGCTTAAGGGAGTCTCTAATGTTTTTTGCTTCAAAATTGGAACCTTTTGGTCTATCATAAGATTCTTATTTTAGTTTTAAGCTAATTATAATGCAGTGGACACCATATGAAGTTATACACCTCTATAAGTAATATAAACTGTTATGTAGACTACCATCCAAGAGCTAAGAACCCAAACACTTTTTATGCATCACCTGATCCATCTTGCAATAAACACATTGCCGAGCATATGAGTATTATTGACATTTGAAGCTTCTAAAACTTACCATGACTACACATCATAAATTGTGTTAAATTGCATGCACGCTTGAAATACAAGGAAACAAGATCAACAATTTTTACATAAATTTCAAATATCAAGGTACATTAGTTTCCAGCCCCCAGATTTAACCAACAGAAAATAGAAGTTTAAATATGCAACAGTATCAAGTCTAGTGAGACAGGATCTCTAAAAATCTAAAACACACTATTCAAGACAGCGAACAATCGAGACAAGACAGCAAGCAAGTTTTACTCCTGCATCAACCTTGAGTGGCTTCGAATTGAAATCTAAAACATTAAGGGAACATAACTATGAAGTGCAATAAATAAATAAATAAATTACTAAAAAGGTGGAAAAGCATACTTGTTATTAAATGAATGGAACAATTGCACCATGATAAAAATAACATTAATGTACACTAGATGAGGAGTAAACCTAAAAACTTATTGTAATTGTTGTTCGATTAAGCATATATGACTAATGAACACCCATAACCATTAAGCATGTTTATCAAACCATCGTAAGATAGTTCCAAATTTAGTCATCTCACTTGCTTTTATAAACCATTCCCTTTGTGTATGATTATAGACACTAAAAACATTCACAAAGTCTTAAAAATAATATCCAGTAAAAGGCTTCCAAGTTGTTTCCACCGAGACACTAAAAGCCATTCATAACACGATTGTCATTAGATGTTTCTTCCAAGTTGTGATTGTTTATAAATTAATTAAATTAGTGTTTTTAACTGTGAATTCTTAAATCTATCATGTTTATTAACCATTGGTTGTTTAGAAAATAATTTTCTTTCCATTAAGATATTCATTTTGAAGTTTAATTTAGATAATAAATTAGGTTTTAAACCTTATATTTTCTATTCAATTAAATGATTAGGCACATCTTCTCTAAACCAATAATTTATAATCTATGAGTTCACCCCTAACATTTAGTTTGACTAAATTGGTGTTAATAATTATGACTTATGGAGATTATATAGTTTCATAGTTAGGTGAATTTAATTTAAATGGTGTCTTCGGACCTTAGCCAAAAGATTGCAAATTATTTGTTAACAAGGGGTTGGTTATTTAGAGAACATTAACTACATGACTAGGAGATTTAATTTCAAAGCAACTACTATAGATGGTGATGAAATAACAAGTTGTATATCATCACCAAGTGCCCAACTCACTTAGCATTTGGCACTACTTAGAACCAAAGAGGTCTTAGGTTCAATATACAATCCCCTCCTCCTTTACCTACCCAAAGAAAAAAAAAAAGTTGTATGTCAACAGTTTATGTTATAATGTATAGAATTCAAACCATATCGTTACTAATTTATGAAAGAACTAAAAAACTAAATAATTTGTATTTATTGAAAAAAAAAGTATCAAAAAATGGGGAGTGATAGATTGAATAGCTATTAGATAACAATAAAATATACTATCCATATTACATGCAACTATATGACTTCAAATAAGAATATGCCTTATCAATACAAAGTATTGCATTATATAGTATTACCTTAAAGAAACATTGATTCATGAAGAGCTATTTATGGTTTTAATAGATTATATTAACTTTGGAGCATTAAGTCAAATGACTTTGAATAGGAATAATGTATATTGATTTAATGGCTAATCAACCCAAAAGACATACTATATCAATGATATTTTACTTAAACAAAAGTAGTTACAAACTCTTTTATAGGTGAAAAAAATCAAGATTGGAAGCCTCTAATTGTGAGACAACTACGAATATTCGTTTAGGAGAATTTAAACAAACCTTTCACCAAGGAAGTTTATCATTAACTTATTTTCTTACTTAGAGAAATGTTTAGGCGTGTGCATAAGAACCATCTCATGTTTTGATTTTCTTTCTCATTCTGTATTTATGGGGCTAGCACACTACCATGTCTACTTTCCTATCAAAAGCTAAATTGAGCTACTCCATTGATTGGGAAAAAAAAAAAAAGCAATTTGCTTCTTGGAATTGTTTCCTTCAGTTGGTTTTTTTTTTTTTTGGGTGGAAAGGTAAATTGTATTAATAAAATTTAAAATATAGATGCATAGGGGCATACCCCAATATTACAGAAGACATCATATCTATGAAAATATAAAAGTTGAAAGCCTTTAAATTTCACTCAAAATAACATTTCCTTGAAATAATTTTATATTTTTAGACAAATAAGCACTCACATGTACTACTTTTTTTACTTTGGCTAACAAAATAGAGATATCAATTGCTTTTTTCTCAAAAAGTCTTCTATTTTGTTTAATTCATATACAACAAATGCAAGCTAAGAAAGATAGCTTAAGAAGTTCAGTAGCTAAATCATTTCTTTTAATTGTTTGATCATCCACTATAACTTTTCATTTCATCCTCTAATGTCATGTTGGATTCCATTTTAGGTGAGAATACTTTTCGAAATCATTCTTGTCTATGTACATTCAAAAAATAAATGACTACTATTTTCTATATGAAACTGACAAAATTCACAATATATATTTACTAAAGGAAGCCATCATACAATTTTTGTTGTTGTAGAAAGTTTGTCTTTACAAATAAGTCATCCAATGAAACTATGTTTGCTAATGTCACTAGTCCAAATTAAATCATACCAACCCACGGTTGCATAAACTTTCCAAAGATCATTATAAATCTTTTGCCAATAATATGTAGAACTAGAGAGAATAAAGGCAAGTGTAGGCCTTAATTTAAGGAGACCCCAGCCAACTCCAAGCCATGATACCTTTTATGTTTAATTGCATTACTGAAGTTTTTTTACACTTTGTATTGTGAATCCATTTACTCCATAATCAATCTTCTAAGAGATTTATAAGATTTCAAAGCATATGTCCCAAAAGAATTTTATTCCATATTTTGAGATCCAGTAAACCTAATTCCCCTTCCTTTTTTGGTGGGCAAACAATTTGCCAAGCTACTTTATGAAATTGATGCACATATATATTACCTGCCCATAAGAATTTCCTTATCTTGCATCCAAAACGTAGATATGGAAATGAGAATAACTTTTTCCATTTGTAATCTTCCTACATAACTAAGATATTTTATTCCCTAACCTTCTATTCTTCCAAAGATTTTATCTATTAGACCTTTATAATCATCTTGAGTTAGTATTTTCATGATAAAGGGAACTTTAAGGTATCTGATTAGAAGTGAACCCTTAGGGAAAAGAGTTTGATCAAGGATAAGAAGTTGTTCCTGCTCCAATAGCCCTCAAAAGAAAATTTGACATTTGCTTGGGTTGTACTTTAAACCTATAAGGTTAGGAAATTCCTCCAAAGCTTTTATAAAACAAATAACAAAGTTTACATCACCATGAGAAAAGAAAAATAAATCATTAGAAAAACATAAGTGAGTGATTTTTTTATATTTGTATTGCCAATGAAATTTAAATGCCATTATGTAGGTCTTCGTAATAATGATTTTGTTAAGTATTACCTACCCATAAGAATTTCCTTATCTTTTAACCATATGTTCCTTGATGTCTTCATGTTTGCTCATAGCAAGAAGTTACTCAAGTTGTGATTTCTCCTCAGAATGTGCATATGGACAATAAGAATTAATCTCTAACTTGTTTTGAATTTGCTTTAAATTTTCTCTTGCATCTTTCATCTTGTGCAAATCTCCAAAATGGATTACATTAAGTTTCTTGAAAGGAGTCTTTAGAGCTTTCAATTTTTACACAACTTGAAACATTTTTTAGCCATCTATTTTTTTTTTGCCATACTAAACTTACTATATCTATAAAATTTGAGCAATCAGTCCAAAAATTAAAGAATCTAAATGAAGATTTCTTCCTACTTGTAAGATTTCCAAATTTTACTAACCATGGAGAATGATCTGAGACACTAAGAAGAATTCAATTGTAAATCTATTAAGAGTAAATCTATTACTAGTAACTTCCAAGTTACTTGCATAAATAGCAGACGACAAGTAAGGGTGCATACCCTAACTTTTCAATTAGGTAATGGATGACTTGAGATGAGAAACCTTTAATTGTAATTTATAGCTCTGAGGCTTTCCAAAGAATCCAAATTCTACCAAGACTACTAGAACTATAGTTATGAATATACTTCCAATTTGCAAATCCAAACTTCAAGAGAGCATTTGCATTTTCTTCCTTAAGTCTATGCTCAATCAAAATAATAATATAGAGGGCATGGAACAAAACAAATTTTGCTATTTCCTTTATTTTAGGGCTTTTATTTAAGTCCCTTACATTCCATGAAAGTACTTTTATTTATTGAAAGGCTTATTATATTCTCCCATCAACCCAAAATCTCCAACAAAACAAGGTATGTCATCTACTAGTATCACACACTTATTTCCAAAGTTGATCTTTTGTTCCTTTTATTTTTTATTTCTAGGAGATTTTGACTTTGTAGTACCCAAGGAAAAATTAGAGATTCCTACTATTTCCTTTGGTTGAACAATAATACATGTTGTAGTATCATTTGTAGTAAAAGTTGGCCTTGTTTCCTGAGAATCATTCTGAATGATCTAGGCATCTATTGCAAGAACCTTAGTATTAGGCCTCACATCTTGAGTTTCTTTCTAGGTAGCTTGAACATTCACATTCCTTTTAGAAACCCAAACTTCTTTTGTTTTTGGAGTACATTCTTTGTGTCCAAAACAATTGTAAACTTTACATTTCATAAGGACCCAACAACAATCAACTTGTACTTCATATAGTTCCTCTTTATCGATGTCTATTTCAACTGAATTATTCTTAAATAGAGATGAACTGAATTATTCTTATTTAATGAAAACTTGTTTATAAGGTTTATATATAAACAAATATCATCAACCGAATAAGAAAATTATAAATCCTATTATAATTAAGCCTACTACAACCAGAAAATAAACTTATAAAAGCTAGGATAATTAAAAAAGAAAAGAAATATAGTCGTTTCCACATAAGAAGAATCCATTATAAAATTAAGAGAACGGGTCTATAGTAAAATCTCAACAGTCTTCTTGAGGTTGATATTTTGCAAAACAAAGAATCAAACTTGTAACTGAACCTTATGAGATCAAGGTTTTGATTTAGATCAAAATCCTGCTCCTAGGATGCCATGGTCCAGTCTTTGAGGGCCAGATACGATGATCACTGCATAATCATATGCTATGTGAAGGATTTTGAGTTGCTGTCACTTTCTTACCTGAGATATGCTCAGAACTGCACATAATTTCAAGAGCGAGAAAGTTACCTTTAGAGAAAGAAGCAACAGGGCCCATATAAGAAGAGTGGGCAGTGCATTATTGTCAGTGACTTTTTATGGAGCCCTCGTCATCCGCACGTGTCATATAAATATATCCATTTGTCAGTATGCATGGATAGAGAGAGAGGAGGACGGGGATGTCCAGGTTAGGTGCATCATTATTAGTGACTTTTTTATCAAATAGAAAAGGTTCATTGTTAATTCAACCGTTGTCACCAGAGCCTACCTTGTAAACATATAGATACGTTAACATGTAGGTCTGCACATGCATTAACAGAGAGAGAGAGAGAGAGAGAGAGAGGGGCAAGTGTAATATTATTGTTAAAAGTAGATATTATTTTACAATAAAAGTAAAAGGATAAACTTTTAGAGAATATAAACATTTTAAGTATTGAGGCTTTATCACTTAATGTTTAAGGTTTTAGGATAAACTTTTATACTTTAATATGATATTAAAGTGAAGGATGACTCTCCATTTTGTAATCTCACATATTCCAAACTTAGGATTCTTTCCATGTATAATACTTATGTTAATATGCATATGAGAAGATGTATTAAAGATAAATATTACCATGTATTTATTTAAAGTGAAAAGATGGCCTTTGACCTTATAAGCATTAATTTTTTTTCATTTAATATTTTAAGATTTTGGAATAATTCTTCACTCTTTCTTATAGTTATTAGTATGTTTTTAATTGTGACTTAAATCTAAAGAGACAAAAACAAAGACCAATGGAGAAAAATAGTACAAGATAGAGAAAAGAAGGTAGAAATTATATTATATCATACCTTTTGTCAATCTTATTTTAAGATCCTTCTCCTAGAGGGAAAGAATTTCTTACACCCATTTATTGTCATTTTTTTTAAAAAAAATCTTTTGTTTTTTATTATAACTCACACGGGAAAGGGAGGGGGAGGGGATTCAAACCTGACTGGGCCGGCAGGGATCCTCGCCCAATGGTAACTGGGCCAGGGTGAGTCGCCAGCAAATGTAAAAATGAGCAGCCATTTATTATCATCAATCTTATACAATGAAGCTTATCATTATTTCTTTTTGTAATAACAAACTAAATAAAAAGCCAAATTATTGAAAGTTATAAATTTAAATAAAGTTTATGATTAGAAAGCTACAAATGAAAACACCTGTTTAAGGTTTAGCAACTTGAGAAAAGACAACATTTTGCAGTCCAAAGTCTACAACAGTTTATTTAGACATATAGCATAATTGGGAGCTAAGCAAGAAGCCCCAAATGAAAACAACAGTTTAAAGTTTGACAGCTTCAAAAGGGACAACATTTTTCAATCCCAAGTCTACAAAGCTTACTGACATTTTCTTTAGATATATAGCATAACGTGAGCTAATGTGGGCCAAGCCAATCATTTCTGCTCTAGTTTTTGGTTGTTCCTGTTTGTTTGTTTTTGTTGGTAATCTATATCCCTCGATTGTTGCCTGTTGCCCAGCCTGCTGCTTTGCCGTTCCCATTAGTATTTTCAGTTTCAACCTTCTGCATTATATCAAGAAATTTATCATAACCAAATTAGGAGAACAAGATAACAATTAACAAAAACATTTTAAATAAAAATTTAAAAATGTTGAAATTTTTTAATATGTAGTATTCACGCAAAGAATAGGGTAAAGCTATTAAATAGTAATATAGTTTTTTTTTTCAAACATATGCACACGAACTTACATGCTTAGGTATCAAACATATGATTAACATTTTTGATACAGTACTTGTTCCTAATTGAGCCAAACACTTGTTTAATAAATAGTAATATAGTTAATTAAGTAAAACATACGATTTTAGTTAAACTTATAAAGCAACTACACAAAAACAGCTAACTGCATTTTATCAAAACACGACAACGTTAATATCTGCACCCTTGTATTACAACCATAAGTTCATAACACTAACAAAATAACCTTTTGAAGTCTACTCTAGCTAAATATGATTTTTCAAAATTTCTTGTTCGACGTTGTGGCACCAAATTTGTCATGTCTGTAATATCAACTAATGGACATGTAGTATGAGTGTTTCAGATAAGGAGATATGCACATGCACTCAAATTATGATGGAATGGGGAAAGTAACAGAAACAAAAATGAAAGGGAACACTATAACGTCAAGAAGGAGAAAAAGGTGATGAAGAAGAGTAATTTTTGCATGCTTATATGCAGCATCGCCTTGAGCATTTTCTGTAATTTTTTCGACACAGTAGCCAGTCAAGAATCTGTAATTTTCCCATTGTCACCAGTTTCCAATTTTCGAAGCACCTCTTTCAGATCATTAATAGGCTCCCCAGCAAGCACCCAACAGCATGTAAGAGAGAGATAAAATTATATCAATACGAATCACATCCTCAGAAGATTTGGCATTTAGAAAGGGAAAGACAATAGTCAACGTGAAGCATAACTATGCTTTTCAAACAAACAGAAATGTGAAGGTAGTTTAAATTTGATTTTATTTTAAATGGGTTGTAATGTTGAGGTATACCTCTTAAATCTTTGTAATTCTTTTCTTAGGTAAATAAATTTACATATTTAAAAAAAAAAAAAAATTGACTCAGGACATATTCCAATCTTCCATCTAAAGGTTTGAACAGATTCATCATTCCTTCCCTGCCTCTCCGTCTGACACACCGAAGCTAACTTCCCGTTGCCCCCAGTTGTTCTTACGCCGCTAAGTGCACCAGGGTGATTACCCGCCATGAGGCAACACATAATTCAGCCAAAGCACGTTGGGAGAACAAACACCTGCATGGAAGGCACTCAAAGGACGATTCTTATACTGTAAAACCATTGAGGAAGAAGAAAGAAGGAAAGATGAGAAAGTTTTAGTAGTATTATTCTTATTTAATGAAAACTTGTCTGTGAGTTATATATATAAAGAAATATCATAAACTGAATAAGAAAATTATAAATCTTATTATAATTAAGAAATGAGAGTACGAAGCCTACTACAACCAGAAAATAAAATTATAAAACCTAGGATAATCAAAAAAAAGAAATATAGTCTTTCCCGCATAAGAAGAATCCATTATAAAATTAACAGAACGGGTCTACAGTAAAATCTCAACAGTCCTCTTCATGTTGATAAATTTTGCAAAACAAAGCAACAAACTTATAACTGAACCTTAATGGACCATAGACTCATTCGAAAATTTGGGCACTACGGTCGTTCAATTTTTAAGTCACTTTTAACTTTCAAGCATGACAGTCCACATCCTCATTTTAGATTCTTTGTTTTTAAATAAAAGTAAAACTCACGTTCTTGACCTTTTTAGCCAAAAACAAAATGTTGAAAGGAAATTTATAAAAGAATAGAATGAAAAATATAGGTCAACACATTCTATGTTCAACAATAAGGTAAAATAGTGTTTTTTTTTCCCCCTTTCAAAGAACAGATATTGGGATAAACCAATATTGTCTTCATAACGAAAGACTAAAGCCAAATTGATGGGAGAGGCGCTTAAATGAAAAAGTCCTTAAATCATCTTGTTACTAAACTTTTGTCTATTTTGATATCACAATGAAATAGTGGAAAAAGAAGAAGAGAGAGAAAGAGAAAAAAATGTAAAACCTTTGATGGGCTCAATAAAAAACTATATATGAACTCTATATATCAATAACAATAAAAATGTTAACATGTCTCTAATTGATTGATAACTTATAGAATTCTCGTGAATACGGATGTTTAACATTACAAGCAGCAAATCTACTTCATGCCTCAGGCTTTCAATCAATTGATTTGATCTTATCTTGTTAGGCATATCTTTTTATTCGGTCATTTTGTTGGGGAAGTCTCATGTCAATTAATACTTTGAACATTATAAAGAATAGATAAGTTCATTTTTTAAATTAGATTTTCTTTTAAAGAAACTTGCAGTGTTAAAGTGTGTCCTTAAATTTTTGTAAATTTTTTATTTTTAAATAAATAAACTCACATATTCATAATAAAAAAATAAATTGTCTTCTAATTTTAATAACTTCCACTTCTAGACATTTGATATAATGTTGAAGGAAAAGAATCACCTAAGTATACAAACGTATACAGTTATATATGTTGGTTTTGTGGTATCTCTCGACAGTAGGAAAAAACACAACCCAACAAAACCAAAAGGTTTGATATTTCATTATATTTAAATAACAACTGAAATAGCAATATAAATAGTTAAAAAACAACACAAACAAAAGCTCTAAGGCTCACAAACACAATAGCTCAATGGCTCACAGACTCGACAGCTCCAAGGTAAAAACAAGAACCTTACAGAGCAATTTGTCTAAACGGAAAACAACCACAAAATATACTAATTTGTTGCTTACATAGAATATCCTACGACCTTACTTATATAACAAACCTATCACCACTACCTTCGGATAATTGCCCACTAAAGACAGTTTTCTTTTTGCACACGATCCTCCACGTTTTGCTCCAACAATCACCACTCTTCACATCTATCCACTCTTCCACGTTTTTCTCCATATAATTACCACTCTTCACGTCTAACCACTCTTCCACATTCTTCTCTAACAGTTACCACTCTTCTCGTCTAACCACTCTTCCACATTCTTCTCTAACGGTTACCATTCTTCACGTCTAACAATCATGTTCCTGCACTTATCGGAGTGGTGATAATTCCAGCAACTCTTAACACCCTTCCTTGATGGGATTTGTCATCACTCCGATGAGTTCCTTCAATTTCTCATGTTGTGCACGCGGCAAATTCTTTGTAAACAAATCAGCCACCTAATCATTGCTAGGACAAAATTTGAATATAACCTCCTTAGATTCCACAAGCTCCCTCACATAATGGACTTTGATTGCCACATGCTTTGTCTTAGAATGATGACTCGGGTTCTTCGTCATAGATATTGCTGATTTGCTGTCACTAAAAATCACAATTTCTTGCTTCTGTTCAAAACCTATCTCCATTAGTAATCTTCTCAACCACACGGATTGACATGCTGATGTTGAAGCTGCAACATACTCCGCTTCAGCAGTAGATAGAGACACTGCATTTTGCTTTTTTGACGACCAGGAAAAAGCTGCCGAACCCAAGCTGAATACATATCCAGTGGTACTTCGTGAATCTTTAACATTCCCACCCCAGTCGCTGTCACTAAATCCTACTAGCCCAAAATCATCTATCCGTGTATACAACAAACCGTCGTTCAATGTTCCCTTCAAATACCTGAGTATCCTTTTGAGTTTGCTGAAGTGTAACTTTGTTGGTTTCTGCATAACCCGTGACATAAGTGAGACTGGAAAGAGAATATCCGGTCGTGTAGCTGTCAAGTACAACAAACTTCTAACCAAACTTCGATACGCAGTTCCATCTGTTTCTTCAAATTCATCTTCTAGATTTATCTTATCTCCTGGCATCAACGGTGTAGAGACTGGCTTGCATTCTGCCATGTTATGCTTCATCAACAATGATTTTACAAACTTTGTTTGAGATACAAAGATCCCACTACTCTTCTGCATTACTTCCAAGCCAAGAAAATATTGCATTGAACCCATATCATTCATCTCAAAAGATCTCATCATTTCTACTTTAAACTCCTTCATTTTTTCTTCATTATTTCCAGTATATATTAGATCATCCACGTAAATGGAGACCTGTGATTGGTACACCCACTGTCTATATACCATAAGTTTGGATCGACACAGGTAATGGACAAACTAGCAAAGAACAATGTTGTTTCTCCAGGTTTTTCATCTTGTTTTGCTACATTCACTTGTTGATCTGATTTTGACCTGGAATTTCTTTCTAGATGTCTGAATTTCTGACAGTTCCTGCATTGAACCTTTCCTTTCTGCTAACAAAACTTTTCCAAATGGTTAGTTTTCTTACAAATCTTACATGGTGGATATCTTCCCTTTCCTGAACCCCGTTCATCATTCCCAACAGTTTCGTCATCACCTTTTTTTGTTCCTACAAAAGCTTTACTTTTAAATGCCAATTCCAAGGGCTCTTTTCCTCTCCTTCTATCAAACCTCTTTTCAAATGCTTCTAATGTCCCCATAAGTTCAGAGGCTGGCATAATAGTAAAGTCTTTTGTCTCTTCTATAGTGGTGACAGTGGCGTCAAACTTCTCAGTAAGGCTAATGAGAAGTTTTTCCACCACACGTGAGTCTGGCCATATTTCTCCTAAGCTACGAATCTGACTCACTATGGCATTAACTCTACCATAATAAGCATTAACAGTTTCATCTTCATGCATGCATAGTAATTCAAAATCACGTTAAGAGATTGAAACCTCACAGCTCGTACCTTTGGAGTTCCAAGATACTCATTCTTGAGTGTGGTCCACACCTCCTGGGGAGTTTCTGCAAAAGAAATCCTAGGAACAATAGGCTCAGTTATCGACATCTGCATCACAAGAAGAGTCTTCATTTCCTTGTCAATATTCTTTCGATACTTCTCCTTCTCTGATGGAGTAAGAGTCTCAACATTGTCTACTTTCGAGATGCCACGCTCCACTATCTCCCACATTCCTTGACATTTCAGAAAAGTTGTCATTCGAAGACTCCAGGATTGATAGTTGGTCCCGTCAAAGATGGGCAGCGAAAGCTGAGAATTAGGAATGAGTGGAGCTGGTTGCACAGTAGAACCAGCAGAAGAAGAACCTCCAGTTGGTGTAGATGCCATATTTGGAAAGGTGTTGTAAGCAAAGACAACGTGCAGTGACTATCAGGAACCTGTGAAGGCTCTGATACCACTGTTGGTTTTCTGGTATCTCTCGACAGTAGGAAAAAACACAACCCAACAAAACCAAAAGCTTTGATATTTCGTTATATTTAAATAACAACTGAAATAGCAATATAAATAGTTAAAAAGCAACACAAACAAAAGCTCTAAGGCTCACAAACACAATAGCTCAATGGCTCACAGACTCGACAGCTCCAAAGTAAAAACAAGAACCTTACAGAGCAATTTGTCTAAACGGAAAACAACCACAAAATATACTAATTTGTTGCTTACATAGAATATCCTACGACCTTATTTATATAACAAACCTATCACCACTACCTTCGGATAATTGCCCACTAAAGACAGTTTTCTTTTTGCACACGATCCTCCACATTTTGCTCCAACAATCACCACTCTTCACATCTAACCACTCTTCCACGTTTTTCTCCATATAATTACCACTCTTCACGTCTAACCACTCTTCCACATTCTTCTCTAACAGTTACCACTCTTCTCGTCTAACCACTCTTCCACATTCTTCTCTAACGGTTACCATTCTTCACGTCTAACAATCACGTTCCTGTACTTATCGGAGTGGTGATAATTCCAGCAACTCTCAACAATATATTTATATAGTATGTGCTGATGATGACCCCCCCATTAATCATTTACCTTTGCCATCTGACTAGAAAGTCACAAATAATAATGCACCTGCCCTATCGGTAGCTTCTCTTGTCCTTAACTTTCTGGTTCTTAAAAGGATGTGCATCAGAATTGTCAAAATTGAAACAAAAATTCCTCAAGAATCGGGGCCCCACTCCATATTTACATTTTTATCGAAGAAACCTATAAGGGGCTTGTAGTCTAGAAATTTAACAATGAGCGAGAGTCGGTGAGGAATGGTTTTCAACCAACAGAGGGCTCTGGTTTTGGGCCAGAGTTTTGAGCTGCCAGTAAGTATTGTGTTTCCACGAGGAAAACCGCCTGGCCCATTGGGTCTTTACTACTTCATATCGACAGGGGATCCCGTGCTTTCATGATCAGAACTCTGGCCTGGCCTCAGTCTGGCGATGAGTCCCCCCATGCAACATGAAGGGTGGTCAATTGAAAGTACCATTTAGTAGACCCAGTCCAATTACATTGGATAGGTTCAGCATTGGTTAGTCCATATCCGACTCCGAAAAGAGGTTAAAGACGGCAACGAAAAGGGGCAGGAATAAAAGTTTCAAAAGTTTCTAAAAAATCGAGAGTTTTTTTTTAGGAGAGAGAAAATTGGGCCCCCGGGTTCTCTAGCCCCTCGTGGTTTGGTCAAAATATATTCGAGTCTCACAGAGTCAGTTAGATCATTGGGCTGACTGTAAGATTGGACCTTTCGACCCGTCCTGGCCTATATAGCCGAATGATGTGTTCTTAAGCCTAGTCTTTGTTTTGGATTAGCAGCAAGTATATTGTTCTTAAGCCTAGCTCATGCTTTGGATTAGCCCTTGTTACTATAACGTTAGGCCTGCAGGGCCCCATGGTTTAAGGGCCTAGCTCACGTAGCCCATGTTTTGTAGCTAAAAAGGTATTTATAGTATTTGATAAATGTATCCTTGATGAAGGAGCATGATCATCTCATATAGTTTCATCTTGTAATGCAACAAAGCATATCTTAGACCTATTATACCGGTGATTTTGGGTTATTACAGAACATCTGTGTTGGAAACAATAATTTGTATCAGTTTTGACATTTTTTCCTCTCATGAGCATCTTTTGCTTTTCCTAAAAGTAAAAGTAATTCTGGATATGATAGTTCGAGTATCTGCATTTGAATAGACATAAATATTTGACATTTGATACTCCATAGATTCAATAGGTATAACAAAGAGAATTTTAATAACAAATAAAAATGTTTTTCTAAACATATAATTCTCTTTTTCTTTTTGCTCGTGGGCAACAAAATGAGTTTTTAGAAAAGACCAATGAATGACAAAAGGGAAGATTTACTCCACAAAATAAGTTAGTTTGCACTTCTAATTTTACCTCTCCTTCTATTATAGTTTTCATTCTCACGACTTTGACAAATATATAATGACCCATACATATGTATATGTATGTATGTGTGTGTGTGTATATATATAATCTACATATATATCTATATATATACATATACACATATATACACATATATACACATAAACATATACATACACATACACATATATACACATAAACATATACATACACATACACATATATACACATAAACATATACATACACATATATACAATCTTTCCTTTGGAGATGGTTATTCTTAACTAAAGGTAATACAGGTGATTCTCCTTAGCCTACACGTGCATAAAAAAGTACTCATGTACTAACTCAAGTGTTTCTATGAGGTTTAGCTCATGAATCCTAGGTTTATGAACAAAATGAAATTCGACATTGCCATTATACCTATCAAGAGAGATGTAGTCGTCAATCACTATAGATGGCTTCATCATCTCTATAAATGGAATTCCAAGGATAACATTTTTCGTTGAATCATTAGCTAGTGAGAAGTGCTATTGAAAGCAAACTCCCTCATTACAAACTACCACATTTCATAATTTGTACTTAATTGAGAGTTTCTTATACTAGCATCTTTAAGTCCTATGGTTTTCTCATAATATTAAGAATGAATCAATCATTCCTTACCTAGATTGTGTTCAACTCCTATATCCAATAAAGCCCTCACTTCGAGTTTTTGTTCTTCATTTATGATTATGGTTGTCCGTATGATCCATTTGTGTGCTACTATTTCGGATAATAAATGAAAATATACTTTTGAAATAGGAGTATCGTCCACTCTTCTATCTTCTAAATCATGATAAGATAAGACACTATGTGCCATTGTCCTTGTAGTGAGGATTTCAATGGACTTGCAATCCTTAACCTGTTGGGACTCAGGGGTTTGGTTCTCTTTTTTAGTCGTTTTAAGCTCCTTATGAAGGTCTTAAAGTGTCACTAACCTATCTATATGTATGTTTGCATATAACTTGAGATGAAGCATGAAGCTCATATTAGTTGTAAGAATGCATGTTAAGAATTGTGTAGCAAAGGTTTTATATTTCTAAGTTCTATCTATATATATTGTTTAAAAGAAGAAAAATTCTTAGTTTTGATTTTGAATAAGAATAAAATTTTTAATGTCCATTTAATATTTTTATGACTTATAGGATTCTTAGTCAATGCGGATCTTAATGTTACAAACAATTGCTCTACTTCATGCTTACGGCTCTCAACCAATTGATTTGATATTATCTCATTAAGTTAACCCTACGGTTTTGTTATTTTGCTTTGAAAGTCTCCGTTGGTTGGTACATAAGACATTTGAATGGGTAGAAAAATTGTCTTCTAGTGTTGAAGGAAAATAATCACCTAAAAGCTCATTTATAAAGACAAATAAATATGTAAATCCAAAATTTCTGTTAGGATAGTTGAAATTTATTTTGACTCACCGTGAGCTATTTGTCTCAATATTTTTGCATGCTTTTATTGTCATCATTTGATGAATGAAGAGTTAATAGGTAGCATTATTTGAGTCGTCTAATGGTTTGTTATTTGATAACATGTATATTTTTTCTAATAATTGATAGTTATATTTTTATAGAATTATTTTGACTATTATAGGATAAAATAATATAATTTTGTGAGATAATATTTGAGTTTTTATATATTTATTCAAATCTTTATTGTTTGTGTAACCAATCTCAAAAGAGCATGAAAAGCAAAGGAAACATGAAGAAAAGAAGCAAAATACGTAAGGATTAGAATCTTTCTTTGGGCAAGTAAATCTAATGGACGATGTGTAGTGAAAATGGCATGGAAAGAAGTTTGTTGGCCTAAAATTTCTAGAGGACAGGATTTGATAGACATTCTTACATGGAATAAGGTGGTAGTTCAAAAACTCTTATGGTCTTTTGTGCATAATAACTCAAACTCTTTATGTGTTAAATAGATGATAGTAGAAAATTTGAAAGAAAGAAATGTATTAGAAGTTGAGATGAAAGGATCACTAGCTTGGAGTTTTAAAAATATTTTACAAGTAAGAAGTGAACTCACACAACTAGTGACGAACTTAGAATACACTATTGTCAAAAGTTATGTAGCACTAAGAGAGCACAGAGAAGATATTGAATTGGCAAAACTTGTATGGAAAGAAAGAGTACCAAAGCATAATTTTATATGTTGGATCATTTTGAAAGGCAAACTATCAACAGTTGATTGTGTGGCTGTATGGAATAGTTCAATGGACCTACAATGCAACCTTTGCTAACAAGGAGAAGAATCACAAAAACATTTATTTTTTGAATGCAAGTTCACAAATTTCATATGGAAGGCTCTGTTAGGTATGAATGAGTTAATTCGAAGAATTAAACATTGGAGAGCTGAAATATGTTGGATGATCAAAGCTGTCAAGAGTAAAAGTTTTGCAGCAATCATGCTTAGTATATCTTCAAGGGCGTATTATATTACATTTGGAGGGAAAAAATAGAAGAATATTCAATAATAAAAGTCTAGACAGTTCAACCATTATTACTAAAATCAATAAGGATATGAGATGGAAGATTTCATCTACCAGAGGAGTAAAGTTTATAAATTGTAATAAATTCTTACAAGAGTTTTGGAATTTGTCAAATGCAGTGTTTAAGCTTAAATAATGATGATGTAATTGAACAATCTTATAATTCTTTACGATAATATATAATTCTTGAACTTTCACCAAAAAAAGAAGCAAGACACATGAGGAATAAAAGAAAAAAAGAAAAAGAAAAGAAGAGAAAGGCCACGTGTAAAAGAGAAGGAAAAAGACAAGAAGGACAAGAGAGGAAATAAAAGAAAAAGGTGAAAGCGTGAATTATGAATTGAGGGCACGCTGCCTAAGGGAGATAAAAAGGGTGAAAACGTGGAAAAGAAGGGGGGGGGGGGGGGGCGGCACAAGAGAATAAAAGGAGGAAGAAAGGAGAGAAGAGGTGCCGCCGAAACCAAGACCAAAGGATGAAAAAGAAAGAGAGAGAGAAAAAAAAGAAAAAGAGAGGAGAGGCACAATAGCTTATTTCTACTTCTTGCCATTCTTGATGTTGGTTTGATTTGTAGAAGTTTTGTAAACAATTCTTAAAGAACAAATAGTGTGGTGAAAACTTTCCTATTTTTATTTTATTTAAGATGTTTTGCTTAATTTCTATCATTGTTATGGTTTGTTATTTCATTATGTTTTAATTTTCCTTTGTTAGAGTGGCGATACAGCCTAACTATAATAATTTGAATTTTATAAATTTTTACGCTTTGTAGGATATTTTATTTATATGAAGTTGCATATTACTATATTTAATGCTTTTAAGTGATTAACTACCATTTAAATGATTTAATTTGTATGTTTGAGACTGACAAGAAATGCTATGCAATTGTTTTTTGTAATATGTAACCATAAATTAAATATGGATAGGCATATATTATATTGTTTGTGTGGCTTTTGGTGTAAACTAAGAATGTTCATAAACCCTAATGCATTTGGTTTGTTTTAATTGACATATAAAAATATAGTGAATTAATGAAATAAATAGGTTCACTATACCTAAATATAAGATAGTGAATAAATTAGAATATTCCACTATCACGTAGATATTATCCCTCTTGCAAGCATACATAATCTGTATTAATACTTTATAGTTATGAT
The DNA here is from genome assembly GCA_028551395.1 of Casuarina glauca. Lineage (NCBI taxonomy): Eukaryota > Viridiplantae > Streptophyta > Magnoliopsida > Fagales > Casuarinaceae > Casuarina > Casuarina glauca. The sequence continues at coordinate 24,206,437 of CM052351.1, read as the reverse complement.
GAAATCAAACACTTTAACATATTTCTTATATTTAGTTTTATTAAATTTAGTTGGTTAGTTTATTTTCTATCAATTTGGTTTGCTAGATAAATTCTAGGAGTTGTTCATCATTAGTAATTAGTTAGCTTGGTAATCACCAATCTTTGTAGGACGATATCTTATTTATCATTATATTACTTGTTTGACATTCACTTGCATTTAGAATTTCACCGAACAATAATTCTTCTCACTGAAGTGTTTCTTAAGATAGTCAACAACATTGTTGCCTAATTAGAAGTTTATACCTGAGTTATTAGAGTTGATGTGAAAATTATATTTCACAGAACATTTACAAAAACCCCTCTATGCAGTGCCTTGTTATGTCTCATATTCTAAAGGATTAGCCTCAATTTATACTATGCTTCCCTAATTACCCAAAACACTGATCTAAGTTTTGGTAAAACAAAGCGCTAGTCTAATATAAAATAATCCCCACCTCATTGTTTGTCTGCCTATCTATCTCTCTGCCTTTTTTCCTCTCTCTCTCTCTCTCTTCTTCTCTTTTGCAACGCAAAACGCTTAAAGAATCGGATTTTTAATTTCACAATAAAAAGTACAATGAGCTAAAAGATAACAATGGTATTCGACTGCTGCTACATCAAGTGCAAGTACTTTGTATCGTTGTTAGAAATTTCAGCTAACAATTATTGTTAACGATCAAGCGATTGAAGATTTCATTGGTATCACTTGAATTAGGACCAAATAATCCCAAATGAAAGTAGCAATTTAGGGTTTGGCAGCTTGAAAAGCTGTAACATTTGCAATCCGTAGTCTACAAAGCTTACAAACACTTTATTTAGTCGTAACGCATAACTGGGAGCTGACAAGGAAGCTCCAAATAAAAAGAGCAGTTTAAAGTCTAGCACCTTTAAAAACTACAGCATTTTTCAGGAAAAAAGACTTTTACACTCTTGTATAGACTTTTAGGTAAGAATAAATTTTTTAACATGACATTAAGTTGTTTTTTTTAAAAAAAAAGTAAAAAAAATAATGATGATACCTTGATAAGTTTTATTAATAACAAGAAGGATAAGAATAATAATCATGTAGGGAGAGCATTAGGTTTAGAAGAAAACACCTCCTTTAAGAAGCCTACAATTAAAAATGTTTTACAAAGGATATATGTATCCCTTAGATGAAGTATGAAGCCCTTAGTAATTAGATGGAGACATGTCAAGAACCATGTAGTCTAAGTCTTATATTATTTATAAAAAACAAAAATTAAAAATAATATTTAATAGGAAGAAAATTTTCATTTTGATTTAACTTTTGAATAGGAATCAACTTCCTAACATGTCTTCAATTGCTCCATTTGATCTTATGTTGACCTTTTTGTTTTGTCATTTTTGTCATGAAAGTCTATTGGTTGCCACTTAAAACATTTGAAAGGGTTGATAAATTGTCTTCTAGTGTTAAGACTACCACTACCTTGCATGTTATTAGATCTTATTTATTTATTGAAAGGGGCAGCCCAAATTTTCATTAATGGACAAACAACCAATACAAAAGGCAGGCAGGGCATCAACCTAACCCGCACAACATAAAAGAACATAGCCTCCATCAAGGAGGAAAGCAAAGATACAAAACATAAGTTGAAGTTGGAGCCGGGGAGCTTTCCTCATTTGGTGATGATTGGGTATCACCAGCCTCAGCACAAGCCTCTTGCACTTTACTCGAAGGGAATCATAGATGACTTCATCCTCATCCTCATCAATATCACTCAAAGCTGCAAAGGCATTCTGCACTAGTTATTGCATGTTGACATTTGGCGAGGCCTCCACCAGCATTGAGGGGGGTTGAGGTGGAATGGGTTCCTCTTTAGGAGGACTCACAGAAGGAAGTTCTTCCCTGCTGGTATCATTCTACTCCAGTGGAAACTCCTAGACTTCCTTGTCTCGGTTGCCCTTGATTCGCTTTGGTCTATTGGCATCTGGTTTTGCCTGCTTGTTAGTTTTCCTAGCAGGGAAGCTCATTCATTAGGGTAAATGAATACGTAAATCTAAAAGGTCCCTCGAAAACAATTCACGTCCATTTCAATTTTCCAGAGTTTTGATTTAGACCAAAATCTGCTCATAGGATGCCGTGGTCGAGTGTTAGAGGCTGGAATATGATCATCCTTGACTAAAAGAGATAATTGGAAACATAATTATAGCATAATCATGTCCTTTGTGAAGGTTTAAGCATTGGTGTCAGTTTGTTACCTAGAACTGCAATCGCCCCAAAAAGTGACAGCGGCTTGAATATATTTTTAGTCAAAAAAGTGAAGGCAAACATAAAGCATTATTATGGGACTGTGATTTGTGCTCTATCAGATCCAGAGACTAGAAGCTCGGAATTGCATAATATGATAATCATGAGGTACATGATTTTAAGAGCGAGAAATTTAGATTCAAGGAAAGCAGCCACGAGGCTTTTATTTAGAGGGCAGATGCATTAATAGTGGAGACTTTTTAGAGTCGGATACCAAGCGTAAATGCTTTATGGAGCCGTCGTCATCAGCACGTACCATCTGAATATGCATTTATTAATTTGCATGAATAGAAAGAGAAAGGGAGGGTTTGGGAGCAGATGCATTATGAGTGAACTTTTACGGTCATGTTGTACCGATAAATGCTTAATGCAACCGTCTATATAAATATAGACATTTGTTAATATATCAAACCTAGGGGGAAAAATTAACCTGATAGTATTCTTAAGATCCTTTCTAGTAGGGGAAAGAATTTCCTGCATTCTGGCACATGGTTTCATCATTTTTAACATTTTGCTCTAATAATTGACCGCGGAATGTGAATTTCAGCAACATTATTGTTTAGATTGCTTAGGTCTCTACTATATAATCTTCAAAAAAGTGGAGTCACAATGAACATAGGTGAGATGTACGAATTAACCTGAGAGTAATTTGGAGAAATCTATTGATTAATTTGTTTGTTTAGATATTTCAAGGTCTGTAAGCATTTGTCCTTTTTTTCTTACTTTTTAAAAAAGTTTCTTATTTCAAATTTTCATATCGATGATCAAGAGATATAAGATTAAAAGATCAAAGCACAACGCCTTAACTTCTTTGAAGAAAGAATCACACTTTTTAAAAACACTCGGTTTCTATTTATTTGAAAGGTGCTTTCACAATGATTTGAGGCTCTTAAATACTTGACTAATATTAAGTAAAGAAATATTTATTACATCTACTCTTATTATTAATAAAACCTATCATGGTACTTTTCTATTTTTTATTTAAAAAATAAACGACTGGATTCCCACCGCAAATCATGCTTTCCCAACCGACTTGACGCACAATTTGCTCATCGTGAATCATCTGCTGCCCAGCCACTCCACGAACTCACCTTTTCTTCCACTAAGAATTGTCGGAAAAGTGACAGAACACTAAGAATTGTCTTGTCCACTTTTGTTGATGAAGTGACGGAACCACATGCTAGCCTGACGGACTGACCCAACGCATATGATTTCTTGACAAGTAATATTTCGCCCCTTCTACAAAAATCTTGTCCTGAATATTTGAACCAAATACATAAATTTACGAAAGGGACGTATCTTAATAAAGAGAAGAAAACGCACCCAATAATCTACAGGTTTACGTGTAATGCCATCTTCTGTATGTACAAAGCAGTGGTCGGAGAGTAGTTTTCCGGCAGTAGTCCCCAGTGGCTAAAGAGTAGCCCAACGGTCGGAATGCTGTTGGAATCCGACGGTCGCCCGCCCCTTCAACGCTATCTGCCAATTTTATGGCTCAAAAATCGTCTGTTGTTATAGGGTTATCAGGACTTACAGTAGCCATGGGCTTATGGAAGCCCGCGATAGTAATGGTACTAAAAAGAATGTGATAAATCTTTTGGGTCATGACAGATTCCGAAAATTTAATTCTGTTTCTTAAAAATTAAGTTGTTCACCAATAAATAGGTAGTATTTCAGGGCCACGTCGATACATCTAGTGAAATTAAGGGCAAATACAAAATCTTTGCAACTGGAGTTCCTACAAAGTTCCTACAAAATCTTTGTCATGATTTCTAAAGATTGCTTTTTGATATTTGGTCAAAGAAGCACTGGCCCTCTGTACTCTGAAAAAGAAGAAACAAACAAACAAACGAATAATGACCTGGTTGCACGCTTTTAAAGTGGTCGAATGATGCCTCGTTTCTTCTGTAGCCTATATATTATGCGCTTTAATTACTGAATTTTTATTTTAAATTTTTTTGACTAAGTGAAGAATTGATATTCTTTTTAAATTTCTTTTACTCACACAGGGGGAAGGGGACTTGAACTAAATAACAAATTTATATATAAAATACATATTAATACAAGATGATTAAGAGCATATCACTATTAAAAAAACTCATACATAACATTATATTATATCAAAAATAATCTCTTAAAACCTCTGAACATGCTAAATAAACAAGCTTTTAACAATTTTGGAATCTTCATAGTAGAATGGAATCTAAAGACCTAAAAGACCTAAATAGCCAATCTTGAATATAAAGACTCGGGCAAGTAGCTTGATTCTCCAATCAAGATTTGGTTCAAATCCAATTCGTGAGATGGCAGTGATCTTTAGCCGATCATGGCCATAATGTGCTCTTCGGATTCATTAGAACCTTCTTTTTCAGAGCGAGACTCTCCAGGAGAAGTCGTGTTTAAATAGTTTCAAGTCAGCAGGTCAGGATAAAAAACCAGCTTTCGCTTCCTCTCCTTGTGCGGAGCTTCCCTTCCTTCGCTAACTCGCTGCTCGCCTCAACAACTTGGGTTGGGTCCCCTGTCTTTCTTTCACTTGGGCAAGACGTTGCTAACGCTTGACTTCACTGTGCGACTACTCTTCTAAAGCTCTTTTCTGTGCAATTTCAAATGTAAAGTAAGTTTTCTTATTTTATTGGTGAAACTCAATACTTGGAATTCAACGGATCCTGTGTTTTCTTTTTTTTTTTTTTCTTCTTTCGAAATAATTGAGATGGCTGAATTATAATTATTTACCACTGAATTATAATTATGATAATTATTTATCATACAAAGGAATCATCCCTATTTTTTTTTTAGATATTTTTATCGATATATATATATTTCTTAATCAGTAATAATAATGCCGCTCATTTTTTTTTGATATACATAATAATAGGAATTTCATTAAGAATTCTTAATTTTGTCAAATAAAATTACTTGCTTTAGCACTTAATAAATAATCAATCTACTTTTTATTTTAAAATAACATTAATTACTGAAAATAAAGACCTAAAAGCTAGTTTTGACATACTTTACTTAAATATTATCTCTAATTTAAGTTTCTATTGACTCAAATTTATTAACACATTTTATTCAGATATCATTCCTATTTTAAATTTTTATAAACCAAATATGCTAGAACTCCTGTAAGCCCGTAACCTTGCACCAAAGAAGTACAACGAATGAAAGGGGTTGTCAAAGTGCCACTGTCCGACACTGGCAAAGCTGAAATATAAGAATTCTCTCATGCTATAGTGTTCCAACTTTCCCATTAAAACTAATACAAAAAACTAATTTTATTTCATCAAAATTCAGTTGTTTCACTAATACATAGGCGGAACTTCAAGAGCGCGTTGATACAGGAAATGAAATGAAGGGCAACTGCAAAATCTTTAGAAAAGACCAATGAGTTAGGAAAAACCAGTTGGAAGGTTAAAGCAAGTTGAAGAACCTATCTTGGACTTATCAATACTATTTCATAACTACTGTCCAAGTCATTATCACAATCTTGAAGCCTCAAGTAATTTACTAACTTGACTTTATTCTCTAACAAAGCAACAAGGAACAACTTGTGCTGCCAATAAGTAACTTGGCTTCCTTATACTTTGAGGGTCTTTTAACTCTTTAGTATTCTATGAAGCAATAATCGTTAGGCTATTTGGGAAGTGGCGCCATTGCTAGTGAGCTTTTTTTTTTTCTTTTTTCTTTTTTTATCCTGAGTTGTACTTTTCATACTTTTATCTCATTTGATAACTTTGGCTATTTGGGAAGTGGTGCCATTGCTAGCAAGCTTTTTTTTTCTTTTTTTATTTTATTTATATCCTGAGTTGTACTTTCCATACTTTTATCTCATTTGATAACTCTGCCATCCTTTTTTGACACTTCAATAAAATCCTTAACCTTTCTACTCCGTGAGGCAAGTGGTGGGAACTCATCTCCTTACGAATTGTACTGCTCTTGACATTTGTTTTTCCTTCTCTCGGAGTTGTAGTAATAATCTAAGGTTGGTTAGGATTAGTAATGGGACTATTATTTGGATTGATATCTTCACCAACTTTATCGTCCCTAGTAATTTCACTTGATGTGTTAGTTACCTCTAGGGGAGGATGGCCTGATTGATTTCGTCATGGTAAAAACTATCCATACATCCATAGCCTCTTTTGTTGCTTCGACTTCTATTTCCTTACACTCCTTAGTCGTCCTAGTCATCTTTGGACATGTATCTAAGTTACCAAAGACCTCACATTCCTTGGACACCTTAGGTTTCCATTGATTCTCTAGCCTTATAGAAATCATTTGCTCCTTCTTGTTGAAGATGTTAAATGCATCAATAAATAGTTTTGTGGTATCCATTTCAATACAACTTTGTGCGAAACTCAATTTCTTCGTTTTTTTAATAAGGTTATTAGCATAAAACGGTCTACAATTATAATGATTTCTAGAGATTGCTTTTCGATATTTTATGGAAAGAGTACCGGGCTCCTTGCAGTCAGAGAAGTGAAAAAAAAAAAAAAAAGAGATAACGAATAATGGCCTAGTTTCATGATTTTAAAGTGTCTTATTGGTGTCTTGTCTCTCTGAAGTCTGCACCGCCCTCGAAATATAAAGCAAAAGGCAAGTAAAGATAACCATGTCTCTGTCAAGTTTGCGTGGTTGCAAAACATTAGCTGTGCTATTGCGGGGACTGTAGCGTAGAATTTAAGTTCGGATTGTTCATGGAAATAGAATTGAAGAATGAACTTCACTTTCAGAGGAACTTGTATCTTAGACCTGGGGTGAGGCACTTTGATCCTTGCTTATAAAAAAGAGAGATAGGTCCTGTCTTTTGTTGGAATAGCAAAACTGCTTCCTATCCAAAAAAGAGCCAAAGGTCTTTGCAGATCTGCTCGTTGATCGACAAGAGAAAATCAAATCGCATCTCTATGGCAGGTAGGTTTCTTGAAACTACAAATCTTTCTATTGTCTCATGTCACTTAGTTTTCTAAGTTTTAACATACACTATACCCTTTTGTTAGAGCTCAAAGTTACTCATAATTATTATACCTGTAATTTTGTTTATTACAGAACATTTGTGTTGGACACAATAAGTTGTACTAGTATTGATATTTTTTTCTCTTATAGGCAATTTTTTTTTTTTTTGTTTTTCCCTAAAAATAGAAGTAATACTTAATATGAGAGCCTCCAAGTATCCGGACTCGACTGAGCGTAGTTATATGGGGTTCAATTTTGTGAGCGTAGTTATATGACGTTTAATACTCCATAGATTGAATAAATATAACAAAGAACACTTCAGTAAGAAGAGAAAATGCATACTTAAATATATAATTCTAGGTTTCTTTTTGCTCTAGGGCAACACAAATGAATTTTTAGAGAAGACCAATGAATGACAAAAGGGAAAATTTGCGCCACAAAATAAGTAAATTTGTACTTCTGATTTTATATCTTGTTTTACGATAGTTTTCATTCTCAAGGCTGTGACATTGCCTTAATATACTTTCATTTTCTGTTTTATTCAATGCATTGTTTGTATTAACATAATTTTCCATGGCGCTATGATTAGTGCTAAATGTATTACACTTTAGTATCAAACTCAAATTTTGATCCTTAAAACAAAAAAGAACTACAAACAACTAATACCCTATAATTGGGTCTTCTTTCTAGTTTTGCACATGCATTCCATAAAACTGAAACCTCATACATCCATAAAGTGGATGGCAAAGAAACTCAAACAGGAAAAGTGGTCAAATCTATATAAAAGATTTTTCAGACATATATGTCTTTCTAAATTGTCCTTTTTTATTGTAAGTGATGAAACGTATGTGTTGGTTTCTCTAGTGACCTGTATTGTAATTAAGGAAATGTATGTAGATGATATCTCTTGTTATCCTTACCTCTTGTTTGATCACGTTACTTGAATTTTCCTGGTTTAGTAGGCATAAGCGATTTGAAAAATAAAATAGAGGGGAAGTTGTCTTGCTTGCTCCCCTTGTCCCCTGATTGCTGTATTTATAGAGCTCCTCTGCGACTACGTCTTGGCAATGAAAAGTCCTATATACCGAAAGTAGTCGCTATTGGCCCGCTTCATCATCGCAGGGAAGAATTACAAGCCATGGAAGAACATAAAAGAAGGTACCTAGGCTTTCTTATTGAAGAAAGAAAATTGAGTTTGGAGGACTGTGTCGATGTTGTAAAGCAAAACGAAAAAAAGCTGCGGGACTGTTATGCTGAAGCAATTGAGTTTAGCAGTGAGGAATTGTGCGAAATCATTCTAGTGGATGCTACCTTCATCATTGCTTTCTTACTCAAGTTTCATTTTCTTGAGTTGCGAGATGATCATGACCGCATATTTGGAAAACCGTGGATGATGGTGAACATATGGCTTGACATGCTGTTACTCGAAAATCAGCTTCCTTTCTTCATTCTTTGTGACCTTTTCAAGTGTCTCCCGACAGTCATATCCACAACTGGGGAGGTCAGCATTTTTGACCTCTCATTGACATTCGTTAAAGAGATAATGCATTTGAAGGTTGACACAAGAAATTGGGCAAATGCGGGAACTAAACATTTTGTTGATCTTTTAAGGCGCTTATATTTGAACGGGCAAGGTGGAGGAGGGAACGAGCAAGGGGGAGGAGGGAACGGACAAGGTGGAGAAGGAAACGGGAAAGGTGGAGACGAGCAAGGTGGAGGAAGGAACGAGCAAAGGGGAGGAGGGAACGGGCAAGGTGGAGGGGAAAAAGCCATACCGCCTACGCCCAGCATAACAGAGTTATCCCTTGCAGGAGCCACATTTAAAGTTAGGTCAGGTGCAAACCTACTTGGCCTTAAATTCAAGAATGGAATTCTAGAAATTCCAAAACTTATTATAAGTGAGGAAACAGAAACCCTAATCCGTAACATACTTGCTTTTGAGCAATGTCATTGCAAGGAATATAGGATCAATGAATATGTGTTCATCATGAATCGCCTTGTTAATAGTCAAAACGATGTGGACATTATGGTCAAGCACGGAATTGTGGAGAACAGGCTTGCTAATAATAAGCGAGGCTCATTTCTCATGAACAATCTTATAGATGGGGTTAGGGTGAAGTTTGATGAACTCTATTTTGCTGGTCTTTGTGAAAAGTTGAACAAGTACTACAAAAAACCATGGCACAAGTGGATGGTCGACTTGAGACAAAAATATTTCAAAACACCATGGACTATAATATCTTTAGTTGCGGCTGCAACCCTACTTATCCTCGCTTTCATACAAACGGTGTACTCCACAAGGTCTTCCAAATTGACATAGCCCTTAAAATGTCACCATTTCACTATTCCATGGCAGTTCGTTCTCATTTTGGTGTAGCCATACCTGTTTTTGTGCTTATATCGTGTTACTGTTAAATGTAAACACTGTCAGTGCTCTGTTGTTGTCTTAAAAGCTGCTTTTCTTCTAGAACCGTTATGATAAGCTGTGTATTTTTCTAATGCAATATATACTGTTATGTTTGTACTGTCTTTCTATCAATTAAATGATCATACTTGAGTGCTTGATGATAATAAATTCTGCTCATCCTAGTTAAATTTTCCTTTTTGTACTTCATAGACTTTTCAGTTTGTCTCATAAGTAATCTGGGCAGACTTCGAATGCTAAATGCACCCTGGGTGCTTGTCCATGTTGGTCTAAGAAGTAGAACCAAGCACACAAAGTATGTGATAAAGAAACTGAGAAGCACATCAGGGTTTGTGTACTCTTCAAAGCTCTGGACATAGAGCTTGTGATAGTAAGCGAACTAAAAGTAAATGTTGAAGTACTGGGTTTTCGTTGTTCAACTGCTACTTCTTGTTGAGCTCCCAAGACACTCTCTCAATTGCTGCTTCTCTTGGAAAACAAAAAATATCGCATTGCAGAAGGCCACCACAGTATCTATCCAATGAAAAATTAGGCCATCACTCTCGTTCACGGCCATTATATCTCGTCTTCCGTAAGCAGCAATGAGTGGGTGATAAGACTGTTCTTGAGTTCAAGGTGGCCATATAACCAGTTGAAACTAAATCCAAACTACACTTGGACGCAGCTAATTAGGTTGTTATTCTAAATGATCATAAAAAAGTACTGTATGAATTTGAATGTAATAGCTTCTTTCTTATTTTCTGAAGTAAAATAAATATTTATGCCGTGTTTATTTGATTATTATAAGAAAACTGAAATTCAAGGTTTTGAATCAAAAGTTATATTCAACTCGTTAAACATAAATAATAGAGCCCAAAGCTTTATAATTTTCCATGATTTCTGAGATTTATTCTTGAACAACAATATCTTAGTTAACATTGATTTCCACCTAGGTGAATGACATCTTTGAGTGCCATAAAGCCTTCTCTTGAAAAAGAGCAGAACATTGATTTTGAAAAAACCATGTTTGAAACTGCTTCAATAAGTAATGCATGATCTCCTGATGGTTGTTACTCTTCGAACAATGGTGTCCTTTCAAAGAAAAGGTTAAATATAAACCACTTGGGAACAAATTATAATGCTGAGAATCAGTTTCCACAAGTTGTATTTAACTGGATTTTGCAACGTTAGTTAAGACTACACGTTAGAGGAAAGTATCAATGTTTCTTGCCAGATTGTTTGATTACTATGGTCAACTTATCAGTCAGTTCTTATTGATAGAATTCATTAGCTTTTCATCAGAGAAAGGTTACCTTCACGCCTTGATGTTTTCAAGAAAAGGCTATTGGAAGTAGGCGTGCGAGACGGTAAATTGTCGATCAGCTGCTGCTAATAAATGTTGGGAACTTACATTTTGTGTAACATAATTCGGAAGCACAGATCGAGTTCAAGGAAAAAAAGAAGAGTCACTTATATTTGAAATTGGCATAAATCCCTTATATCATTAAATAAGTAAAGTAAAAAATTATTGACAAGTATTTAATTCAATTGAAAGTAGATATTACTTAAGAATAAAAAATCTCAATTTGGACATCCGAGCATATAAGTTTGGATGCGTGTGTTAATTAAAAGGAAACAATTCAAGTTGGAGTCACATTTAAACTTATTTGACCCTCAATTTAATAATGAATTTCTAGAAATTTCAAAACTTATCACAAGTGAGGAAACAGAAAGCTCCTATAATTTAGTTGCTTTCTAGAAATGATATTAAAAAGGTAATTGTGTCAATAAATATTTTTTCATCATGAATCGCCTTGTTAATACTCACAACTATGTTGACTTGATGTTCAAGTACGGAACTGTGGAGAATAGGCTTGGCAATCAAAATGACGGGTCATCTTGGCAATAAGCTGTTCGACCAAATGCTTCAGAGAGCATCCACTAATTTAGATGAAAAATTTTCAACAATATCTTTAATCGCAGGTGCTACAATTCTTATACTCATTTTCATACAAACAGTGTACTGGACAAAGTCTTCCAATGGCAATGGCCAAAAGCCTTGAAATGCAACCATTGCAACATTCCATGGCGGTTGTTTCTGATTTTGGAGCAGGTAGATTTCTCATTGTGCTTATATCCTATTGAATTCAGATAGCAATAATTATTCATCTCTAATTGGACAAAGGCTTTGCGTGAGCATGGTCAAGGGACAATAAGGTCTTTGAAGAATCAAGATTTCTTCTGTTTCGTTGGGATAAAACATGCCTTGGAGACCGCGCGAAGGTGGTGCTGTGGCTGGGACTTCCCAATCTGTCAGGACCTTATGGGGGGCCTTGGCACTGTGTGGGAGTATGGGATCCCACATCGGGTAATGATCCTGATGGTATGGTGCTTATACGGGCCTGCTGGTAACCGTGGTCACTGAGTTTTCAGTTTTCACGACCCAGTGGGTACCTGGGGTCCTAACACAATCTGCCTCCAACCTGCCATAATCCAAGAGCCTTAGAAAAGCTTGGCAACCAGCTTGGTAAATCTTTGTGTGCAGATCTGTGCACACAAAAGTTCAAACACCCGTCATACACTCAGGTGTGCATAAAACTAGATCTTGCCAGACCGTTGCCTGAGAATTTCTGGATCACGCCAGGATCTCCCCAACCACCTATCCTGCAAGAGATTCAATATGAAGAAAATATAGGTTGCTGCTCTCATTGTCATCTTCAAGGCCACGGACGTAATCTGTGTAACAAGCTCGAGTCGCGCACGCAAGCTGTTCAACCAAATGATTCAGAGAGCAATGATTCTCAAAAGGACACTCAAGCTATGGTGCCAGTCATCTCAAAGCCAGAAATCCAATAGCCCACTGGGAAAGCATTGAAGAAGCAGAAAAAAGTGGTGGAAAGCACAAAGGCAAATGCAACTGGGGGAAATACCTTCGGCTATCTCTTCTTCTAACGGAAACACCACAACTGCTGCACAGCCACCAATAGCATCCTCTCATAAAAGCATGCCACACGAGAATCAAAGCCAAGACTCAATTGAACGCTCCTCCATGCCTCGGCGGGATGAAGTTTTTGCCATAAACAATCTGACAAGGGGGATTCAGTACAGGCTCCTTTCCAGGTTCTTCAACCACAACAGCAGTCAAGTGGTGGAGTTCAATGATAGCATCACGCGGGCTCCAGTGTACAACTCCAAAGGGACGCCCACACCCAACCCAGCAAGAGGACCCACTTGCGGCTTGTCAAAATGCCTCAAAAAGACTCTGGAGGCGAGTTCTTCTATAGCCCAGGCCCTGCTCTCTCAAGGCTTAGATCTTCCTCATATCGAAACAGAAACAGAGGTGAGTGAAAGTAAATCATGGGATAGTGAAATTGCCTTAGAGGAGACTCAAACTGAAAATAAGGAGGATTTCTCTTTCAAATGGACAACAACAATGGCCTTCCCAACAAGACTGCCGGATTTACAAAACAAACAAATGGTATGGTGGAGGTAATAGGGAACCAATCCCCATGATGAAGGTCTCGGAGGAGTATCATGATGCGGCCACACCTCTGATCATGCAAAATCAGTATCAACCTATCCGAAGACAGGGAAAAGGTGAACATGGAGGAGGTATTCAAATAGTGTTACCAATGCCTCAGGGTAACAAGCTGGTTTCGATTGAAACTGTCCCTTACATTTGTAACAGGTCACATGTATTGAATGCTTTCAATCATCCAACCCCCCATGAATAATTTTCTAATATGGAATATAAGAGGGTTAACCCTTCAGGAAAAATGGACTTCCTGAGAAGGGGAATCCGAAAAAACTAAGATATCATTATTAAGGCTTGCTAAAGCCAAAACATGGGGGAGACTTATTAGCAAACATGGATGGAAAACTGGGTTGTAGTAATTATTTGCATTGTAATCCTATGAATATACATATTTGGCTTATGTGGAAGAAGGATTTGGTATATTGTCATCCTCAATATATCACTATAGAGGTGGTGATGGATGGGAAGAATTTTCTGCTGACTATGGCATATGCAAGAACAGGAAGCTGCCTGTGGCATATGCAAGGACAGGCTATATTTGTTGATGATCATTATGGCAGCACCTTGAAAACCTTCAAACAACCAATAGAGCGTGGATTTTCAATTCTATCCTGAGTCAAGAAGAGAAAAAGAGGAGTACACTCTAGAAATGCAGTATTGAACGACTGTGGTTCCCTGGACTCTCCATACAAATGGACGAATAATGCTCCAGGATCAAGACAGATATGGACAGATATTGCAAATCCTATCACAGCAGTGGACAGGACACCCTACTAGGGCGCGCCCGCAACAAATCCTACCCCCCCCTCCCCCCCGGCGCCCCTCGCCCCCCCAAGCCAGAAAGAAAAAAGCGGGCTCTGATGGATCCGAATACATTTGTGAAGGGTGCAGGTTAAAGAAGCGTTAACAACGTGGGTGAAACAAACTGATAAAGTATTCCAGGAGATGGAAATCAAAGAATAGCAAGCCTAATTGATCAAGTACAAGAGATGGAGACGCAATTACAATTGGGACGGTCAGAATCTGTTGCAAGGAGTCCAAGCCATTCTATCTCTAAAGATTATGGACGAAGAAAGCCAGCTTCGAGATGAGGTGCGAATCTATTGGATTCAAGAAGGGGATTGTAATTCTGTGTACTTTCATGCTTACATTAATTAGAGAAGGCAATAGTCCAAATTAAACTTCTTGTTACTAGATGGATCCTGCACCGATGATGTTGACATTTTGGGTTCGACAGCAGTGGCTTTCTATGAGGAGCTCTTATCTTCTCCTTCTACAACAAGCTTGTTACGATCACAAAACAATCATCAACAAATGCTCGGCTATCGTTAGATCGATTAAGTCATGTTCCTAGGATAATTACGGATGCACAGAATGCCATGCTTTCTAAAATGCTAGATTCGGAGGAAATTCAACAAGCAATACGAAAGTTTGATCTAGATAGCCTTCTAGGCCCTAATGGATTCACTGACCATTTCTCATAAAGGAGGATTCGATGGCTATTAAAGAGGGCTTTCTTTAAGGAAGGCACATAAAGTGGATAGCAAATACTTTGAATTGCATGCGGAAGGACTGTCGAACTTAAATGGTTCTGTCAGGGTTACCACTAACAAATTTTAGGGTTACTACGAAATTTTTTCTATTAATGGTTATTCAACAGTTAAGACAAAGTCAAGTTAAAACAAAGTCAACTAGCTGATTGTCATTCATAAGTAGGTATCTTATAGGATAAAGCATTAACGTATTTATGCATAAGAGGCACATAAAGTGGATAGCAAAGAAGCTATTGCAAGAGAATGCAACGTAGCTTAGCAACTTAGCAACTTAGCCAAGTGATAGTTATTCAGGGGAAAGATGCAATGCAATGGAAATAAACGGATTTCATGACAATCGGAATTAAGGCGGATTTGCCATGAATGCTCGTCGATTCGGAAAAGAGGGAAAGTATTTGAAATCTTGATTCACATCCAAAAATCGTTGCAAACCCATTCCTTTTCTAGTCGATTGATTGATGCAAATGAGAAAACTCTGGTGTGATGTGCGTAAGCACAGTTAGGAACGAGGTTGGGGATGATGTCCAAGTTGACATATGCAAGCGAGGTTAACATGGCTTCAACACGGTGGCGCTGTGGATTGGTGATATGGAATGTTGACCTGGCAGGCATCTGTTGTTAACGGTTTTTATAGGAATGTCAAGAGATATGGTACATGCCACGTTTAGTAGTCTCACTCGAGGATCCAAATAGTTAATATCAAAGTAGGTTATAGTTTCAACATTGTTAGAGGTAAAATTATTGGTATTAGGCAATAAGGCAAAGAAATCTTGTAATATTAGAGTATGCCTTAGTGTTTCTTTATTTTAATATGTGTTAATATAATTTATATTTTCACAAAGAAAAGAAAAAATTAATAAAGAAAGGAAGTCGCTTGAGTAACATCGCTTGTAAATCTATAGGTGCTGCTAAGTATTACAAAATAATTTATAATTTATGCTTTTGGCCCATAATAAAACATGAGAATCATAACTGGGGGGATCTTTAATCTTCCTTTTGTATGAGTCTAATACTATATAATATATTTTATATAATCTTTACTAGTAAATTTTCATTTGACTTAAATGGCTTATAAATGATAACTTTAAAAAGAGTGGCTACAATGTTCATAAGTAAAGTGGGTTTCTCTTATTATTTTTCATACACATTGGCATGTACATGAGTATTATTGACATTTGAAGCTTCTAAACCTGCAATGACTACACATCATACATTGTGTTAAGTTGCTTTCACACACAAAATACAAGAAAACAAGATCAACAACTCTTAAATAAATTTCAAATACCAAGGTACATTAGTTTCAAGCCTCAAGTTTTGATTAAAAGAAAATGAAAAGTTTAAATATGCAAGATTATCAAGTCTAGCAATACGAGACCTTTAAAACATAAAACACACTATTAATGACAATGAGCAATCGAGAAAAGATAACAAGCAAAGTTTAACCTTGCATCAACCTTGAGTGGCTCCCGGTTGAAATCTAAGTATTAAGGGACCATAATTATGAAGTGCAATAAATAAATTAATTTATAATGAAAAAGGTGGAAAAGCATACTTGTTATTAAATGAACGGAGGAATCGCATCATAATAAAAATAACATTAATGTACAACAAAAGGATGAGGAAGTAAATGTCAAAACTTATTGTAACTATGGTTCAATTAGGCATATATAACTACTGAGTACCCATAACAATTAAGTAAGTATGTTTATCAAACTATCATAAGATAGTTCCAAATTTAGTAATCTCACATGCTTTCATGAACCATTCTCTCACTCTATATACTTGTAGGCGTTAAAATCATTGAAAATATTTTAAATTAATATCTAGAAATTTGCGAGTATCAAATTGAAGCATGAATGAAGATTCATGTGAGAAAAAACAAAATTTCAATATTTAGGATGAATAAATTGAAATTATTTTTAGAATATTTTTAATTGATACAATATAAAAAGCATGGTGTTAAAGAATTTTCTTTTAGAATTTTTAAAAAGCGAATAAGTATTTTTTATACATCAACATATATTCATGCATTTCTTGGTTCTCAAAATAATGAAAGTGACAAAAAGAGAAAAGCTAGGCAACTCTTAGTGCCAAAAGATTTGGAGTTTATGGATCTAGCATCAGAAAGAGATCTAAATGTTCTTGCGATTGCAGCACTTCTTTAGACAACGTGGAAAATGACCTGTTTCGTTTGCTCGTTCAATGCAAAAACGAGCTCAGTCGTCAGCAGTTCCAACATCTACATCATGAGTTTGTACACATTTCCAAAAGCCAAGAACAACACACATCACAAAAGGAAAATTCTCGGAAGCATGTGGCCATATGTTTTCCCAGCAAGCTTCTTCTTGTCCTTCAAAACGAGTAAGAAAACGCCCCGATAGTTTCGCCAGGGTCATTAGCTTTCACTTCAATCGAAGTAAGGATAAGTAATACAATCACCGTGGCCATGAATCTCTTAGTATGTTTGGTAGTCATTGATCTTCTCTTCCTTCATAAACTTTTGTGTTTCAATTTATTTTATGTTGGGCATAAACTCCTACATTGACACATTTTCTCCAAATATAGTAAAGATCTATGAATTATTTTATTTTGAAGATAATACTGATTTAATAAATATTACTCAACGATTCCTGTCTATGAGATCATGAGGCTTCAGAGTTATGTGACTTTTGCTCTAAGTGATGTCTTTTTGGCTAAGTTAAAAGGCTTCCAACTTGTTTCCACCAAGACTCTAAAAGCCATTCAAAACATGGTGGTCATTAGATGTTGCAAATTCACTACTTTTAATGAGTTGTGATTGTTTATAAATTAATTAAACGAGTATTTTAAGTGTGAATTCTTAAATCTATTATTTTTACTAAGCATTTGTTGTTTACAAAATAATTTTCTTTCCCTTAAGATGTTCATTTTGAAGTT
Source organism: Casuarina glauca (assembly GCA_028551395.1). NCBI lineage: Eukaryota > Viridiplantae > Streptophyta > Magnoliopsida > Fagales > Casuarinaceae > Casuarina > Casuarina glauca. Next base: position 24,188,790 of record CM052351.1, on the reverse strand, counting down.
TAATGTAGATTATAATTTAGCTTTATTCCCTTATATTTTCTATTGAATTGAATATTGGGAACATTTTCTTCAAAAAGATAATTTATATTCTATGACTTCTCCTATAAAGTTTAGTTTGATTAAATCAGTGTTACTTAATAATTATGACTTATGGAGATTTTGTAGCTTCATACTTGGTGACTTTACTTTAAATTGTGTCATTTGACCATAGTGAAAAGATTTAAAATTATTTGTTAATGAAGGTTTGGTTGTTTAGAGAGCATTAACTACATGACTAAGAGATTTAATTTTGAACCAACAACTACAATGGATGATGAAATAATTTCAAAACTAGAGTAGGTTAGTTGTTTAGAAAACCTCTCTCTCTCTCCCCCTCCCCCCTCCCTAACCACCCAAAACCCCCCACTTTTAAGTCATGCTAATCTACACCAATCAAGTGGAATAGCTAAATTTGATACCTTTTCTTCTTACAATTTATTTGACATGTTAGAAAAAATTGGAAATGCATCTCTTTGCAGTCTTGCTCAAATCTTTTTTACTTCGGGCATTTTATAAGATCACCAATGTTTCTCCTGTTCATGCAGTAGCCTTTAGATTTTCTTTTATAATAAATCTTTCTTAGCACATTTTTATGCGTTATATGGTTTCTTATTCATTTTCTATCATAAATGACTCTATCAAAGATTTTAACGCGTTTATATCCTTGTTCTGTAGGAGAAATAATTTGACTCCTCAAGTTTTATGTTATGGTCGAAGGAGTTTTGGGCTTTGAAATTGGAACCTTTTCGTCTAAAACAAGATTTTTATTTTGGTTTAAGCTTATTAGAACGTAATGTACACCATATAGTGATATATATGTAGACTACTATCCAGGAGTATTATTGTAGTGTAAACCATATAGTGATATATATGTCTATAAATAATATAAACTATTATGTAGACTACTATCCAGGAACTAAGAACCTAAATGTTTTTGAAGCAACACCCGATCCATCTTGCAATAAACACATTGCCATGGATATGAGTATTATTGACATCTGAAGCTTCTAAAACTTACCATGACTACACATCATCGATTGTGTGAAATTGCATGCACACTTGAAATACAAGAAATCAAGATCAACAACTCTTATATAAATTTCAAATACCAAGGTACATTAGTTTCAAGCCCCAAGATTTAATCAATAGAAAATAAAAGTTTAAATATGCAATAGTATCAAGTCTAGAGACACGGGATCTCTAAAAATCCAAAACACATTATTCAAGACAATGAAAAATCGAGAAAAGACAAGCAGTAAGTTTAACTCCAACATCAACCTTGAGTGGCTTTGAGTTGAAATCTGGAACATTAAAGGGGCATAATTATGAAGTGCAATAAATAAATTAATTGATTAGTAAAAAGGTGGAACATACTTGTTATTAAATGAATGGAAGAATGCATCATGGTAAAAATAGCATTAATGTACATAAGATGAGGAAGTAAACCTAAAAACTTATTGTAATTGTTGTTCAATTAAACATATATGACTAATAAATACCCATACCATTATGTAAGCATGTTTATCAAACTATCTTAAGGTAGTTTCAAATTTAATCATCTCACATGCTTTTACAAAACATTCTTTCGATGTATGATTATAGGCACTAAAAATATTCACAAAATTTTAAAAATAATATCCAGAAATTTGTGAGTATCAAAGTAAAGTACGAGTGAAAATTCATGCAAGAAGAAACAATTTTCAATACTTTATGATGAATAAACCAAAATTATTTTTAGTGTTCTTTTAGTTGATGCTCAATAAAAATCACGGTGTCGGAGAGTTTTCTTGGTTCTTACAATAAAGAAAGCGACAAAGAGAGAAAAGCTAGGCAAGTCTTACTGCAGCAAGATTTGGTGCTTATGGATCTGGCATCTGAAAGAGATATAAAGGTTGTTGCGGTTGCAGCATTTCTTCAGACAACGTGGAAAATGATCTCGTTTGCTCGTTCGATGCAAAAACGAGCGCAGTCCTCGGCAATGTCATGAGCGCGCGCGCACTTCTAACTAGCTTGTGGCCATCTCTTTTCCCAACAAGCTTCCTCTTTTTCGTCAACGTAAGTAAAAAAAGGTCTTCGTAGTTTCGCCAAGGTCATTAGCTTTGACCTAAATGAAGTAAAGATAAGTACTACAGTCATCGTTGCTTGAATCTCTTAGTATATTTTGTAGCGATTGATTTTCTCTTCCTTCATAAACTTTTTGTGTTCGAATTGGTTTTAGGTTGGGCTTAAACCTTTATATAGGCACATTTTTTGTCTAATGGTAGTAAAGACCTAGGAATTGTTTTATTTTGAATAAATATTACTCAACGGTTCCTATCTATGAGATTATGAAGTTTTAGAGTTATGTAACTTTTGCTTTTAAGTGATGTCTTTTTGGCTAAGTTAAAAGGCTTCCAACTTGTTTCCACCAAGACTTTAAAGGCCATTCATAGATCGGTTGTCATTAGATGTTGCTAATTTACTATTTTAATAAGTTTTGATTGTTTATAAATTAATTAAATGAGTATTTTAACCATGAATTCTTAAACCTATTATTTTTACTAAGCATTTGTTGTTTACAATTTTAGTATAGAGACTGAAATCTTAATAATTGTACCTTTTTAGTGCCCACGAATGCATTTTTCAGAGTGGTCCAAGTTTTATAAGGAGTAATTGCATAACTAATATGGTAGAACTCACTATCTAGAGCACTATGAGAGTTTTGGATTCACTTTCTTATTGTTTCCTATTATGTTCTTACTTAGCAAGTATGAGTTCAGTTATTGATGTAACTTAGGAGATTCCATTTTCAACAATCTCCCACATTTCTTGGCATTTGATTTGAGTTGTCACCCAAACGGATAGTTTTGGTAATTGGTTCCATTCAAAGATAGGTAGTAGAATATTTGAGCCAAGGTTAGAAGGAGCAAATTATGGGTTAGAGGTTGATAATGAGGAAGCACTAGAGGAAGGACTAGGGGTCATTTTTGAAATCGGTGAACCTTTGAAGTGAACCTTTGAAGTGAATTGTGGGAGTGTGATTAAGGAGATGAATAGAAGCATACAAACAAGATGAACAAAAAATTGAAGGTTGGGAGTCTAAGCATATTAATTATGGGGGAAGACTGCAACTAGCAAAAAGTGTTCTATCTCATTACAAATATATTGGATACAAATTTTTCTACTGCCAAATAGACACTTTATGAAATTGAAAAACTGATTAGAACTTTCCTTTGGGCATGTAAATCTAATGAACGATGTGTAGTAAAAGTGGCATGGAAAGAAATTTGTTGGCCTAAAATTTCTGGAGGATTGGGTTTGATAGACATTCATACATGGAATAAGGTGGTAGTTGGAAAACTCTTATGGTCTCTTGTATACCTTAACTCAAATTCTTTATAGGTTAAATGGAAGATAATGGAAAATTTGAAAGGAAGGAATGTATTAGAAGTTGAGATAAAAGAATTACTAGCTTAAAGTTTTAGGAATATTTTACAAGTAAAAAATGAACTCACACAACTAGTGACGAACTCAGAATACACTATTGCCAAAAGTTATGTAGCATTGAGAGAATAGAAAAGATACTGAATGCGCAACACTTGTTTGGAAAAAAAAGAGTACTAAAGCATAATTTTATCTGCTGGATCATTTTGAAAGACAAACTATTCATAGCAGAGTAGCTAAATGGAATAATTCAGTGGATTTACAATGCAACCATTACCAACAAGGAGAAGAATCACAAGAACATTTATTTTTTAAATATAGGTTCACAAACTACATCTGGAAGACTCTATTAGGTATGAATGGATTAACTCGAAAGATTGAACACTAGAGAGTTGAAACATGTTGGATGATCAAGGTTGTCAAAAGGAAGAGTTTTGCAGTAGCCTTGCTTAGTATATCTTTTAAGCCCATATTGTATCACATTTGGAGAGAAAGAAATTGAAGAAGATTCAGAGATAAAAGTTTAGACAACACAACCATTATTGCTAAAATCAAGAAAGATGTGAGAGGAAAGATTTCATCTACCAGAGGAATTAAGCATACAAATTGAAATAAATTCTTACAAGAGCTTTGAAATTTGTTAAGTGCAATATTTGAGTTTAAATGATAATATTTTGTAATCGAACAATCTTATAAATTTTGACGGTGATATATTTTTTGACCTTTCACTAAAAAAAAAACAAAAGAAAAAAAAAAAGCAAGATGAACCAAATGGTTCTAGGATTTTGATAGAAGCAAACAAAGCTTACACATTTCATAATGAACTTCAAAATGACGTCACAACCAGTGTTATTATTTAAACAATTGGAAAGCAAACTACTACTCTATGCCCTTACTTGGGTCTTACCAAAGTTAGGTCTTTACGCCCACTTAGCTGAGCATACTATACCATATTTGGGTATCTCGTCCTAATGTCCTTTACGCTTTCTCCACCTTATCTTAATAAATGGAGATGTTTTAGTTGCCATGTTTTCTACATAACCTCTTAGGGAGTACACGGCAACCTCCTCACACATTCAACAAAAATACTGATGCAATTACCTTTTCTAGTTTCAATAGCCAGAATCTAGAGGTCATCACCATAGCAAACGCTGTATTTGGATGTAATCATCCCATCAATCCTGAGGTTCTTGCCAAGCCATTTCAGTTGGACAAGAATGAGGCGGAAAATAATTAGAATCATATGTACCAAATCATTAGAGATTCATCATAAATGCTGTAATCCTCCAATCAATCCTGACGTTCTTACCAAGGCATCTCATTGACATTTTTATATACTTTGATCATAGAGAAATACCAAAAACAAGGGAAGTGGAGAAATAAATTTTTGAGACATTACTCCTAAAATCTCTTGATCCATGCCACCATTCTTCTCTTTCAGACCATCAGTGAGAACACACACAAAAAAATAAAAAAATAAAAAAATAAAAAAGGGAAGAGGCATTATTTGTTGGGGGCCGGGGGCTGGCGGTGAAGAGGAAGAAACATTTGAACTCATTTTTACTCTTTTTCCCTTCTAAAGAACTAACCTTGTTGTTTCGTTCCTTTATCCTTTTACCTATGCAACACCGGAATTGGTTGCTTAGATAATAAGAAATCACGCAAGTGTGATATTTCTGTAATATTTACTAGTAAACTTCATGGTTTCGCTGGACTACATAACCTTATAGCCAAATCATGGGAACGGTACCATGTGGTTTTTTTCTGTTTTTACTTTTTGCTTTAACGATGGATCAGGGAGAGGCTAAATTTCAGCAAGGGGTTTTGAGCATGCCCGCCCCATGATATTTAGCTGGGGTTTTAATCTACTTCGGATCAATTTCCTAACCCTTTAAACCCATCAGGGGTAGGATGGTTCGAGTAGGTTCTCCAGATAGAAAAGTTAGCAGATTTGACAATAAAGAAAATGAGCCACTGTTTCCTGGTCAATAGAATGAGAAAGAAAATCAAAGATAATATGATTCCTTCATGCTGAGATTTGTCTTAACGTTTTTCTAAGTAAGAAAGAAATCAATTTCTTCCCTTCTTATATTTGAAACATTCACGTCGTAAGCAATTTGATTGGATCAGTCAATAAGAACATCACATGTATCGTAAGCGTCGAGAGTCACGGCGTGGTAGTTATTAATACTTCGAAAGCCAGTATTCTATCCTGTAAAATGTCTTGAGAACCAACCAACGGATGCCTGCCCCAGCACAGCAAAGACAGGAATAAAAAATAAAATAAAATAAAAATAAAAAAATCTGTAAGACAAGGCAAAGTCATTAAATTTTTAAAATGTCAAGTACTATACATATTATAAAAGAAAATACAAAATTGTTCTGTCACAATATTATTATTTAAGTTTAAAAATTATATTTAATAAATTTCAGAGTCATCAAATTATTGGCTTGTACCTTTAAGCCGACATATTTTCTACTTTTGCCATCATCGGCGTTGTCCCTGCTCTCCATTTCTGTGCTTAAAAAGTTAGATAACACGGATTATTTTCTGACAGCTTTAGCAATATCAATTTTAGTATAATCATAAAGCCATGTAAACGCCGACGGGAGATCTCTTTAGCGATATCAACGCAAACGTCAAAGATCTCTTTCGTGTCGATCCAATCTCGTAAGCCAATTCGTGACATCCCCGTTTTGACCCAGACGTCTTTACTTCGCTAAGATAGAGTTCCCTAGGCACATATGATGTTACCCTGATTCGAGATTTGTCCAAAATTTGAGTTCTTTTTTAACTTAATAATATAATTTTCGTATATGGACGGAGCAAAAAGGAATAAACTTTTATCAGAAAATAATTGATATTCCTATTTGGTTGGAAAAAAAAAAAAACCATAAGCCTTCTGTATTCTCTTGTTCATAAATGTATAAACTAACACATTTCAAAAAACAAGTGTGATAGAGAGCTCTTTTTTTAGAAATATAAAATCTTCCCCAAATAATGATATTTCGAGTTAGATTTAGATACTTCTAACTTTTATCTTTCATAAATATAGTAACTTTTATAATACTTAAGTATACTCTTATATTTTTGTATTTTAATTTTTATTAATATAATTTATCATTTGAAAAAAAAGGTGTTGATTCAACTATGACCTTTCATCATAAAATATATTGATATAATTTGTATTACTCAAAGGCTAACTCACAAAATTTAATTATAACAAATCTTAAATAATAGTATTTTACATTGTTAATATCTTAACTTATTGATTGATTCTAAGAAAAAAATTGAGCCATTTGTAATGCAAACTAATCCATGAACTATACATTTCCCTTAATGAAGTGATCAATTTGATGAATGTTTAGCATGTGGGTGCAATAGTTGATAAAGGATGGCCCATCCATCAAACAAACTTGTACCAATTCAAATTTTAGCCGTCGAAGTTAAACCATGGGCCTGCTCTATGGCTTGCCTCTAAAAACACCGTGCTTTCATACAACATTTCTCGCATACTCTGGTAGAGTTTGCCCCATAATGTTAGGTATCATTCAACTTTTGCTAATACATAATCGTTTTTTTTATTTTATGAATATATGAGTTTATTCATCGAGAAATAAAAATATACTAAGGCTTAGGAATATACTTCAACATTATAATTTATCTAAGAGAAAACTAATCAATTACAAAATTAGTTACAAAAATAAAACAATAAATTTGTAGATCAATAATAAGAACATAAAAGAGATGAGACATATTTACCATGTTTATGTATCTCGATTTCCTCCCAATGATGGATTTTGCTCGTACATAATATTTTTTTTCTTTTGCAAAATTAGTTGCAAAAATAAAAGAATAAATTTGTAGATCAATGATAAGAACAGAAAAGGGACGAGACATATTTACCATGTTTATGTATCTGTATTTCCTCCCAGTGATGCATCTAGTTGCCTTGATCAACTCTTCCCTTCACCTCTAGAACATCTAGATATTATTTGGTTTTAACCTTATTGGTCTGATGCATTGCTAGGCCGTATAGCCATATCAAAACTGTATTGCAACTCTTTTATTTTATTTTTATAGGTAAAAGCGGTGTGAGATTTTGGTGTCTTGAACTTAGGACCTCTTTGGTCCCAAGCTATCTTAGTTCCACCTATTGCTCCAACCACTAGATTGGAGAGACCTTAATTTCAATTATCTTATGGTGGTTGTCTTCTAGGATCTTTATCAAAGCAAGTTTAGAGAAAAAGCAAGACTACTAAGAAAACAGGAAGAGAGGAGAATTGAGAATGATTGGAGAGGCCCCATTTAAATTATTCTCTTGGTGGTCCATTTTTAATGATTTAATGTATCATAATTTTCTTATAGATGTATAAAGAGCTCTTAGAATTAGATAACAAAAATATTGATCCCCTTGAAAATCTTGATCCATTTAGGATTTCAAACACAACACAAATTGATTAGGCCAACTCCTACAATATCAATGATAATGTATATTCGTTAATTCAAACAAAATACTGCTTGTTAATTCTATAATTTGGAGCAATACTTTGGTGCATACCATCTTGGTTGCATACACTATTGTTCCATGAGCAATCACACAAGTTATCAGATCCAAAAATTAACTCAACAACTAACTCCAAGGTTGAAGAGTCATTTTTCTTTTATTTAAATTTTCACTTAAGGATCTCATCTTTTGATATAAGACTCTCATTTTCTACAAACTTTCCCACATGCCAAGTATCATTGAGTTTAAGAACATATGACGTAGAGCATATTTAATGTAAGCTTTGATGTTGAGTTAGAAGGTACCAAAACCCAGCTTAAATGCTAGCTCTAAGGTCAAAGCATCCTTTTTTCTTAAATTAAACTTCATTTCCGTGATCTTATTTTTTGATATAAAACTTTCATTCTACACAGAATACTTAAGAGAGCTATTGAGTACTATGTCCATTCTGATTATCTTGTAAATTGTGGCCCTTCCAATTGCCACCAAAGTCTATTTTTTTTAGGCCAATTTTTATGCATCTCGTAGCTATCTTTAACTACAATCTTTCTACAAAAGACGCTAAATTGTGAAGAAATTCTCCAAACTGCAAAATCCATTATAGATTAGCTTATTCCAATAACCAATGAGGTGATTGAAAATAGATATCAGATATAGATATTGGGATACTGGGCCCAAAGTTCTCTGCATTGATGGTAGCTATCCCCATCCAACCTCATAACCACCCTCTGTCCTACAAGATCTCCAGCCACTCCTTTTGTTGCATGAAGTAAGGACCAACCTCACCTTTATCAACTGAAAAATTGTAATCAGTGGTGGTCCATGAAAGAAGCTAAAATTAACACATTCAAAAACACCCAAATAGGGAGAAAAAATTGCAAACTATATATGAAATCTCAAGAAATGAGATAAACGTACACAAAGGATATATAGACAACGTTTGATGGCTAGGTGATTGGGTGCATGACAAGTTGTTCCCTTAGGATGTGCACCAAGCAATTTCCTTGGCATGTGTGATGGGCGATGGGAATAATATATTCTTAACACCTCCCTCAAGTTGGTAGTTTGCAAAAATCAAATACACGGAACTTGTGGTAAGGATAACTATCCTACCTACTAAATAAAGTTTTAGTTTGTAGACTAGTAGGCTACTCATGAGTTCGAATGTGATGAGTCTAAATCAAGCCTTATTGTTGTTTTTCCTATTCTCATTCAATGAAAATTGTACATGTTTTAAGTGTTAGATTCATGCCCTACTCTTTGTTTTTATTAAGTTATGATCATACCACATACCATATAATGGTAATAGTTAACACTAGAAGATAATTTATGTACCCTTGTAATCATTGGGAAGGGTATCACACATTTATTTATTATAATAAATTTGTATTTTTAAGTGATCTTTCCCTTTAAGATCATACAAACATACCATGTAATGGTAGTAGTAACATTAGAAGATAATTTGTTTACCATTTTAGATTTTTTTTTAAATACCAACCAATGGACACTTTCATACAAAATAACAACACAAAAAGCTTGTTTAATTAGGCACAATGGAATCAATTAACTCAAACCCTGAGCACTAAGCAAAGATGTTTAATTATGTTCCATGAAACGAACAATTCAACGTGAAAATCTTGTCCTACACTGAAAAGCAAGAATAAAGGGTTTGGTAACGCCAATCAAGTGACAAAGTGGTATCTAAGTGGTTAGAACCTATTTTCATTATCAGCACTAGGCTCACAGAAAAGGACAAGTGGCCACTTTAAGTTGGTTATTATCTCTTAGTGACTTGGAGGAAAGTATAAAGGGTGAAGAAGAGATGATGAAGGGGAAATCTAGCTTAATGAAGTTTCTAGAGCAGATCAAGGTAAGACCTTGAGTCTCATTGCTCATAAATATACTCACCATATTCCTAGCTATTTAAGCTTAACTAGAAACATTTTTGGGTCAAAAGTGAATCTTTTAAGAAAGATTGTAAAGAATATAAAGTTTAGTTATCTAGACGTGAGGTTCAAGAAAATATTCTCTAGTTTCCATTTGTGAATCTAATTCATCTTAAGCACCATCTAGTTCTTGGTGGCTCGATGCTGTAGTAAAAACCATGTTGCTTTTACAATTCAAGAATTTACAAACAAAAGGAGACCAAATTAGGATGAGTAGTGCATCACCATTAGGAACAATTGACAAGTAAATGTAGTTTTTAGGGGAAATGTCATTTTAATTTTAGATATTAGAGATAGAAGGACTTTATATAACATTTTCTATACCCCATTAGATAGAATCTAGCTGTTATTCCTAAGTTGGACAAATGTAATTATGCCTTTGAGTTTAAGAACTTAATTGTTAATATGTTATGTTGTTTAGATAAAGTAGGCAGCTGCATCTTATCTAATGGATTGCGTAGATTTTGTTTGTCCCCACATGACACCTATATTTCGGATGGTAAATATTTCTCAGAACATGGAGTGTGGATCAAACCCATGTTCTAGAAGATATTTACCTAAAGATAAATTTTACACATTGTAAAATAAAAGACTTGGCCACATTTCCAGATAGAGTAGAAAGATTAATAAAGACAAATATCCTTCCTACTTTTGATAATGATATGCAACCATGTGTGAGTTGTTGTAGAGATAAGATGAACAAAATGAGGAAAAAGATTGTTGTCCATAGTGTGGACTTGTTGGAAGTCATTCACACTGATATAAGTAGTCCTTATGAGGTAGTGCTATGTGAAAGTTATTACTTCATCATATTTATTGATGACTTTTACCATTGGATATACTCATACTTAATTAAAAAAAAAGTTTGTATCACTTGATAAATTTAAGATATATAGGATTGAAGTTGAGAAACAATTAGGAAAAAGTACAAATATTGCAATGTCTAATTAGGATGATGAGTATTATGACAAATATAAGGATGTTGGATAGCCTAAAAGCCCATTTGCCCAAAACCTACTATGCTTGGGAGCCCAAAGCAAAATGGTCTTGTTGAGAGACATAAATGGTGAGAAGCACGATGAGTATGACTAATTTGCCTTTATTTCTATGAAGAGAAGCATAAAGATAGCCTTATATATCCTAAACTAAGAACATGAACATATTAAAGTTGTCCTATTGACCAATTTTAAATTATTTTAGAGTTTGGGGTTGTCCTATAGAAGTAAATTTATATAATCCAAATTTGGATAAATTGGATTCAAGGATTTCTTAATGTTACTTTGTGGGCTATCCAAATTACTCAAAGATGCATTGCTCTTATAATGCTTATGGAGGTGCTAGAATTGTGAAATCATAGACAATTGAGATACTTGTTATCAAGCCATAAAAGGTATTAATAATGTTGATGTTGACACCTTATGCCCTTTATTGTTGAGCTTTCTAAACACTCTCTCTTAATTGGAGCTTTCCTTAGAATTCATAAAATATCATATTTCAAAAGGCCATCATCTATCTCATGTGAAGTTAGGCCATCACACTCTTTGGTAAGACTATGCTTGAGTTCAAAGGGAGTAAATAAGACTTGAATCTTAGTCCGAACTATAATGGGAGATTGCTAACTAGGTTGTAAATATAAATGACCATAAAAAAAGTTATACAATCCTTTTGAATGTAATAGCTTCTTTCTCACTTTTGAAAGCTAAGTAAATAATTAGGTAGTATTTATTAATTGTTATAAGAAGCCTGATATTCAAAATTTTGAATCAAAAGTTATATACAACCTATTAAAAATAAATAATCGAGACCAAAGCTTTAGGACTTTCCATGATTTTTGAGATTCATTCTTCAATAGCAACACCTTTCTTAACAACGGTCCACAGCTATGTGAATGATCCAAACCCTTTTTCTACTAGTTTTGTACTTATTGGTTTTCAAACAAAGGCTTGTAACTACTTCAATAAGCAATGCAATGAGCTCTTAACGGGTGTTGTTTAAGCGGATTCAAAAAACTTGGTTACTCTCTAAATAATGTCGACTTTTCAAAGCAAAGGTTAAATAAATATGGGAACACATCATAATGCTGGCAATCAGCTTCCACAATTTTTGCTTAATTGGATTTCTTGAGTTTAGTTGAAAAGCCTAGACCATAAAGGGGAAGTATCATCGCTAATACTCTGATTGTTAGATTACTAGTGTTAACTTACCAATCACCTCTTGCTGATGGAATCAACATTAGCCTTTCCTCAGACGAGGTAACCTTCACCACGTTGATGTTTTCAACAAAAGGTTAATGGAAATAAGCATATGAGAAGGTAAACTGTAGATCTGCTGCTACTAACAAATGTTGGGAAATTTGTGTGTTGAGTAACAAAATTAGGAAGGACAAAATCAAGTTCAAGGAAAAGAAGAAGAGTTGTTTTTTCCTAGAATTGGCAGAAAGCCCTTTTTCTAGAATTGAACTTTTTTTTGATCACCTAAGACGCTTATATCTACGTTTGACCGGGCAAAGTAGAGGGAAACTTCAAACACTAACCACACAAAACATAACGGCGTTACACCATGCTAAGAGTAACATTTAAAGTTGAGTCAACTATAAACTTGTTGACCTTCGATTCAACAAAGGACCTCTAGAAATTTTGAAACTTATTAGAGGTGAAACCTCCCGTAATCTACTTGCCTTTTGTAAATGCTATCATAACGATAATTGTGTTAATCAATATTTTTTCATCATGAATCGACTTGTTAATACACAAAACCATGTGTACTTAATGTTCAGGTAAAGAATTGTGGAGAATAGTCTTGGCAACAATAAGACTACTCATTTCTTATTACACGTGGGCTTACTTCCGACTTTATTAAATTTTATTTTGCTGGTTTTTGTAAAGAGTGGACCAAGCATTATAGCGAACCAAGGCACAAATGCGTGACAAACTTATAGTCACTTTCACTAAAACTTAAAGATTATTTTATTCAGATAGACATTCTAATTCACTACATAAAGTTGGTGTAGATAAGCAAAAGATTATGAGAGTTCTATGTTTTTATTTTTATTTTTAAAGATAATTATGTGAGTTTATTTATCTAAGAATATCTAAAAATAAAAAAAAATACAAAAGCTTAGGGGCTTATCTCACCATTACAATTTATTTAAGAGAATCAATTCATTTGCAAGAGCTCTATCTTCTGTTGGAAAGCTTAAAAAAAAAAAAAAAAAAAAGTCCACTGTATACGGGCTTAGTACATTTTGATTGAGTTTGTAGACAAAAAGGTAATATTCGAATATTATTTAGTACGAATGACACTGGGAAGCTGCTGTAATCATTCACGAGGTGTAGGCTTGCTGGTCTTGAGCGTGTTATAAAACCCTCAGTAAGAACCATACACATTTAATATGACGTTGAATTATATTTTGAAAAAGGATAGTCTTCTAAATCATTATTGTCAATTATTTGCATTTGATGCAGCAGTCAAATGACATCAATTTTCCTTTAGTTCATTGTATTGTTATAATGAAATTGAAAGTCCGATTCTTTGAAGTACCTATACTCCTTCAGCCTAGCCACGTGGTAAAAAGAGGGCGACACTTGACACATTTGTCTTTCTTCGAAGAACAATAGCAGCCATCTCCGGAAGAGAACAACCAGGGTAGGTACTCTAGCAAATGCGTGGGACAAAGAGCGGAACCCATCAGTAAGATCGAAGCAACAACTCTGCGGTCTTGTCTTTCTAGAACTCCATCGATGACAGTGACCCAGTACCCCTGTCTCCGTATACATAACCCGCAGGGCCTATGGGGTTCTAAGCTTTCGGAGTCTCTGAGATTTAAGTTCTCTAAATCAAGGTTTTGATTTAGATCAAAATTTCATAGGACGCCATGTAAGAAACTAAGAAACTGCGAGGGAGCATGAAGGATTTCTCTATTGCTATGTTGTACTTTACAATGATTGCTATACATTTATAGAGACATAGCCTAGCCTAGGAAAGGTAAACCAAATATTTACAATAATTACAATGATATTGTGCCTAATCACAGGCACTAATATGGTAATGTATTAGGTGAGGCAGCTGTCTATTAACACTCCTCCTCAAGCTGGAAATTTGAATAAATCAAATACTCCGAGCTTGGAGAGAAGATGCCAATGTTGTTTACTGTTGAGTGCCTTAGTGAGTAGGTCAGCAGGTTGTTCCTTGGTTGGTACATGTCGTGTCGTAATGATTCCTTGTTGAAGCTTTTCTCTGACATAATGACATTCAACTTCAATGTGCTTTGTGCGCTCATGAAATATAGGATTTGCTGCAATCTTCTCTGCGGCTTCATTGTCACAATGGAGTAATGCTGGACGCTTCATGTAAAAACCAAAATCTTTAAGTAATCCAATGATCCATACTATTTCACAAGTGGTAAGTTGCATAGCTCTGTATTCTGCTTCAGCTGACGATAAAGAAACAGTGGGTTGCTTTTTGGAGCGCCATGAAATCAAAGAGTTGCCTAACATTATACAAAAGCCTGTGGTGGATCTTCTTGTCATGGGACATGTGCTGTAATCAGAGTCGCAATATGCTCGCAACTCAAATGGCGAAGATGATGGGAACATGAGACCAAGGCCTGGGCAGCTTTTAAGATATCTGATCACTTTCAGAGCAGCTTCCATGTGAGATTGTTTTGGATCATGCATGAACTGGCTAAGAAGTTGGACCGGAAATGTGATGTCAGGCCTGGTGAGTGTAAGATAAATCAGTCGTCCAACTAGGCGCTGATAGACTGAAGGATCGTCAAGAGGGGGATCATTCATTTGTTCTTTTGATCCAGCATCATACTCAAGGCTTGTGAATTTTTTGTTCTGCTCCATGGGAATCATTGATGGCTTTGAACCAGCTAAGCCTGCTTCAGAAATAAGTGCCAATGTATACTTTCGCTGACTTAACGAAATACCATCTGGAGATCGAGCCATTTCAAGCCCTAAGAAAAACTTTGAGGGACCAAGATCCTTCATGAAGAATGCACCATGCAAATATTTTTTAAGGTCTGAAATGGCTGCTTGACTGTTTCCTGTAATCAAGATATCGTCAACGTAAATGAGTAAAGCCACAAAAGAGCTACCTTTCCTCTTGGTGAACAAGGAGTAATCATGGTAAGACTGGCTGAAACCGTGTGCAATCAGGGCACCAGTGAACTTGGCATTCCATTGCCGAGAAGCTTGCTTCAACCCATAAAGGGATTTCCGCAATCGATAGACAAAATGCTCCCCCTGATTGCGAAATCCGGGGGGAAGCTCCATATAGACCTCCTCCGAAAGATCACCATGAAGAAAGGCATTCTGGACATCCATTTGATAAAGGGGCCAATGATGGACGGCAGCAATGGTAATGATGAGCCGAACAGTGACATGCTTGGCTGTAGGAGAGAAAGTATCCTGGTAGTCAATGCCCTCACGTTGATTATAGCCCTTGGCAACCAAACGGGCTTTGTAACGTTCAATGGAGCCATCAGCACGATACTTCACCTTATAAACCCATTTACATCCAATAGGACGACGACCAGGGGGCAGAGGAACAATATCCCAAGTGTGATTAGCCTGAAGGGCAGTAAGTTCAGCATCCATGGCTGAAATCCAATTGGGGTCTTGGGTGGCCTCCTGGTATGTGGTAGGTTCGGTGATGGCGGAAATGGAGGCTATGAAGTGCTGGTAAGGGGGGTTGCAGTGGTGGAGGGAGACATAGTTAGATATCGGATAAAGGGAGGTTTGGGAAGAGGAAGGTAAGGTAGGACATATGTAGTCGGAGGTCCAGATAGGAGGGTGAGTGGGACGGCCAGATCGACGCAGTGAAGGATCGGGAGGCGCAGTAGAAGGAATAGTAGTAGTGTCAGTAGGTTGGGGAGGTGGGGTGGGGGATGGTGGCGATGCAAGAGCAGGGGTGTCTAATGAAAGGTTAGAGGGGAGAGGCGGGGCAATGGGAATCATACCTGAAGGAGTTGGGTCAGGAAGATCCACAGGCAATGATGAGGAAGTGTACGTGTCAGGATCCGGCACAACTGGAGGTGACGAGAGGGCCAGGCTGTCCAAAGAAGAAGAAGAAGGAGAAGAAGAAGTAGAAGAGGAAGAAAAAGGAAAAACAGTTTCTTGAAAAACAACATCACGACTAACGAAAAATTTGTGGGATTGAGGGTCATAGACACGATAACCCTTTTGAGAAGGAGGATAACCCATAAAAATGCATGGAAGGGCATGAGGACTAAACTTATCTCGAAGGCCTAAGGTGGTGGCGTAACAACGGCAACCAAAAACACGAAGATGTTCAAGGATAGGAGGTTTACCAAATAATTTTTCAAAGGGACTGAGACCATGAAGAGAGGAAGAGGGAATGCGGTTGACAAGGTAGGTGGCAGTGAGAAGGCATTCCCCCAGAATGGCGGGGGGATGTGGGCTTGAAACATTAAAGCACGGGCCACGTCTAATAAGTGCCGATGTTTGCGTTCAACAACTCCATTTTGTTGAGGAGTGTGAACGCATGAGGTCTCATGGGAAATGCCCTGCATGGAAAGGAAGGAACGACACTCAGAAGAAAAAAATTCAGAGCCATTGTCAGAACGAATGCGACGGACAGTGGTATTGAATTGGGTATGAACCAGGGAGATGAAATATTGGATTTTGGAAAATACTTGGCTTTTAAATTGAAGGAGGAAAGTCCAAGTGGCAGGGGAAAAGTCATCCACAATAGTAAGAAAATAGCGTGCACCATCATGGGTGGGAGTTCGATGAGGACCCCAAACATCCATGTGGACAAGCTCAAATATGGAGTGAGTCAGAGTGTGACTAATGGGAAAAGGTTGGCGGGTTTGTTTAGCTAAAGGGCAAATAGGGCAAGAAAAAGAAGAAGGACAAGAAATAGAAACACCAGAAGAAGAAAAGTGTTTTAAGGAAGAATGACCAAGACGTTGATGCAAAAGATCATAACTAATATTATTAATAAAAATGGGAGTACAAAGAGATTGTTGTTCAGAAGTACAAACAATGGACTTTAGGGAATTTAAATATTCAGAGAAAACAGAACTAAAATTTTTTGGCAAAGCAGAACATAGAAAGTAGAGTCCTCGATCAGCCTTGCCGAGCCCGATCAGATCCCCAGTCGTACAGTCCTGAAATACACAAAAAGCATCGAAAAAAATGGCTACACAATTGTTATCACGGGTTAATTTTTGAATAGATAACAAATTGTGTTTAAAACAGGGGACATATAAAATATTGGTGAGATGCAATTGTGGATAAGGTTGGCAGCGACCAATGTGGGTGACAAGACTAAGTGAGCAATCAGGCAATGTAATATGAAGGGGTGCAACGCATGGGGAAAATGAATCAAGAAGAGATAAATTACAAGTGATATGGTCACTAGCCCCTGAATCGATTATCCATAAGGAGGAAATGGGAGAAAGGGAAGAAACCGTACCTGAGAATGGGTCCAAGGAACCCATTTGGTTGATGAAAGTCAAGAGCTTGTGCTGTTGATCGGTAGTGAGGGTAAGCCCAGTGGATCCACCATATACGCTACCTGGGCTAGGTGGATGATGGCCCAAGAGACTTGGACTGGGTGTAGGTGGATAGCCTGAAGAGCCTTGAAAAGAAGATCCCCCAGTGAAGTCCATAGCTGGGGGATGAGTTGGGCCAGAGCCAAGGGAAGGCAGAGAATCAGATGCGACAACATTATGAGCGAAAGGCCCTTGGCCAGTGGGCTTGCGTCTATTATTACCACGCTGCTTGGGCCTGCTGCTAGTTGGGTAGCCCACTAATTGGTAGCAGGACTCACGCAGGTGTCCAGGCCGCTTGCAATGACTACAAATGGGCCTAGATGTGGAAGGTGTCTGCTGGGCATGAGGCAAGTTAGGCCCGTTGGGCCCGCTTAAGGATAAGGCCCCAAATTGCGAATCATGGGTCCAGCCCGTTTGGGCCAGAGATGCACCTGACCCGACTGGGGTGCAACTAGAACGTTGCGTCTGAAACGCACTGGCATCATTGCCAAGAGAGGAACGGCCGTCGGTAGCAGCGCGCTGGAGCAAGTCTTGCTTCGCCAGTGAGTAAAGCTTCTCCACGCTTGGGAGCTCGTCACGTGACATGACGTTGGAGCGAAGGGTAGAGAATTCATCCGGCAGGGCCAAAAGAAGTTGCAGGGATCGATCCTCTGCCTCACGGTGGCGAAATTGCTTACTAGTGTCACAAGTGCCGCCACAACAACAATGAAGAGGAGGTTGTTGGGCATCTAAAGCACCCCAAAGCTCTTTCAGACGGAGGTAGAAGGATGTGAGCTCAGCGCTGGAGGCACCAGGAGACAAGTGGAGAATGCCGATGGCCTGTTTGAGGGAAAATTTTTGGGTCCCGCTAATCCGATCGAAGCTATCACGAAGCAATTGCCAGACATCGGCAACACTGGGAGCAGTGGAGACCATAGTCTCGAGTGAGGAATCGACAGAGTGGGTTAACCAAGTCTTCACAGCTGCATGACACTGGTCCCAACGGGCAGCAGCGTCACCATCGCCAGTGGGGCGTGGGAGCTTACCAGTCAGAAAACCCATCTTATTCTGAGCAAGGAACACTGTTCGGATTCGCTCGCTCCAAACATGCCAGTTGGCCTCGCCGGTGAGCTTCTGGGACACGATGCATGCCGGTTGAAGATCGGCAGCAGTGAGATGGTATGGGTCGTGGAGAGGAGAGATAGTGGAGCTGTTGGTAGTGGCCATGAGGAAGGTGAACAAAGACGGCTAGGGTTTGAGAGGAGGGAATTAAGGATAAGGGTAATTTGGTAAATAAAGAAAGGAATAGCAAAAGTGACTAGGGTTGACGAAAAATAAAAAACAAAGGAGAAGGCGGCTAGGGTTAACGTGAAAAGATGGAAAATAAAAAACAAGGGAGAAGGCGGCTAGGGTTAACGTGAAAAGAAAAGGAAAACAAATGAGGAAAGAAAAAGGCGGCTAGGGTTGCGTGTAGAGAAAGGAGGAAAAAGACAAAGTTGAAAAAGATGAGAAAGTGGTGTGACTTATGTGAAGGGAAAAAGGAAGAGGAAAGAGAGAGAAAACTCTTTAGGCTACGGTGAGGTGGGAAAAAGGAGGAAAGAGAAAAAGGAATTGTAAAGGATGCAGAGAAAGGACAAAGAGAGAGAAAATACCTTGGTCTACGGGTGGAAAAAGTGACAGGAAAGAGAAAGAACGGACCAAAGGGAGGGAGAGAATACCTTTGTCTACGGGTGGAAAAAGTAACAGGAAAGAGAAAGAAAGGACCAAAGGGAGGGAGAAAGGACGAAACAGAAGGTGAAAAATTAACAAGAACTGACGGGAGGAGAAAGCAATGGATGAAAAAAAAACAGCAAGAGGCTCACAACTCGCCGGAAGAGAGAAAAAGAGCGGAAGCTAGGATCGTATGGCGATTGATACCATGTAAGAAACTAAGAAACTGCGAGGGAGCATGAAGGATTTCTCTATTGCTATGTTGTACTTTACAATGATTGCTATACATTTATAGAGACATAGCCTAGCCTAGGAAAGGTAAACCAAATATTTACAATAATTACAATGATATTGTGCCTAATCACAGGCACTAATATGGTAATGTATTAGGTGAGGCAGCTGTCTATTAACACGCCACGATCCAGTGTTAGAGGCTGGGACATGATGATCCTTGATTGAGAAAAGATAATTGAAAACATTACGCTCAATGAAAACCGTTGATTATAGCACAATCAAATGCTGTGTGAAGAGTTTTGAGTTGCTGTCAGTCTCTTACCTCGGAAATGCTATCGATTAGATTAGCGGAGCCTTTCGCGGCTTGCTCTATCGATTTCTTGTAACGGCGACTACTAGAATTTCAAGTAGAGAAGGTGAAGGCAAACATAAAGTGGGATGATGGGATCATGATTTTTTCTTTACCGAATTCAGAACCTAAAAGCTCAGAACTGCTAATTGTGACAATTATGATATACGTACTTTCCAGAGTGAGAAAGCTAGCATCAGCAAAGTAGCCACGAGGCTCTTGCGTGGGAGGCAGGTGCATTATTATTTAGTGACTTTTTTAAGCTAGGTAGCAAATGTAAATGCTTTAGGGGGGGGTGGTGGTAGAATATAGGGGTCGAGGGTAGGTGCATTTTTATTAGAGACTTGTTGAAGTCATAAACTGAAGGTCAATTTTTGATGCCGCCCTCGTTATCAGTACTAACCATATAAATATATACATATGTTAATATCTGGAACTGCACATGCTTGAACAGGGCTAGGGTGAGGGAGAGGTAGAGGGAGAAGGATAGATTAATTATTACTAGTGTTTTTTAATAAAATGATATTCTATTATTTCAAGGGAGAAAGATGGATAGACAAACAGACATACAGATGAACAATGAGAAGAAGATAGAAAGAAAGACAGACTGTATAAGGGATTTTAAAAAAAGACATAGGGACTATAGCTTTGTTTTGTCTGTCTTATTTAAAAATTCTTCCTATCAGAGGGAAGCTTGTCCTTATTATGTTTGCAATCACAAACTAAAAGGTGTAGTTGTTGAATTTATGAAGTATTCTTAGTTCTTTGAAGAATTTTTTATTTTCATAACGAAGAATACAATGAGCTTTCACAAAAAAGACCAGGCTGTCATTAGGCTACTATATCAAACGTCAGTAATTTTCCAAACCACAAAAGCAATATTGTAGACAATTTCAGCGAACAAGTGTCGTAGTGATTAACATTACTTTCACATTTTCGAGGGTGTATTCAAGGACTGAAGATCAGATATATAATAATTAAAATCTGGCCAGAAAGCCCCAAATAAAAATAGCAGTTTAAGATTTAGCAATTTCAAAAGCTATAACATTTTGCAGTCGGAAATCCATAGAGTTCATAGGCATTATTCTTTAAGCATAATATAGGAGTTTACCAAAGATCCCCAAATGAAACAGAAGTTTAAAGTTTAGCACCTTCGAAAGAATTGAATACTACAGTCTGATGTCTAGTTTCACGCATATTTTTTTAGATAAAAGCAGAATGGAAGATACGTAAGGCCTCTCCCATCATTGATTTCCAGGCTTAAGCTTCTGCATCAAATCAACAAAATCATCATGAGCAATTTAGGAGCAGAAGATGAATTCTACAACAAACAAATATGAGAGGACAAGGGGGAAATGATGATTTAAATAAACTCAACAAGAATCGAGATAAATCTGCTTGCCAAAAGTCTAATTACATAGTATGCAATTGGTGTACCTATTTAGCGGCATAGTAAGTGTTGTAAACGCAAACTTATAAGCCGAAGGTTGTTGATATGTATATTTTCACAAGAAGAATCCAATTCGAAACAAACGTTTGTTTCTTATTATCAAATGCACAATGGCATAGAAAGAGATGCTACAATCTATACGCATGGGATTCTCTCACTCATATAAATACTTAAATTGACTTAAAAAATTAGATTTTAAAATAAATGCCTTAAGATGTATAATCATTTAGAGAGTAGTATTAATGTGCAGAAGTGTTTGCCAATTGAAGGTATTGGCTTAAAGGTAACAAATTCTTATGACTTATTTTGATCAACTTCTGTAATTAAATCATTATTTGTAATATGTCTTTCACAAGCTTTCTGGAAGTCATCATCAACTTGAAAACTAGTGATGCCTCTATATTCCAAAAATTATATTACAAAAGCATTTGATAGCTTTTCATTTTCTACGCGTGTTCTAACACTTGTAGTATTCCAAAGAACATGGTAAAATATTAAAGCGTAATATACCAGAATAAGTACAGGATACAACTTCAGTTAAAACTTAAAGAAGCAACTTTCCAAGTACCCTTACTTAAACTAAAATGTAATAAACAGAAGTATCTGCGTTCTTGAACTGTAATTATAAGTTCTTAACAAAAACGAAATAGCCTTTTTCAAAATCTATTTTAGCCAAACACGATTTTCAAAACTCCTCATGTGACATGGCATTCCCGATTTATCATCTCTATTAAACAATGAATGTTGGTCAAGCGTTAATAGAAAATGATGTGGATTCCAATTTCCTAAAGTGGGCAACATCAGCTACTAGGCGTGTAATGTATCTAACTCATATAAGACGATAGCAATCATGCATTCAAGTTATTATGAGCAGAAATTGAAACGAAAACCAAAAAAGAGCACGCTGAAGGAGAGGAATACAAAGAAAATGAAAAGAAAACTTAATGATAATGAAATATAAATAACGACAATAAACAGTACACCAAAAAATCAGGTATTAACTACGAAACAGACATTTACCTTCTTAATATTTTCGTTGAGAGCTTTCAGTTTTTCCTCTTCAGGTAGTCCCTTGTCAATCTTTCCAAACACGTATCCCAAATAAGCAATCTTAACTTCATTTGTTTTATCAGATAGCTGACAGCACAAAGCAGAGAGATAAAAGGGTCTATCAATATTGAATAATAGATTTGGTATCTAGAATGGGAATGAAAAAGTGAACATCAACCATCACAACTTTTTTCAAACAAACAGAAATTGAAATAGGCAATTTTTCATCTAAAAGTATAACTAAATTCGTAGTATTCTCCCTCCTTTGTCTAACTCAGTATTCTGTTATCTGTTTAGATCTGTGCTGTTCAGTTGCACTTACCAGCTTACGAAGCCGGTCATAAGCCTGTGAAGCCAGACGCTTGGTCTCCTCTCCATTAAATTTCTAACCGCATAAAACAAAGAGATACTAGTTATGTGAACGGGAGCAAAAAGATTTGATATTTAGAGGAATACGATAATAAAAAGAAAAGGAAAATTTAGATGACAAGTGTAAAAAACGAGAAGAATACAATAAACACCACCAGAAAATCGACTAGTTAATACTAAACGGACATCTGTTTACCTTTCGTCCACTTGGAGTCTTCAATTTCCTTATGTTTTCCCAGATAACCTTCAGTTTGCCGTCCTGAGCTGCATGCGTTTCGAATCCTTTAAACACCGATACCAAATAATCAATCTTCTCCTCAGGACTGCCGTGAGATCCAAGCTGGC
This sequence comes from Casuarina glauca, assembly GCA_028551395.1. NCBI lineage: Eukaryota > Viridiplantae > Streptophyta > Magnoliopsida > Fagales > Casuarinaceae > Casuarina > Casuarina glauca. Next base: position 24,165,863 of record CM052351.1, on the reverse strand, counting down.
AGCATAAAACGAAGAGATTCAGGTCAGCAACTAGGAATAATAGATTTGATATTTTGAACGGCATAACAAAAGTCAACGTCAAGCATCACTACGCTTTTCAAACAAACAGAAACTACGTAGTGCAATCTTGCATCTAACGGTTAATCAGATTCGTATCACTCTCTCTACCCCTCTGTCTGACTCAGTATGCTTCCCGCAGTTTCGATCTGTGTTGTGCATTAGTACCTACCAGTTCCCAGATCTTCTTAACCAAATCTGCGCAGCTGGAAGTCTTCTAACTTAAAAAAACAGGGAGATATTAGTTATGTCAACAAAAGAATTCGGCAAAAAGATTATGCTTTCATATCTTTTGATCTGTGACTCATAACTCTCCCTCCTTCTCTGCCTGACTCAGTGTGCTTTCATATCTTTAGATCTGTGCCAAACACTCTTACTTACCGGAGACGGTTTTTCGGTACCGATCTGATTCGTTTGGAAAGAACGCATTCCTTGAGTCGGAGGCATGACGCAGGACAGAGAATTCGGCCAAATCACTTTAGAAGAACAATAATCTGCTGGAAGGCCTTCAAGGTTGGAGTCTTATACTCTAAAAATATCGAGGCAGCATCAAGAAAAAAAGTAAAAAATAAAAAACGAAAACTAAAAAAAAAAAAAAACAGATGCGCTGCCTTGACAGTAATATTCTTACTCAATAAAGAACTTTATATACGTACATTTTTATTTTTTATGACCCATAACTGTCACCAAACTTTGTTTACAGACTTAAATTAAAAAGCATCTTATCCCAAAGCATACTCAAGTTTAATCCAAAATGTACTTGAGTAAATTTGAATTCAAGATACTTATTTTTGCAAGATTTCTCCTATCAGTATTCCTTACAACCTTTACATGAACTTTCTATCTAAAGGAATGCAAGAAACTAAATAAGGATATTATGGAAATCGATTAAAATTAAGGAAGAAAATTATAAAACCTATTATAATCAACAACATAGATCATGAAACCTATCACGCAATTGTAACTTTTTCCACGGAAAACAGTCCAATTTAGAACTACCCTAATAGGCTAGAAAAATCCAATTGGCCAGATATCTAAGCCTATGAGTGTGTCCTCAATAGCCCCCCTTAAGCTTACTTATAAAATAAACTTTAGTGGACTAAAAGGCTTATCTCAAAAGTTTCGCATTAAGCACTTTAAATTTTAGGCATGATATCTTATCATTTTAGTTTTTGAGGATGACGACAATATAATTTCAATTCTTAGGCATAACGACCCAGGCACATGAGCATGAAACACTTAATTCAGTTGGGCATCTGAGCCCAATTTCGTTTAAATTGTAATAATGCTCACGTTCCTGATCTTTTTAGCCAAAAAGAAGAAAAACAGAGATAAAAGGAAATATGATTTTTAAATAAAATGGAAAATTAGGTTAATGAAATCTACATTTAAAAAAGCAACGTAAAAATGTTTTTCCCCTTTAAAGAAAAGATATTTGGATAGAAAAATATTACTCTTCATAACAAAACAATAAAATAAAAATAACGAATGAAGATATACAGTTAAAAATCGTTTGGCTCATCTTCTTCGTCGCTATTTATCTACTCTGACGCGTTACGAAAAATATTAACGAAACAAGAAAAATGAAGAAAATAAAAAAATATCTGGAAACTTCGATGAGATTATTCTTGTTCAATAAAAAATTATATTTAAGCTTTATCTATGAAATAAATATTACATAGTAAATTATAAAATTATTAAATATACTATAATCAATAAAGAAACTTGTAAAACTTACAACAATTAAGAAGGAAAATTATAAAACCTAATACAATCATAAAGAGGATTCTGCTCTTCCACAGGGAAAGTTTCCATAATAAACTGAACTAATAGGTCATAAAGGGGGAAGGGATGTTGCATGTAAACTCGGCTTTTGATTGAGGTGAGGCGCTAAACGGTCTTGGTTTTACTTCTACTATGAAAATTCGACTTGGTACGAGTTTGGTTAACGAGCGAATCGTTCATTAACCATTACTGCATGCACATAATAAACATTTATCACAATTTCACAGCTTCAGTTCTGGCAATAGTAAACAGAAAAATGTTATTTTGAGTGAAATTATGCATACTTTCAACTTTTATATTTTTGTAAGTTTTATAATTTTGGGATATGTCCTTATGCTTTTATATACTACTTTTATTAATGCATCCTTATATTTTCAGAAAAAATAAAAAATAAAATATAGTGCCACTCTGTGGTAGCTTTGGCTCATTCTCAAATAAATTGAACATGGGAATATGTTTGGAATTAAGATGAATGAGGTTGTTGGGTGGTTGATCTTGTTTTCAATGGTGAATGTGTTTATTCAAATTTTTAAGCTACGAAGTCTATGTGACATTAATTTTCTTAATTTTGTTTTTTAAAATACATGTACCCAATCATACATGCAAAGTATCAAATCCTAAACTACACAATTAAGGGTTACTATTAGCTCACTACTCAGTTAATTAACTAAGTGATTTTTTTTTTTTAATACACACACCCAAAATTACATCTAGGTGTCCAACATATGATATTAATTACATGCCAAAATTTGATAAAAATTTTACATTATTTAAATCTTGCATGAAACATTTTTTATAAGCAAAAGAAAACTTTCTTATTCTTAAGCCAACGTTTAAGTAATATGGTATGAAAATAAAATTTAGGAGACAACAATTCCCTTTTGCACAAAGTCCACAAATCAAAGTGTTTTGTGAAGGACATAAGTTGTATCCATGAGATGAAGGGTGAAGTCTATATTAGTTGTGAGAAAATATATGAAAAATCATGTAATAAAAATTTTATATTGTTTAAATCTTGTTTTAAAATATGTTTTAAAAGGAAGAATAATTTGTTATCCTTAAACTAACTTTTGAATAAAAATGAATTTTCTAATATGACTTAAATTGCTTGATGATTCCTAGCATATTCGTTTTTTTTTTTCTTTCCTAGCATATTCTTCGTCGATGCATCGGCTTAACATTGCGAGCTGCAGCTTTCCTTCGGGCCTAAGGCTCTGAATCAATTGATTCAATGTTATCACATTAAGATGACCTTCTCGTTTTGTCATTTTGCTGGGAATTCAATGTGAGCTGGTACTTAAAACATTTAAAATGATAATAAGTTGTCTTCTAGTTTTAACAACTACCAGTCCTAGGCATTTCATATGATCTTGAAGGAAAAGATCACCTAACAGCATAGTTATTAAGATAAATAAATATGTAAATCCAAAAGAGTCCCCCAGAGCAGTTATATCTACCTTCACCCATCCCAAGGTATTTGTCTCATTCATTTCTTTTTTTATCATTGTTATAATTTACTATATGGAAACCAATGGGAAGTATTATCTGAGTCTTCTAATGGTTTGTTATTCTTACCTACTTAGAATAATAAACTCACGTGAAATTCACTTCTCCTTCATTAATTTTTAAAGCATGTGCCGTATGCTTGTGAAATTCTTTTCCTCTGCTGGAAGGATCTTTGAATGAGATACACGAAACGAAGCCCTAAGTTTGATATATTATAATCCCCCCTTCTTTCTCTCTCCCTGGTGTTCCTGTCTGCATGTCCGTCTCTTTGTCTGTTTCTCCCTCTGTCGTTGTTTGTTTCTCTCTCCTGTTTATGCATTTGTAGATTTATATATTAAGATTGCATATATATTTCTGTTGACGGCAAAATTAGACGCTGTTACAAGATGACTCTAGAAAGTCACTAAGAATAACAATATTGTTAACAAATACACATTGATACGTACACTAAGAAAAATGCACCTGCCCCCACCACCACACCCCTCCTCCCTCTCTCTCTCTCTCTCTCTCTCTCTCTCTCTCTCTCTCTCTTAGCAAATGTATATAGTTATATGGTACATGCCGATGACGAGGCCTCCGTTTAGCATTTACCTTTGCTATCTCGCTCAAAAAAATATGGACCTTCGTGGCTCCTTGTCATGCTATCTCGTTCTTGTCACAATATGGAGTTATGAGCATTTTGGTTCTGAATTTGATAAAGAACAAATCACTATCCCATCATACCACTTTGTGGTTGGCTTCACTTTTACGACGTCAAAATTATTCTAGTTGCCGTTACGAAAAAGCACTTCGCTTCGTCCTTGAGAAACAAAGATTCGGACATAGTTAATTTATACGCAAAATTTGGTCGGCAGCATTTCGTACAGAAGAAACCGACAGCAATTCAAAACCCTTCATATAGTTTTCAAATGTTACTTAAAATGATATTTTTTTATGAGGATTTTATATTTTGAAATAAAGAAACTTTTTCTCATGCAATTTTCTTTACTTTAGTCAATAAAATTGGAATATTAATCGGTTTATTTTGAATCATATTCTATTATGTTTAGTCCATATACAATAAATACAAACTAAGTGCATTTCTTAATCCAATAAGTTTTGAGCATTCAGATGTTATTAAAGCTCTTTGGGAAAATTTATAATCTTAAAGTGTCTGGACCAAATGGATATAATAACTTATTTTATAAGAAAATTTGGCATATCATTGGAAGAGATTTAGAGGATGTTGTATTAGAGTTTTTCTCCTTTAGAAAGTTCTTAAAGGTTAAAAATTCTACATTTTTATCTTTAGTCCCTATGATGCCCAATTCTAGTTGTAATAAAGATTACTAACCCATCACATGTTGCAATGTTTCATACAAAATTATATCCAAGATGTTAGTTGAAAAGCTTAGTATTATTCTCCCTACAATTGTAAGCCAAAACCAAGCTACCTTCATTAAGGGACGCCAGATTTTTAAGAATATTATGCTTTGCTAAGAACTACTTCACAATTATCGTAAGAGTGACAAGGTTAAGTGTGTGGCTATAAAAAGTAATCTCATGAAAGCATATGATATGGTTAAGTGGGAAGTGATATTAGGAGTTCTGAAAGCTATTAATACTCTTTAGTACTTAGTTGATCTTATAGGTGAATGTAATACGATAACAAGATTTTTAGTAAATTTCAATGGAGAACATACAAGTTACTTTGAAGATACCAACGGATTGAGATAAGGGAACCCGTTATTCCCATATTTATTTGTATTGGTTATGGAGATACTTAATAAAATTATTATTGCAAAGACTTCTACATTAGCTTTTAAGTTTCATTGGCGATGTAAACATGAAAAACTCACTCATTTATACTTTGTTGATGATTTTTTTCTTTTTTGCCATTGAGATATATTGTAAGTGCTTTGTCTTGTAGAAGTTTTGGAGAAATTTGCTGAACTCACTGGTTTACATTACAATCCAAGTAAATGCCAAATGTTCTCTTCTTTCATTTATATTTTGCTGAGATTTATTTCTCTTCTTTCATGGTCATGAACTCAATGGTCAACTTTATAAAAGTTTTGAAGGAATTTACTAGCCTTATAAGTGTACATTATGGTACAAGCAAATGTCAAATATTCTTTCTAGAATTATTGAAGTATGAACAATTTCTTATTCTTGATCATACTCCTTGTCCTATGGGTTCACTCGCAATTAGATATCATCAAGTTTCTCTTATCATGAAAAGATTAACTGAAACTAACTATAAAGGTCTAATGAATTAAATATTTGGATGAATAGAATATTGAGGAATGAAACATCTTAGCTATATAGGAAGACTACAATTAGCAAAAGTTGTCCTCATTTTTATCTGTACATTCTAGATGCAATTCTTCATAATATTGAATCAAATAATATATAAGATTAAAAAAAATTAGAAATTTCTTAGAGGAAGGTAATATAGATGCACATTACTTTTATAAAGTAGTTGGTAAATTATTTGCTTACAAAAGAATAAAAAGTGATTAGGTTTACCAAATCTCAAAGCTTGTAATGAAGTCTTTTTGAGATGTATGCGTTGGAATCTCATAAATCTCTCAAAATCTTCATTATGAAGTAAATAAATTTACAAAATAAAATGAAAAAGAACTCTCGTGATGCAACTTGACATAAAAGTATCATGGCAAGCAATTGGAGAGGTCTCCTTAATTTTACATATTGTTGCCAAAAGATTTATAAAGACTTCTAGCAAGTTAATGAAATGATAGATTAGTATGATCTAATTTAGATTGGTGGTGATGCAAGCATAAGTTAATTGGATGACTTGTTCGTAGAGATAGACTTCCTCAAGCAATAAAAATTGAATGTACATGGATAGGAATGATTTGGAGAAGTATCCTTACTCATAATGGAATTCGATGTAACATTTAATTTGGAGAACTATAATAAATGATTAAAGTAACTAAAACAAGAGATTTAGCTACTAAACTTATTAAAAGATCTTTATTAAGTTGTATTTATTGTATGTGGGCTGAATGAAATAGAAGACATTTTGAGGAGAAAATAATTAATATTATTAATTTGTACACTAATTTTATTAGTACAAATTACTTTTCTATAAAAAAAAGAAAAAAGAAAGAAAGTAGTACAGGGGATAATTTCTTTGTTTAGAAATATAAAATCCTCTCAAGATAATGTCATGTTTAGTGAAATTAGAAGACTTACAACTTCCATTTTTTCATAAATTTCATAACTTTTTTTATGCTAAGGTATGCTTTTTCCTTCCCTATTCTAATTTTTATTAATATAATTTATCATTCCACAAAAGAAAACAAAAAAAGAAAGTCCAATTATTCTTTTTTCTTTAAGCAAGTGGCGATATTATGATTTCACAAAGTTTATGGACCTAAAGAACACAACCTTAGGTCAACTAAAATGGTAGGCCATATTAAAAATTTCTATTTGCATAGTATGGACTTATTAAGAAATTCTTATTATTTTTTATTGTACTCGGAACCTTCTAGTGCAGTTCACATCTTTTGGTAGATTCGGAAAGGTGGATGTTACGTGCCTATTTTTATTTACTAAGGATTTAAATGGGTATTTCGTTAAATTTTATTTATAGGATTAGTGATATGAGGAATGATGTTAGCCTTATTCTCCTTTTTATTCTCCACTCATTGTAACGTGTAAAGTAGGGTGAATTGACGAATGAAAATGGCTGCTTTTGGGGAAGCACATGCGCCTCTTTTTTTCTCCCTCTCTGAAGTTTCAGAATTTTTAAGAGAGAAATGGTTCCAACAAATCCAAATTATCACCCTCAACCACTGCCCATTGGCCGTCAACCAGTTATGAGCTTTTGTGCCCTTAACAATGGACGTGGCGCTCTGTTTATCTTCCCAGTAATTTGGGAGTCTGTCGTTCCAGTATGGCATGTTGGAAGACATGGCACTGCTACGTGTTTTTGATTAGGAATTGATGCCATTTAACAATGCTTTTTAACCATTGAGGAATTTTTTTTATTGATTTTTTTATTCCAATGTATTTTTTTCGAATGTTTTTATTCTTGTGACCAATTATGTGGTTAGTCCCAGCTGCCGAAGATTTTAAACATTTACAACTTGACAATTTAAAAGATGACAGTTCAAGTATTTCACGTTATTTACATGACAAAAATGATGGGATTTATAATCTGGATCTGTATCCGTGAAGTAATCAAACGTATAGGTGCACTTTTGCCAAAATGTTATTTTCCGTAATAGACTGTTGAAAAAGATAACAAATTTTCGTTACCATCGTGCTTTTTGTCCCATTTTAACATGTCCTGCTGGCGTTTGGTTTCTCCCATACCGTTTCACACGCAACTGAAAAACCATAAGTGGCCATTTAAACTGAAGAAAAACCATTTCAGCTAAAATACTATGAATTGTTGACATTTCCCGCATGCAGACTTGTGTTCCCCATTTCACGTGCTTCTGGGGAATCCCAAGTGAAGGATCATAAAGAAATATGCGATAATCGATCAACATTTCCACTCAACAAAATAAGTTAGCGATCCTTCACAAAATAACATAAATAGTTCTTTGTCTCTTATTTTATTTTATTTTATTTTATTTTTTGATGAATATGTGAGTTTATTTATGGAAGAATAAGAAAATACAAAAGCTTAGGGACATACTCAGCATTACAATTCATTTAAGAGAAAATAGAATTTAGAATTCTAAGGCTATGATATAATAAAACATTCGCTTAAGAGAATTTAATGTTCTTAAATAGAGATGCTCTTCCACGAACTACTCTTTTGATTCTAGCCAACAAAATTAGTATATTAATAGTCTTATTTTCAAAATGTCAATGATTATGTTCAAACTATATACAGTAAAGATATACTAAGAAAAAAAGTTTAAGAAGCTTTGATAATAATAATAGTAATTATATTTTTTTATTTGGTATTAATGTAAGTTTGCATTAATAAAAGATTGTGTATAAAAGCATAAGGACATACCCTAATATTATAATAATTATAAAAATTACAAAAATTACAAAAAAGATAGAGATTGAAAGCCTCCAAATCACACTCAAGTTGATATTTTGATGTAATAATTTAATATTTTGATAAATAAAAGCTCTTACTCGTACAATTTTCCTTACTTTAGTCAATAGGCTTAGAATGTCAACTGTTTTATTCTGAATTTTTTTTTTGTTATGCCCATATATAATAAATGCAAGTTAAAAAAGATATCTTAAGAAACTTTACAGTCAAATTTTAAGAAACATTGCAATTCATCATTCTATCCTCCAATTTGATGTCGAATTTTATTCTAAGCAAGGGTACTATTCTAAACCATTATTATCCATGGACATTTTCTTAAAAAAAACAACTACTTATGTTTTCAACTTGGGACTAACAAAAATTATAATATAAGTTAATTAAATGGAGTTATCATACCATTCTTTTTGTTATAGAAAGTCTATTGTGACAAACTAACCATCAAATGAAATTGTTTATTGATGCCACGTATCCAAATTAAATTATACCAATCCACTTTTGTATTAACTAATTAAAAGTTTTGATAAATTTTTTTATGGCAATAAGTAGACCTATAATAAATTAATATAAGTGTGAGCCTTAGTTTGAGAAAATCTTTCCAACTCTATGACATGAAACCTTTGATATCAATTTACATTACTAAAATTCTTTTACGTTTTGTACTGTGGATCCATTTATTCTATAGCAAAGCATTTGAAAGATTGATGAGATTCTAAAGCATACATTTCACAAGGACTTTATTCCAAGGTTTAAGATTTGATAACCTCAATCCGCCTTCCTTCTTTAATGAGCAAATGTTTTTCTAAACTACTTCATGAGAATGTTGTATATTTGTATTGCCTACCCATAGAAAGTTTCTAATCTTTTCTCAATCCGTAAATTGTTTGCATTAGTAGTAAGAAAACTTGTATCCAAAATGTACATGTAAAAATTAAGACTAATTTTACCAACTATAACATTTTTGCATAGCTAAAATGTTTCATTCCCCACTTTTTTATTTTTTAAAATATTTTATTTGTCATACCTTCATAATCATCATAAGTAAGTCTTTTCATAATCAAATGAACTCTAAGATATTGAATAGGAAGTATACCTATAAAGAAAGGTAAGTGATCTAGAATAAGAGGTTGCTCTAGCAAAACTATATTTACCAAATTGCAAAGCTCTTGCAAAGTCTTATTACAAGTTGTAAGCTTCTCTATAATTAATGAAATCTTACCTTTCACATCCTTCTTAATTTTAATAACAATAGTTGCCCTATCTATACTTCTAACATTAGATCTCCTTTTATTCCTTTCTCTCCAAATACAATTCAAAACCATTTTGAATGATACACTGAGCAAACACGTTGCAAAATTTTTACATTTAACACCTTTGATCATCCAATATATTTATGCTCTCTATTATTTAATTTTTCAAGCCCTTCAAATGAAATTGATGAACCTACAATTAAAGAATAAATATTCCTATGATTCTTCTTCTTGTTAACAAAGGTTACACTGTAGGGCTATGATAATTCTATTTTTAATAGGGTTATTTTTTTTTGTTAAGAAAATATATAACATAGTATATGTGAAAATATATGTGCATTCATCTCTACTTATGCAAATCTTGTTTGTTCATGTAGAAAACCCTAAATAGAAAGAAAAGAGGCAACAAACCAGTAGAAGAGACATAAAACAACATAGGAAATGGGGTTTGCTGTCACACATGGGGAACTCTTGTGTGAAGTGAAAGGGGTAGTCTTTTATTGAGCAAAAAGGGCCGCACAAGAGAAAAAGGGTTGCGTGAGAGGTGATTTTGGGGTTAGATAGCAAGCAAGAGAAAAGGAGTCGCCAGACATTTTGAGATCACATGGGACAGCCTAGGTCTTGGAGAAGAGCAAAAGTCGTGCGAACACTAACTGTTTGCCCTTCATTATCTCTGGCGACAAATCCAACCCACTTGTGATTCCAATGTTTTCTAGATGATTTCAAGCGAGGAGAAAGTAGGTCTACCCTCCTAGTGCAGTTTTCAACATTTATGCAACTATGTGGTTTCCGGTGAGAGACGGTGAAAGCCGACGAGATAGTTTGTTAGATCTGTGTTTCTATTGTGAATCGGCACAATCGTTTTGCAGATCGGCACTCTAGGAGTCACCCTTGACGTTTTTCATTGGTTTCCATGAAGAATGGTGATGGCATGTGGTGGCATATGGTGGTACATGAGAGTGCATGGTGATGGCGTGTGGCGGAATGTTTTTGCATGTTTTCTTACCCTTTTTCTGAACAACTTCTTCTACTCCCTCTAATGTGCATATTTGTGAAATGTTTCTATGATTACAAGACATTTTGGTGACAACTTTGATGTTTTTAATTTGCAAAATACTTTGTTCAAGTTTCTGCATTATTTTTTTTTTATTCTGACATTATATTTTAGTTTACTTTGCTAGAGCTACAATGTAGCTTAACTACTATGGTATGAATGAATGTTATGATTATGAAGTTTTGTTGGATATTTTATGTGTAAAGTTGCATATTACTGAGTTTAATACATTTGAGTGATTTAGCTACTACTTAGATGATTTGATTTGCATGTTAGAGACCAATAGGAAATGACCTATAGTTACTTCATGTAATGTGCAACCATAGACTAATATGGATAGATATATACCATATGGTTTATTTGGTTTTAGGTGTAAACTAAAATATTCATAAATCATAATGCACATAGTTCATTTTAATTCCATATAGAGATATAGTGAGTTAATAAGCTAAGTAGGTTCACTATACCTAGACATAGGATAATGAATAAATTAGAAAATTTCGCTATCACATGAATAGAATCAATCTTGCAAGCATAAATGATCAATATTAGTACCTAGTAGTTAGGTGAAATAATATGCTCTAACATGTTTTGTTTATTGATCTTTCCTCAATTTAGTTGATTAATTTATTTTCTATCATTTTGGTTGCTAGATAAATTCTAAGAACTATTCACCATTAGTAATCATCAATCTTTGTGGGACAATATCTTACTCATGATTATATTACTTGTTTGATATAATTACTTGCATATAAGATTTTACCAAATAGTCTATTAAGTTGTTTCGTACTGTCACTTGATCTTTTGTGGTTAACTTGTCTTTTAAAATGATCCAATAAATAAAATTATGCATTGGTACTATTTGTTTCCATACTAGTCTTGCCTATTAAGTTTCTTCTCTACTTTCTCTTAATACTGCATAGCTTTTGAAAATATTATACTTTAATCTAGTCATTTGTTGTTAGAATTCATTTCTAACTTCTAAAATGTTCCTCTAACTATAAGTTAGTAATCCTTTCATCTATACTTCTAAAACACTTATTCTATTACAACTTTTTAATATCATCAATTTACCCTATAATAAGTTTGATGAAAGTAAAGACCATAATAATTTTCAAATTGCCACCTTATTCCAAGTGTGAATGTCTATCAATCCCAATCTTCTAAAAATTTTAGGATGACAAATTTTCTTCCAAGCCACATTTGCTAAACATTGCCTAGTAGTTTTTCCTATCCATAGAAAAAGTCTAATCCTTTTTTGAATTTCATATAGGGTCTCTTTAAGTATGGAAAGATTTATAACCAATACATTTGCAAAGAGAATAAAACACTTATTGCTAGTTATGGTCTCCCCCTATAGCTGATATGTTTAAACTCATATCCTTCAATTCTTCATGGTTTTTTATCTATTAAAATTGCATAATCTAGATTGGAGAGTCCATTGCTAAGCAATGAAAGTCCCAAGTACTTGATAGGAAGTTAGCCTTCTTGGGTAGGAGCATGAGCGAATATTAGTGCCTTCCCTATTCAAACAAGCTTAACAAAAACAATTGACATTTTTATGGGTGCATCTTCAATATTTTGATTTCCTCAAATTCTTGAATAGAATTTAGGAAACACAATATAAATTCAATATCTCTATAAACAAACAAGAAAAGGTCATAAACAAAGCATAAATGGGTGATCTTCTCTTTAGAGCATTGCCAATGATATTTAAGCCTTCTAGAAGATACTTTCTTGTGGATAATTTTGTAAAGGATCTTTATCACAATGACAAAAGAAGAAAGGTGAAAGGGGATCTCCTTGTCTATGACCCTTAGTCCCTTTAAAAAAACATGTATTAGACTCATTTATGTTTACAAAGTATCCATAGTAGTAATGCAACTTCTAATTCAGTATCCAAATTTGTTTGAACACTTCAAAACTACTAACATATTTAAGATTGGATTTTAGTCTACCATATTATATGCTTTCATAATCTCTACCTTAATAGCTATCCTTTTTTCATGTGATAATATTGTAATAATTGTGCATTAGTTCTTGGTAGAATAATATTTTTTTTTTGAATATTTCTACTTAGAACAAAAGCTATTTGGGAAGGATGTTTGAAATGGGACAAAGTTTTGCTCAATCTTTCCACCACTATCTCATTTATGATCTGATACAACATATTGTAACAAAAGATAGGTCTAAAATCTCTTATGTTTGCAACATTTGCTTTTTTGGTAACAAAGAAAATTACCTTAGAATTTATGCTTGAATGTAGTTATCCCTTTTGAAAGAAAGCTAGAACTACTTCTTCTACCTCACTCTTTATTACACTCTAAGCTTTCTTAAAAACTAAACTATTATATTCATCAAGACTCAAAGGTTTGTAATCACGTAATCATCTTCCCCTTGAACATCTACCATAAGGCTTCTCTTTACTCTATATGGAATTTCAAGTTGGAATAACTCTCTTAATTTTCCCCAATATGCTTTAAAACAGGCCAATAATCCTGGTTTTGATCTCTTCATGATCTTCTATGAATTTCCTATCATCTATTTCTACCTTAACAATGTGGTTTTGTGCTCTTTACATCATACTTTCCAAAAAAAAAATTATTGTTACTATCTTCCTTTTTCAACTATTCCTAAATTTTTGATTGAGAAGAATTTCCTCATGCTTGCTATATATTATTAACTTTCACAATCATTCTTTTTCTTCATTACACAATTAGGCACTTAAGGGGTAATCAAAGAGTTTTCATTGTGTTATTTGCAACTATTTCCTTGCCATCTCTATTTTTCTTGGTAAATCTCCAAATTCTTCTTGATTAATCTTACACAATTCTTTTTTCATTTCCTTTAACTTTGTCAATATTCTATACATTATTGTGCCCTTTACCCTTTGTTGCTAGACATTCTGTACTATTATCATAAAGTTTAGGCTTAACTGCCAAAAGTTGAAAGACCAGAAAGCTCCTTTCTGTTTTGGTTTGGTATTGTTAATGTTGATAATTATTGTTTGATGAGATAAGAGTACTAAACTCCATGAAAAAATTCACATGCCTTTGCATGCACTTAGTGTTTACCAAGTATTTATCCAATTTATTGCTTTTAAATTCTGCTTCTTTTCATTTGTTTATCCACTATAGAAGAGAACCTATAAAATCTGGTTCTATAAGCTCTGTATCATCTAAGAACTTATTGAAGTCTTTTATTCCTTCTATCCATCTACTAGTCAACTTTCATTTAGGTTTCTCACTGTATTGAAATCTTTCATAAGTGACTATGGGTTATCCTTCCCATAAGTGTTATAAAATTGTGGGGGTTCCTCTATAGATCATTTCTTTCATTAGTTCCATTTGCTACATAAATTACAAATAAGTACCATAATTATTGCCCTTCTTCACTATGATTAACTTATATTATGATTTTTATCAATCCCAAGTTAAAAATAGGAGTCATCTGTTTTTTTAAATGTATATGGACTAAAATGATTTGGAAAACTATCATTGCGTATAATAAAATCCGATATCATATTCAAGAATGGAATGAATAATTGTAATGCAAGATTAAAGTCATTAAAGGAAGTGATTTGACTACAAAACTTTTTAAGATATCTTTTTAGCTTATATTTATTATATATGAGCTAAATGCAATAAAATGTGATTTTATAATAAAACTATTAACATCCCAATCCTACTAGCAAAAGTAAGGAAAATTATTTAAGAGATAGTTTCTTTATTTTGAAATATAAAACCTTCTAAGAAAATGTCATTTTGAGTGAGAGGTTTATAAGTCTTACATTACTTGAGTATACCCTTATACTTTTATATATTACTTTTATTAATATAAACTTACATTTTCACAAAAAAAAGGTATAGATTTCTCTTTTTTTATTTTATAAGAAAAAAAACATGATTATGCTTTCTAAAACTTGAAAAATGTACATTTATTATATAGATATACAAATCAGGTGTACAAATTTTGTTTTTCTTTTCAAAATATCGGTGATAAGAGAATGACTTAAAAATTACAAAACGAATGAAATAAGTCGTGAAACCAGTTAACAGAAAATGCATTATGACTATCATCCATAATGAGGTAAGGAAGACAATTTTCACCATCATCATTGATATTATTGATCCGGGAAATTGGGTCGTGGGTGGTAGGGCAGATTACTGCATAATGGACGGGGAGCAGATTGCAGTGGGCCAAAACAACTAGAGGCCCGAAAGCCAAGTCAGCCTTAGGGGCCAGAAACTCGTGTAATTTGAATATCGGACTTGGCGGTAAATGAAAGATTCAGAAACGGGACCCCAATGTTTGGGATTATGGAGTATAATCTGTAAAGAACACGATGGCGACAATTATCAAATTAGTCATGTTCTTCTTCAACTTGTGTTCTCTGTAGTTTCTGGCCATTAGAACATATTCTGTCGTGGATCAACTTGCAAATATAGCTGATATGGCTGTTACGACTTTGTCAAAAACAGATCCAGCATGCCTACATGCTAATTCATGTCTATGTAACTTCATGGCCATAATTGGTTTGCCAACAAATATCAAGCTTGAACTTTTCGATTGATTGAGTTGTTTTTCTTGGGTGTTTTGGACGTGCTAATTCAACGCAGGTTTCAATACAGTTGTACGTGGTAAGCTCTAAATTAACAAATCAAGCTTAAATCTTTTGTTTCCAGCAATGGTCTTCGTGCTTCAGTCTCATGTTTTCAGACAAGCATATGATAAAAGTGATGTCAACATGTTATTTTGATATTTGTCGCAAGGAAACGTTATATTATCAAAGGGTAGATAATACCGCAGCAGAAAGAATGTAGTCACACTAATTTTCATCACAATTATTTTCAAATTTGTAACACAACAAAGCATTTGCTTGAAATAGTTTAATATTATTAAATAAATATATTATTCGATGTATTATTTTACTAATTCTTGCGAATAAGATTAATATTTCAATACCTTTATTTTGAAAGCATATATGATTTCATTAAAACTATATATAATAGATATGTTAAGAAAAAAAGTTTAAAAAGCTACTCTTAATTATTGTCTTTATCTACTCTATATTTAAAGAACTAGCCATCCCCACTTATGGTTGATAGTCTTTGTGCCAAGTTAGGTTTTTTTTCTTTCTTTTCTGGTAAGTAAGTAAAAATTTAATATATGCTAATGATTAATGCAAGATGGTTAGGGGAATTATTCCTAAGATGAAACCATATATAATAATAACTCAAATAAAAGATAAATTTGAAGTCTTCGTGCGTATTGAATGTACAATTTTTTAGCTATTTTGAGAATTCTTTTTAACACAATTAAATTTAACTCTTAAAAGCTTCTTGATGGCTTCAAGAGTTACATATTTGGAAACTACATTGTCTTAAAAATTTAGTTATTCCTTGTATTCTAAATACATAAACAAGAGATGTAAACAAAAATTTAACTATACATGCTTTAAATCCTTTCTCTTTAACATGATGAGGGAGTTAGCTAATCTTCAAAAATCATGATAGGTATGGAGGCGTTACATTGAGTAATGTCTCAAGTTGGGCCAAGTTTAGATTATTCTTCCTTTTATGCAATAATTGATCAACATTTTTCTTTATTTTTGTTTTCTATACTTGTTTCTTTAGAATCTCGTCACTAAATACGAGACACAATTGAGTCAGCTTTCTATCCCAGTATTGTTTCAGCCAAATCGTTACTTCACACGAAGATTATAATTCTGAATCAAGTTTTGGCGTTTTATTGTCTGGTTACTCTTCGTGGAATATGAGGATTTCCTCAAGTGCGAGAAAAAAGCAAAATATTTGGAAAGAAGATTATACTTTCCGACCCCAAGTTGCTGTAAGATTATAGACTTTTTTCCCGGAAACGAACTTGAAAAACAAAAGCTACTATGTTTGCGTGATAGTGGCTACATGAGTTTAGTTGAGGTAAAAATAAACCATCAGTGCCGCTGCTGGTCCAAAAAAAGTTGCTTTTCAATATGGTATCCAAAGAGTAGCAGACTATCTTCTCTCTGTGTAGCTTGCAGCAGAGAGAGTGATAACCTGGATGGTTGCAACTAGTACCTGAATTGCTGTTGCGGGTTTTTCATTGCTTGATATCATTTGGGAATATCCGTGAAAGTTGTCAGGTGCATTAGGCCTAATGATATCAGTTAGCATTTAACCAACTGATCACTTCCCCTTTCACCAATCAATGCATGGAAATGCAAAACTTTGTTCCGAAGAGGAGCGGGTCTGGCCACAGAGAGTGGAGACCCAGCTGGCGGAGAGAAGGTGGTGAGAGATTCAGGACAGCTTCTGTTTTGTTGTTGAAGAATGCTCGAGTGTAGGAACATTTTTGGTTGAGCGTGTTGAAGAGTTTTTATTATTTTCTTCGGTTTCTAATCAGTTAAAGGCCACTAGAAAACAAGTTCCACCTTATTCTCTACAGGGGAACAATATGCAAAGACTGCTTTCGCAGACCCTTGAAAGGAAGTGCTAACCCTAAAAGGCCGTTGTGAGTTTGTTTAGGCCATGAAGGCCGTTTATTTATCGCAGGCATAAATGGGTGAATCCTTCTTTGAAAAGGGGCTTGAAAGTTCTGTCCTAGCAATACGTGACCCTGAAGGACGAGTTTATCTACGCAAACCGTGACCCTTGAAGGGAGGTTGGATAGTCTAACGAAACTCTGCGCATTTTTCTTTTGCCAGGAGGTAATAGCACTTGAAGATCTCTTTGGTTGTTTGCTTGGATTCCATCACACATAAACTGGGTTTATCTTTTACTTTCTCACATCCAGCGTCCATATGCTGGATTTACACCATAGCTAGGTTTAGGTTAAGATTTTATAATAATAGATAAAGGCATGTAAGATTAATGGGAACGAATTACATAAAAGTTTCTTATAAATTTTTAGCTTTAGTTTCCAGCTTCTGATCGGTTTTCCTTCTCCTTGTTTGGTCTTCTTCTTTTTCTTACAAGACAAAAGGACAAACTTGGCCTATGGGATCATGTATATATTGTTTCTTCAAGATTCGGTTGTTGGATGCCTGCACATATTGGTACAGAAAGAAAAATTAAGGGCAAATGCAAAATCCTTGAAAGCAGAGATTCCTACAAAGGATTTCTTCGGTTCTCTTCAGTTATAATGATTTCCAATTACTGCTGTTCGACACTTTATGGAAAGAATACTGGACTCGTCACGCTTCAAAATATTAATTTACTTGGAAGCTTATCTTTTATTTGTTAATGAGAGAATAGTCGGCCTAAAGAACAAAAGGAAGAAAGAAGGTTCTTTATAATGACCTAGTACAAAAGGAAGACAGAAGATTCTTTATAATGACCTTAGCACGAAAGGAAGAAAGAAGATCCAGTATAATGACCTAGTTGCAAGCTTTTAGAGTGGCTTAGTGCTGCCTTTTCTTTCTTTGAGTCTGCACCACCCACTAAAGTCTAAAGTAAAAGGCCAGGTAAAGATGTACACGTTTCAATGATGGTTCACTGCGTACCTTCGTGGTTGTAATTATTAGCTGTGCTGTGGCGGGGCCTGTAGTGTAGAATTTAATATGGTATTGTTAGTGGAAATAGAATTGAACGACTTCACTTTCGGAGGAACTTGGGAGAGGAGCCAGTGGAGAACTGAATGAAGAGAATGCTCTGTCTGGGGGGCCGAGTTATTTCATTTATATCCAATTGTTGTAGACTTGTATGGGCTGATTCACAACAAAATTCACGTAAATAGCAAATGATGACTAAAGATGATAATGGCTTAGTTGTGAGTTACAAAAAGAGAAATTAAGGAAAAATAAGATTTCTTTTTTGTGAGAGAGTGAGGAATTGATTGTTATAGGGTTCAAAAAAAATAAATAAATCAAATAAGACTTCCTTCATGTTATAGGGTTCAAAATTTCCCCCACAAATAAATTCCGAAAATTTATTTTCTCTTTCTTCAAAATTCAGTTGTTTGCCCAATACATTGACGATACTTCAACTGCAAGTTGATACAGAGTGAAATGAAGAGCAAATACAAAATCTTTGAAAGTTGAGATTCTTACTAAGATCTTCGGTTCTTCTCAATTGGAATGTTTTCTAAATTTTTTGTCAATGAATATGTGACTTTATTTATTGAAAAATACAAAAATACAAAAGTTCAAAGACATACCTGAACGTTACAATTCACTTAAGAAAATGATATTTTCTAAAAGATTGCTTTCCGATATTTTGAGGAAAGATTACTGGGCTCCTTACACTTTACAAAAATTAATTTACTTGTCACTTTTCATTTATTGTTAATGACAAATAGCCAGCATTATTAATGGTGTAAATTCCACCTAAATTCTATCTTATACATCCTAGGTTTTTCTATTGGCATCCTTATCATGGTGGGGGCACTATTAATGGTGGTGATTATCTTGTATTGTCAAAATATGCATTTAAAAATTTTTAAATTATAAAAGTTTTGTTTTAATCTTGAACTAACTTTTGAGTTAGACTTAAAATCTTTTATCTTAAAATATCTTAATATCTTAACATCTTAACAAGCACAAAGATTAGAAAAGAAGATAAGAAATAATCATCTAATTGCATACTTTTAGAGTGGCTTAATGATAACTTGTCTCTCTGGATCCTGGAACACCCACGAAAATCTAAAGTAAAAAGCAAATAAAGATATACATTATTTTTTCGAGGTTGAACCCACGTGGTTGAAATTATTAGCTGTGCTGTTGCGGGTCCTGTGGTGTAGAATTTAATTTGGGATTGTTCATGGAATGGGAATTGAAGGACTTCACTTTAAGAGGAACTTGTATCTTTTGCCTGGGGTGACCGACCTTGAGACTTGCTTATAAACAGAGGCAGCTCTCATCTTGAGGTGGGATAGTAAAATTGCTTTTTATCAAAAAAAAAAAAGAAACGAAAGCGGAAGGTCTTTGCAGCTGTTCCCCTTGATCGACGCGGCACAACAAAGTCACATCTCCTTAGCAGGTGTAGTACCCATTCGTTTGGTGTTTTTTCTTTTTTCTTTTTTCCTTTTTTCCTCTCTTTCTTTCTTGGGTCTACGTATCTTTCTGTCATCTCATATCACTTAGGTTTTTAAGTTTTGACATATAGTATAGCCCTTTTCTTTAAGCTCGATGTTACTCATCATTATTATACCGGTGATTTGTAGTTATTGCGGAATATGATTGTTGGACACAATAAGTTACATTGGTTTTTGATTCTTAAAAAATATATGAGTTTAGTCATAAAAAAATATAAAAATATAAAATTTATGAACATACTCTAGTATTATAATTCATTTAAGAAAAAATTGAGTTTTGAATTTTCTAGCTATAACATATCAAAACATTCACGTGAGTGGATTTAATCTTCTTAAATAAAGATGCTCCTCATATACTACTTTCCTAATTTTAATTAATAAAATTGATATTTTAACAACTTTATTTTGTAAATTTCTTTAATTTTTTTAATATTTTTGGGCATCTTTTGTTTTGATATATATATATATATATATATATATATATATATATATATATATTTACTTCTCATAGGCATATTTGTTTCTTGACATGATAGGCTTCAAGTACCCGGATTTGAGAGAGCATAGTATCTGACACTTGATGCTCCATGGATTGAATATATATATATATAGAGAGAGAGAGTATATTTTGTTTCTTGATATGATAGGCTTCAGGTACCCGGACTTGAGAGAGCATAGAATATAACACTTGATGCTCCATGGATTGAATATATATAGAGAGAGTGTGTGAGTGAGTGAGAGAGAGAGAGAGAGATTTATTAATAAGAGAAAATGTGCACCAAAATATGTAATTGTCTGTTTCTTTTTGCTCCTACATAAAATAAATGAGTTTTTAGAAAAGGACAATGAATGACAAAAAAGAAGATTTATGCCACAAAGAATAAGAGAGTTTGCAGCTGTGATTTTACCTGTTTCTACGTTAGTTTCCATTTTGAAGGCTCTAACCTTGGCTTAACATCCTTTTCATCTCAGTTTTATTCAATCCATAATTTGTACTAACATACTTTTCATCTTAGTTTTATTCAATTCATACCTGTCCATGGTCATATTGTTTGTGTTAAATGTATCACTTTTTACTTTGTAGTTGCAAATTCAAATTTTGATCCTTGAAACAAAACCGAAAGAACTATAAACAACTAATTTCCAGTAATTGTCTGCTGTTTCTAGGTTTGCAGATGAATTGAGTAAACCTGAAATATCATACATCCTTAAAGTGCTTTGCAAATAAACACATATAAGAAAACTGGTCAAATCTGTATGAAGTATTTTTCCGACACATTTGTCTTTTTAAATTATCCCTTTTTGTCATAATTAATGAAACGTATGTAGATGGTCTCTCTAGCGATTCTTATGGTAATTAATGAAAGATATTTACATGGTGTCTATTGTGATCCTTACCTCTTGTTTGATCACATTATTTGAATTTGTAGATACAGATAGGGGGGAAAAAGGGGGGCGGGGGGGCAAATAGATAGCAATACTTACGGTTCAGAACACACAAGCTACCCTGCCGCTCAACTGGAAAATGAAGTCACCCAAGAGTTGTCTTTCTTGCTCCCATTGTCCTCTATGTGCCGTATCTATAAAGTTCCTAAGCGACTACTTCTTGGCAATGAAAGGTCTTATATACCAACAGTAGTGTCTCTTGGTCCATTTCATCACGGTAAGGAAGAGTTACAAGGCATGGAAGAACATAAAAAAAGGTTTCTAGAGTATTTTCTTCGCATAAGCAAAGTGAGTTTGCGGTCTTATATCAATTTTTTAATGCAAAAAGAAGGAGAACTACGTGCATGTTATGCTGAGGCCATTCCATTTAGCAGCAACGAATTTCTCAAAATTGTTCTAGTGGATGCTGCCTTCATCATTGTTTTCTTACTGAAGCTTGAATTTCAGTTGGAAGATGAAGATGACCGCGTATTTGGAAAACCATGGATGATGAAGGACACATGGCTTGACATGCTATTGATTGAAAATCAGCTTCCCTTCTTCATTCTTAAGGATCTCTTGAACCATGGCATTACATTCACATACAGCACCGGATGCGAGATCGAAATCTTTGGGCTCTGTTACAACTATTTCAGAAAACTTATGCGTTTGGAGGTTAACGAAAGCAAATTGGCAGAACTCCGTTCTTTTAGTCCTGAACATTTTGTTGATCTCCTGAGACATTTATATCTACCTTTGAGAGGGGAAGGTGAACAGCAACGTCGAGGGAAACTTCAATTACGAACCATACCCAGCATCTCGGAGTTACATCAAGTTGGAGTCACATTTAAAGTTGGGTCAAGTGAAAACTTATTTGACCTTCAATTTAGGAACGGAATTTTAGAAATTCCGATACTTACTATAGGTGAGGAAACAGAAATCCCAATCCGTAATTTACTTGCCTTCGAGCAATGCCATTACAAAGATAGTTGTGTCAATGAATATATTTTTATCTTGAATAGGCTTATCAATACGCAAAAGGATGTGGACTTGATGGTCAAGTGCGGAATTGTGGAGAATAAGCTTGTTAACAACGAACAAGGATCATATTTCGTTAACAAACTTATAGATGGGGTTGCTGTGAATTTTGAGGAATTCTATTTTGTTAGTGTTTGTGAAGGGTTGAACAAGTACAACAAAAAGTGGTACAGAAGGTCATGGCACAACTGGATGGCGGACTTGAGATATAGATATCTCAACTCACCATGGACCATAATATCCTTATTGGTAGCTGCTACCCTCCTTATCCTCGCTTTCATCCAAACGTTGTCCTCCGCAAAGTCTTCCAATGCTGGTGGACAGAAGCCTTAAAATTTCACCATTTCACCATTCCATGGCAGTTGTTTCTGATTTTGGTGCAGCTATGTTTCTGGTTGAACTTGTATCCTGCTAAATTCGAACATTGTTTGTGCTCTCTTGTTGTGTTGAAAACTCGTCTCCTTCTAAAATGATATCACAAGTTGTGTACTTTTTCTCTAAATCAATATAAATTTCTGTGTTTATAATGTCCATCTATCAATTGAACGATCATACTTGAGTGTTTAATGCTAATAAACTCTGCTTCAACCTAGTTATTTGTACTTCAAAGGCTAAACACATCCTGCAATGCTTGGCCATGTTGGTCTAAAATAATAAAACTGATTATTATATATTATAAGAAGCAACTACATATTATTACCTTTCAGTCTCAAATATGCACATTAAATCATTCAAGTGGTCGCTAATTACTTAAAAACATTAAGCATAATAACATATAACTCACATAAATAATATGTTTTGCAAAACATAGAAACTTATAAAATTCATATCTTCAAAGTTACGCTACATCTTTGTCCTAACAAAAGGAATTTAGAAATAATATACCAAAGTAATGACAGAAATTAAGCAAATCATCTTAAATTAAAAAAAAAATTGCCACCACACTATATTTTCTTTAAGAATTCTTTGTAAAACTCCTATAAATCAAACCAAAATCAGGAATGGTACAAAGTGGAGGCAAACTTTCATGCCTTTATCCCTCTCTTTCTTCTTTGATTTTCTCTTTTTTCTTTGATTTTTCTCTCTCTTCCTTGGTTCCAGGTCACCACACGTTTTCTCTCCTTTCTCCTTTTTTCCCTCTTGTGCGGCGCCCCTGCTTTTGACGTTTTCTCTCCTTTTATTATTGTACGGCAGCACTATTCTCCTTTGATAATTCATGCTTTTACCTTTTTGTCTCTTCCCATGTGGCGCGCCCTAGCTTTCTCCTTATAATACAAGTTGCTTTCTTTTTTTTTTTTTCTTTTTTTCTTTTCTTGTCCTTTTTGCCTTTTTCCCTTATTTTGAATGTTGCCTTGCTTGTAACTTTCTTTTCCTTTCCTTATCATACTCTTTTAGGGTTTATTGCATAAATAACAAAAATTTAAATAAATATATGATAACTTAAATGTTATCTTGCAAAACTTGTATTATTTATATCATAAAATAGTCAAAATAACTCTATAAAAATAGAGTTATCAAGACTCCCAAACTTGACATTTTCCTAGTCCTTGAGCAAAAGTAAGAGATAACATATGACCTTCATGAAATTCTCCCATAATTGCTTAACTTAGCAATTCAAAAAAAAATATAGCTTTCATCCAAACACCACAATTGTTTTATAGGATAAGATAGACTTTTAACTATGTTGACCACGTGTGTGTGTGTGTGAGTCCTCAACTTTCCAACTATATGCACACTAAATAGATCTACATTAATATGCAATCTCTCAAAATCTTTAACTAAACCTTATAGGTTTACTTTTCATTCCTCTCTCCACTAATGTAGGCTAATCATCTAACTAAAAATCAATAGGACTTTTATAAGCTTGTAATGTAAATTTGGGCTAAATGTAAGATGAAAGTCATTTAAGCTTAATTCACCCATGAACACATTACTTTCTAGGATCTAATTTGAGCTTGTGTCACTTTCTGGCTTTTTTTTTTTATTTTTTATTTTTGGCTCCTAACAAATGATCTTTTTATCACCACGTCTCTCATTCTTTTCTTTGCAAAAATGCTTGATTTACTTGATTTTGACACTCACAAAAGCTACAACCATGCTTACAACAATAAAGCAAGTAGTAAGACTAGAAATAACTATTACAATTTTATCTTGTTGATGATATCCAACTACTATGCTTAAGCTAATTTCCGAACCTTGAGTGGCTTGAATTTGACAATGAATGATAAGAGAATTCCATTCTTAGGCAAATGTTGCATTTCCTTTTTTTATTTCTTCCTCTTTCTTTCTTTTATCTTTTTTATTATTATTTTTTTTGCTTTGCTCTCTCTCTTTTCTTTTCCATTGCAAACATAAGATACTATGCCCCATACAATCATTACAATCAATTTCTTCCCACACTCGATCTTCCTCTCAAGTTTTATTGAACTCAAATAGACTTATATCCTAAAAATCAACATATTCATAGGCATAGGACAAAAAGATAATTTGTTAAAGGCTCAAAGGTATATATATATATGGGTGTCAAATAAAATAAAATAATGGATATGAATCAAGGCTCAACAGGGTGACTAGTGATAAATAAATAGGATTTGCTTAAAAGGTTCAAACGATCTAAAGATGGCCTAAATCATTTTCTTAGTTAAATGTAGCATACGATTTTTCCTCAAGAGAAAATCAAACAAATTCTAAAATCCGAAGGAGATCTATGATAATTGCATACTTCACATGGATGTTCTCTAAAGCACAAATAAAAGACTTTTAATGCTCAATAAATAGATCAACATAATTAGAATCACACTTAACTCACAACACAATTGTAGGTTTAAACAAAATCTCCGTCTTCTTAAGAATTGCTAAGAATTCGTAACAAAGGATTCAATCATGGCATGAGAAAAAAAATTTCAATTAGATTAGCATAAAAATTTATTTTCCCACCCCTAACTTGAATGAAGCATTGTCCTCAATGCAAAAAGAAAGAAAGTAAAAATAAAGGTAAAATAAGAATCAGAAAACTTTCCTAATTGTAGGTCATATCCGAATAAAGCTCTGAGGAGATGGTGGTGACAAAACTTCTAACAAAAGAACCAATAAAATGCTTGAGTTGCCTCTCAAGAAGTGCTTGCTTTATAGATTTTAGCCAAACTATCTTTAATGTTGCTACTCAAGTAGTAAAAAGATTAAGGGTAGTCTTCTACATGTTGACTTCTTTAAGTAGGGCTTCAGACACTAACCATTCACCTTAAATGTGCCTTGGCTATCAATAGTAACTTCTTTTGCTCCATATGGGAATACCTTGGTACCTAGGAAAAGGCCAGACCATCGAGACTGCAATTACCTGGAAATAGTTTAAGATAAGAGTTATAAAGTAATACTTTTAGGCCAACCTCAAACTCTCTTCTTAATATGTGTTTGTCATGCCATCTTTTTATGTGCTCCTTGTATATTTTGGCATTTTCATAGGCCTCATCTCAGAATTCCTCTAATTCATTTAGTTGCAACAATCGAGTTTCACCTACAAACTGCATGTCAAAGTTCAAAAATTTGAATGCCTAATATGCTGTATGCTTTAATTCCATTAGTAGATGACAAGCCTTTCCAAACACGATCCTAAAAAGAGACATTCCAATTGGTGTTTTGAATGTCGCGTTATAGGTCCAAAGTGTATCTTCAAGTTTTATTAACCAATCTTTCCTTGAGACATTTATAGTTTTTTCCAAAATTCACTTAATTTCCCTATTTGATATCTCAACTTCACCACTAGTATGAGTGTGATAAGAGGTAGCAATCTTATAGGTAACCCTATATTACCCAAAAGTGCTTCAAATTATTTTTTGCAAAAATAGGTCCCTCTATTACTTATGATTACCCTAGGAGTGCCAAATCAGGTAAAAATATTTTTCTTTAAGAATTTAACCACAACCTTAACATCAGCTGTTGGCAAAGCTACCACTTCTACCCATTTAGACACATACTCAACAGCCACCAAAATATACATATTTCCATAAGAACGTGTAAAAGGTCCCATGAAATCAATACCCCATACATCAAATAATTCACACACAACAACACTGTTTAGAGACATCTCATGTTTCCTAGAAATATTTCCAATTCTTTGACATTGATCAAATGTAGCGACATATGAATATGCATCTCTAAAAAGTATGGGCTAATAAAATCCAAACTGTAAAACCTTAGTTGCACTAAAATGACCACCTGCCTTTCTAGCATGATAATGGTATAGGATGCTGGCCATCTCTTCTTCAGGAAGACATATTTTTATAACCTGATCTATACATACTTTAAACAAAAAAGGCTATTCCCAAAATAATGTTCAATGTCATAAAAGAATTTTTTTTCTTTATTGATATGACATTTCATGAGGAAAACCATTACTTACCAAATAATTGACAAAATCAGCATACCGGGGAATTTTGATGGATTGGAGCACAAAAATGTTTTCATCAAGGAACACTTCCATAATCAGTTGATCCTCTTTTTTTAGGTCGGGAATTCTAGACAAATGAACTGCAACTAGATTTCCAATCCCCTTTTTATCCTTGCTCTCCAAATCATACTCTTGTAGCAATAGAATCCACCTGATCAACCTAGGTTTTGATTCTTTCTTTTCAAGTAGATGCTTAAGGGCATAGTGGTCAAAATAAACAATAACTTTGGAGCCAATTAGATAAGAAAAAAATTTATCAAAAGCAAATAGTAATGCCAAAATTTCTTTTTTGTTGTTGAATAATTCAATTGTGCAATTGACAAGGTTTGGCTAGCATAGTAAATAGTTTGAAAAAATCCATTCTTCCTTTGTCCTAAAACAGCTCCTATTGCAGAATCACTTGCATCACACATGAGCTTAAAAGGCAAGTCTCATTTTGGTGCTGCCATAATTGTGCTGATATTAAATTTTCCTTTAAAGTGTTAAAAGCCTATAAACATTCATCAGAAAAGTTAAATTTCACATCTTTAACCAACAAACTTGAAAAGGGTCTAGTAATTTTAAAAAACTCTTTTTTTGAACCACCTATCGCCCTAAAAATCCTCTAACAAGTTTCATTGATATTGGTGGGGGCAATTTTGTAATGACCTCCACTTTCGCTCAACCTACCTCTAATTCCTTTTTGGATATCCTATGTCCGAGCACTATTCCTTCTTGCACCATAAAATGACATGTCTCCTAATTCAACACAAGGTTAGTCTCCTCACACCTTTGTAGGACCCTTGCTAAATTATGTAAACAAATGTGAAGTCATGAGCCAAATACAGAAAAATTATCCATGAAAATCTCAAAAGAAATTTCAAGCATATTAGAAAAAATGGCTATCATGCATCTTTGAAAAGTTGTTGGTACATTACAAAGACCAAAGAACATTCTTCTAAACGCAAATGTACCATAAGAACAAGGGAAAGTGGTTTTCTCTTGATCTTTTGGTGTAATGTGAATTTGCTTGTATCTTATTAAATATAAACACTGTCAATGCTATGATATTGTGTTAAAAACCACTTTTATTCTAAAACGATATGATAAAGTGTGTACTTTTATAAAGTAATATCTACTGCTATGTTTGTACTATCTTTCTATCAATTAAATGGTCATACTTGACTACTTACGCTGATAAGCTCGGCTTCAACCAAATTAAATTTTCCTTTATGTAGTTCATAGACTTTCACTTTGTCTCATAAGTAATTTAGGCTGACTTCAAAGGCTATAAGCACCCCCCGGTGCTTGGGCATGTTGGTCTAAAATAGAAGAACTAAGAACCCAAAGTATGTTACTAAGGAAACTGAAAAGCACAACAGGGCATATGTGATCTTCAATGCTCTAAAGGTAGAGCCTGTGATGGTAAGCGAGCTAAAGGTAAATGCTTATGTATTGGGTTTCAGTTGTTCAACTACTATTTATTGTTGAGCTTTCTAGACCTTCTATCTCACTTGAAGCTTTTCTTTGAATTCATAAAATATCATATTGCAAAAGGCCATCATCTATCTAATGTGAAATTACGCCATCGAACTCTATGGTAAGACTATGCTTGAGTTCAAAGGGAGTAAATAACTTGTTGAATCTTAATCCAAACTACAATGGGAGATAGCTAACGAGTTCATAAATATAAATAACCATAAAAAAGGTTATACAATCCTTTTGAATGTAATAGCTTCTTACTCATTTTCGAAATCTAAGTAAATAATTAGGTAGTATTTATCAATTGTTATAAGAAGCCAAAAATTTGAAATTTTGAATCAAAAGTTATATACAGCCTATTAAAAATAAATAATTGAGACTGAAGCTTTAGAACTTTCCATGATTTCCGAGATTCATTCTTCAATAGCAACACCTTTCTTAACAATGATCCACAGCTATGTGAATGACTCCTTAGGGTGCCTTCAAGCCCTTTTTCTGCTAATTTTGTACTTATTGGTTTTCAAATAAAGGCTTGTAACTACATAAATAAAGAATGCAATGAGCTCTTAACGGGTGTTGTTTAAGCGGATTCAAAAAAGTAGGTTACTCTTTGAACAATGTCTACTTTTCAAAGCAAAGGTTAAATAAATATGGGAACACATGATAATGCTAAGAATTAGCTTCCACAGTTTTTGCTTAATTGGATTTCTTGACTTTAGTTGAGAAACCTAGACCATAAAGGGGAAGTATCATATCTAATACTCTGATTGTTTGATTACTAGTGTTAACTTATCAACCACATCTTATCGATGGAATCAACATTTGCCTTTCCTCAGACGAGATGACCTTCACCACGTTGATGTTTTCAACAAAAGGTTATTGGAAATAAGCATATGAGAAGGTAAACTGTAGATCAGCTGCTACTAACAAATGTTGGGAACTTTGTGTGTTGAGTAACAAAACTAGGAAGGACAGAATCAATTCAAGGAATAGAAGAAGAGTCACTTTTTTCTAGAATTGGCAGAAAGCCCTTTTTTCTAGAATTGAACCTTTTGTTGATAACCTTTGACCAGGCAAAGTAGAGGGAAACTTGAAATACTAACCACACAAAACATAACGGAGTTACACCATGCTAAGAGTAACATTTAAAGTTAAGTCAACTATAAACTTATTGACCTTCGATTCAACAATGGACCTCTAGAAATTTTGAAACTTATTAGAAGTGAAATCTCCCGTAATTTACTTGCCTTTCATAAATGCTATCATAAAGATAATTAAGTTAATGAATATGTTTTCATCATGAATCGACTTGTTATTACACAAAACTATGTGTGCTTAATGTTCAGGTAAAGAATTGTGGAGATAGTCTTGGCAATAATAAGATTGATCATTTCTTATTACACATGGGCTTACTTCTGACTTTATTAAATTCTATTTTGCTGGTATTTGTAAAGAGTGGAGCAAGTACTATTGAGAACCAAGGCATGGATGACAAACTTATAGTCACTTTCACTAAAACTTAAAGAGTATTTTATTCAAATAGACATTCTAATGCACTACATAAAAATAGGTGTAGATGAGCAAAAGATTATGAGAGCTCTATCTTTTCTTCTTTCTTTTATTTTTTTAAGATGAATATATGAGTTTATTATTTAATAATATTTAAAAATAAGAAATTACAAAAACTTAGGAGCATATTTCAGTATTACAATTTATCTAAGAGAAAATCAATTCATCTATAAGAGCTCCATCTTCTTTTGGGAAGCTTTTTTTTTTGAGAAAAAAAAAAAACAATCCACTCTATAACGGGCTCACTACATCTTGATTGAGTTTGTAGGCAAAAAGGTGATATTTGAATATTATTGAATAAGAATGACACTGGGAAGCCGCTGTAATCATTCACGAGGGGTAGGCTTGCTGGCCTTGAGCGTGTTATAAACCCTTAGTAACAACCATACACATCTAATGTTGATTTTGTAACAATTACGGTGTAAAAAGATGTTGTTTCATACGGGGGTAAAATGATGTAATTTTGTTATCCGTCGGTGCTGTGTGATCGTTTGGTAATTTTGTCTGTTTTTCTCTCAAAACCCAAAACGCTAACCCAAATTCCCAAGACACTGATTTCATATCAAATGCAATATCGCCGTAATTGTTAACAGAACAAGGCCATTTTCTAGGATCTGAAATGTATTGAGTCCAACAAGAGGAGGCTTTCCCCAGCAAGTGAGAAAACGAAAAAAGTAAGCTTAACGAAGTAAGACCAAATCAATCGATTGAGAGCCTTAGGCATGAAGCAGAGCTTTTGTCTGTAGTGTTAAAAATCCCCATCCATCCTGAATGATACAAGTCTTCAAACAATTGACAGGGACAACTACTGCATTTTCTGAAATTTCGGCACGCAATCGACGTTGCTCATGTCAACCAACAGCCTTGCTACGACCAGATTTTCAAGCTTAAAATTTTGTATAAACACAAATCAGTATTGACCAAAGGATGAACCACCTGACAGCTTGGACCATTTCAATTGGGAACATACTCTGATGTATAATTCATTTGGTAGTGGGCCAAAGTTACCGCCGAACAGCAGTCTCTCCTTAACTGAAGTTGTCGAATTTGGATGAATGTTTAATATGTGCATCCAAGGGTATTTAAAGAATGATTGACGCCTTAACCAAACCGTATCCATCTCTTTAACAAAGTTCTAAACGCTGGAGATTTCTTTATCCTCCCAATAGGTCTCATTCACCTCCAATTCAATACCGGAAATACTAATGTGGTTGCTTTTGCTGGTCTTAGTAGCAAGGAGCCCAGGGTCATCGCCATAGCAAGTGTTGTCTTAGGGTCTAATCCTCCCTTCAATCTTGATGCTCTTCTCAAGGCCTTCCAAGTGGACAAGAACGAGATGAACTATCTTCAGAAATAATTTTGGATGCATAATAACTGGAAAAAAAAAATTATGCAATAGCCTATAATGAATCATTAGGCCTTCCAATTGACCTTCAAATATTAGAATTCTCGATTGTACTGAATTATACCTTAATTAGTACCTAATATTTATGAGTATACAGACTTAGTGAAGGGATAAGTACATTAAAAGCACAATAGTTTTGGGTTTGTTAGCAAGTTAGAGACATTTGTAACTTTGATGTTTTTAGTGTCTTTTATTAACAAAGATGCACCTTCATAATTAACAAATATCCAATGTTACAAAAAGGCTTTTTCACTACTTACCATTCTTATTCTAACAAGCACGAAATCATAATTATCGATCATTTGATTATGAAAATTAGATTATATTTTTGTAACGATTACTATACTTGAACTAACGATCTACCATAGAAACTAATAGCCTAATAGGTGAGCTACAAACACATCTAATAGCCTAATAGGTGAGCTGCAAACACATCTAATAGCCTAATAGGTGAGCTACGAAAACATCGAATACCTAAAAGGTGAGCCACAAAAACACCTAGTAGCCTAGTACATTCGCATACTACTTGAGCATGCCCAGTAACAAATAAATCCACAAATTCTTCTAAATTACCATGAAACAAGGAAAGAAAAGAGAGAATACAATGGATTAAAGTTGACTATGAAGAATTATATTAAGCAACCAAATCTTGTCTATACAAATGGGCGCTCATTCCTATTTATACCAATCGTACGTGGGAACACACAATTAGAATTGTTTGAAGCGAACGATTACAAATGTGTGTTTAGAAAATAATTATGTTGCTATAATTTTCAACCATTGATTTTCTTGCACTTAAGATATTGGTTTTGAGGTATAATTTAGTTTTAAAGCCTTATATTTATAATCTATGACTTCTGCTATAAAGTTTATTTTGATTAAAAAAGTCTATTGACTTTATATTTATAAGTTTTAAAGGCGACATTACTTTTTGTTAGCATTTAAGTTCCAAGAAGTCATTTTATTGATAATTTTGAAGTCAAAAACTTGTTTGTTTAAAGTAGATGTGAAGGGTTTATATCTGAAGAGTTAGGATTCTTTGAATGCAACTGTAGTTGGAAATGTTTCATGCAACATTTTTAGGATTTAAAAACATTGGAAAAATACATACATGAAATGCCACAATTTTTTACGTGGAAGATCCAAATTGTAGGGAGCATAGACTCATAAAATAAATATTTTGCTCAGAAAACCGAGGAAAGGATGGATATGGTATTAAAACTATTCTTCCATGGATAATTGAGCAACACTTTAACCTTCTTTCTTTTTTATATTCTTTTTCTATTATTTTATTTCTTTTACTTTCTTTTAAAAGTAAATTATTTTCAGGTTTATTTCAAAATTAGAACATGCCAATTATTTTTATTACGTAACCATTACATTATAACTTGAAAACAATGTAACTTATGATGAAATGACCATGCAAAATAACTAATTATATTTTATGATTTACGAGTACTTCAGACATTTTACCATGTTCATCTTAGATGTCCCATTTTTTTTATTTATTTTTAACGTTAGGAATTAATAATAATTAAGAATAGTTGGATATATTTAAGTATTCTCTTGAGAAAATTTTTATTTAAACAATAGTCATTCACAAATATGCCCAGCGGTAGCAAGATAGCACTTGGAAGATAAACAATTGGTCACAAGTCAAGTAGCCCTCTTTTCAAGATATGATTTGCTTAATCAAGATAAAATTATAAATGGCAACTATCAATAAATCAAGAGATTTTCTCTTACAACGTTTCTTCTACTGAAACATTGCCCTTTAGGAGACTTGGGATTCAAAAAGCCTAGTGAGGCTAGTAATAGGTAATTTTTATCATAATTTATCTGGCATTTTTCTCTTTTACATGTTGATGTGAAAAGGTATATCGAACAGTTCAAGTCCCAATCCGAGCCTGTTACGAGCATTCTTGGGCTGTGTTCCAGTGGGTGGCGTCCCGTCCCAACGGAAACGCAGTTACTCAGTGGTTGAATGATCACGCCGATGCTTAGAGTTTTCCTTACTGTCGGGATATGAAAAGCTAGAGCACGAAAAAAGGGGGTTATTCTCTTTTGTTGTTGTCGTTGTATTTCTCGTCTTTTTTCTTCTTCTTCCTTTTTTTTTTTAAAAACAAAAAAGGTTTTAGAGAAAGTAAGCTTACCTTGTTTGCCCACCGGGCCTTGTTGTGCTTGTCTTGCAATCACCATTTTCTCTAAGGAGAATCATACTAACAAAAAACTGAAGTAACTCAAGATCATAATAACAAGAAAAATACATAATTTAAAACAAGGTAAAAAACCCTTACCTTCCACTTTTACAATTTGGTAACCAATTGTTCAAAATATTGTAATTTTTGACGATGACAATGTACCTACAATTATTCAAGTCACAAATGCCTTTAACATAACTGATAAGCTAATTTATTGGGGTAAGGTACTCATTAAGTTTGGCTAAGATCGCAAAGGCAACAAAATTTAGTCATAACCAAATTGTTCAAAATGTTTATTTGTTTTCTCCTTTTTTTTTTGGTAGAAATATGAACTTGCATTAATAAAAAATAATATAGAAAAGTTAAGGACATATCTTAACACAACAAAGATTACAAAACTATGAAAAAAAGGAGGTTAGAAGCCTCTAAATCTCACTCAAAGTGATATTTTTCTATAAAGATTTGATATCTTGAAATTACGAAGCTCTCCCTTACTTTAGCCAGTAGGATTGACATGTTAATTGTTTTGCTCTAAATTTATCTTTTATTTCATTCTAGTTATATATAGTAAATGCGAATTAAAAAATATATTTTAAAAATTTTTGTAGTCAACTTTTTTTTATTTAATTACTCTGATTATCTATTACAATTTTTCATTTTATCCTCCAATATGATATTAGATTCTATTTTGAACAAGGATAGTCTTCAAAATAATTGTTATTCATATACACTTAAAAAAAGAAATGACTTCTATTTTCAACCTAGGTTTGACAAGAATCTTAATAACAATTAACTAAAAGGTTCTATTGTATCGTTTCTTCTATTATAGAAAGTTGATATTAATAAACTAACAATTGAATCAAATTATGTTTACTAATACTACTAATCTAAGTTAAATTATACAATCTACTTCTTCATTAACTGGTCAAGGGTCTTTATAAATTTCTTTATAGCAATAAGTAGGCTCATAAAAAATCAAGGTAGGTATAGGCCTTAATTTGATGAGACCACTCCAATTCCATGCAATAAAACTTTTTATATCAAATTGCATTATTGGATTTTTTTTTTTTTACTCTATAAAGAAAAGTCTAGAAGATTGATGAGATTTTAAAATATATGTTCTAGAGGTACTTTGTTTCAAAGTTTAAAATTTAGTAACCCAGTCCCCATTTTTGCCTTTTACTTTCTCTTACAAATTATTTATTAAAAAATAAATCATTTATATATACAAAGATGATAAGCTAAAAATATAAAATAGCCATCCTTTTTTATTATATTTCATTACTCTAACTGTATGAAAGTCATAGAAATCAAATTAATGGCAATGAGTATCACATATGAATTTAAATTTTGCTATCATGCTACAAAGATATGTTCTTTTACTTAAAATCAATTGTTAAAAGAAGAAAATATATTCATATATAACAAAGATATCCTACTAAAATACTGACAGCAACAAAAATCACTAAGTACAATCCAAAGACATGATAATTTGATCAAAACCTGATATACCTGTCCCTATTTTCCCATCCGAGGTCAACAATTCGACCTGAAAACTCCCGTACTATTGTTTGTGCACGGTCGGGGCTTTTGCTTCGTCTCTCCCTTCTATGCCCTCCCACACAACTATGTCAACATGTTGGCAAATATGGCCGAAGCAACCCTATGTGAATCGAACATTGGCTTGCCCTAGAGCACACAATCCTAGGTTGTCACGAGGATTCTTTCGGACGTGTGGCGTCCCATTCTAATGGACGAATTGGTTGAATGATCATAGTCATTTTTAGAACTTTCCTCGCTGGAGGAAACATTTTGCATAATCCCCAGAAAATGGTGAATTGAATGATCGTAAGCCGTAATCGGCTGCAAACGATTTGGTTAGGGTTTAGCTTGAGAGGGTGTTGGTATTTTTTGGGAAGAAAGACCACTTGGAGTGGTCTGTTTGTGCTTTCACGATGAATTGAAGAAGAGTGGATTCGATGGTATCGTATGATCGTAATAAGCAAAGGGGAATAGCCCTGTTTCCACTTGGTTGAATTAGTGGGAAAAGTCGTGGCTCATAAAAGGATTTGATTCTTGCTCAAGGTCTACCTTTTGTGATGAAAATGCTGATATATGTGGTCAAGGTGGTAATGTCACTGATATCTGCGTTGAGCTTGTGCTAGCATAGATGAAATGTTAGTAAATATAGTATATGTTTTAATTAATAACCTGAAATTTTAGTTAGTAGTAACATTTAAGGATTTTAATAAGCAGTAACAAAGAAGGTTATTGT
Source organism: Casuarina glauca (assembly GCA_028551395.1). Classification (NCBI taxonomy): domain Eukaryota; kingdom Viridiplantae; phylum Streptophyta; class Magnoliopsida; order Fagales; family Casuarinaceae; genus Casuarina; species Casuarina glauca. The sequence goes on along the minus strand of CM052351.1, from coordinate 24,130,337 downwards.
TCAACATTACTGGAAGTGGAATTGTTGGTACATGTTACAGTGCAAAGTTGCCCGGTTAACATGGCTAACAAACAAAAAACTAGTTTTCACACCTTTAATTTTTTTATTATTTTAAATGATATATAATATAACTTTATGGTAGGAAAATTTTATTTAAACTAGAATGGTTCATAAATGGTAAAATTAGATAGAATGACCACAATAATCATAAGGTAAGTGAATTTCTTATATTATATTTTATTTAAGACAACATTATCCTTTGGTAAACATCTGAATTTTGAAATAATTACCAAGTAGCTTCTCTCTTCTTGGAAATTCTGGGGACATGTTAGAAGAATTTTTTAGATGCATCTCTTTGCATTATAACCCAATTATTGTTTTATTTTTCTAGGTATTATGCATCTTCCTCCTATTCATGAAGTATCCTTCAAGTTATCTTTTATAATAAATCATCTTGAACATTTATTGTGCGTTATCAAAGTTTCTTCTCCCTTTTCTAATTTAAGTACCTCCATTAAAAATTTAAACCATTTATATCATCTTCTTCTTCTTCTTCTTCTTCTTTTGTATGAGAATTAAATTGGTCTCCTTAAGTTGTATAATATACATCAAGGAGTCTCAATTTTTTTTCGCTTTCAAATTTGAACCTTTGGATCTAATACTAGACTCTTATTTGGTTGATTATTATTATAATGTAATGGACAGCATGTGAAAATATGCATCTACTAGTAATATCGACTATTATGTAGTCTAGTTTGTGAGAGCTAAGAACCCAAAAGTTCTTGAAGCAATACGTGATCCATCTTGCAATAAATTCATTGGCTTGTATACTGAGTATTATTGAGATTTGGCATGTTTCTGAAACTTTCAAAGACTGGACGTCACACATTGCAGTTAATTGCATGCACACTTGAAATACAAGGAAACAAGCTCAACGACTCTTTAGATTAGATGAAGCTTCAATGATAAATCATTCTGAAATTCTAAAACATATTATTTAAGACAGTGGACAATCAAGAAAAGATAACCAAATTCAAGTCCAACATCAACCTCGAGTGGCATCCAATTGAAATCGGAAACGTGAAAGAGCCATAATTATGAAGTGCAATAAATAAACTAATTGATTATTGAAAACGTTGAAAGGACGCTTGTTAGTAAATGAATGGAAGAATAACATTGTAATAAAAAATAACTTTAATGTACAAAAGATGAGTAAGCAAACATAAAAACTTACTGTAGTTGTGGCTCAATTTCGCATGTCTAACTACTGATACGCATAACCATTGTGCAAGCATGTTTGTCAAACTATCACAAGGTAGTTTATCCAAATTTGGTCATCTCACATGCTTCCACAAACCATTCTCTGTACGTAGCATTGTAGGCATGAAAAACATTCACAAATTTGTAGAATAATATCCAGATATTTGTGAATATCAAATTAAAGTACCAGTGAAAATTTATACCAGAAGAATTTTGTTTTAACATTTTTTGATAAATAAACAAATATTATTTTTAGATTTTTTTTTAATTGATACTTCATAAAAATGACAGCGCTAAAAATTTTTATTATTCAAAATTTTTAAAAGACGGATAAATGTTTATTACTCATCGATATATATTCATGCATTTATTCATTTTTAAACCAACGAAAACAATATAAAGAGAAAAGTAATGAAACTCTTATCCCAGCTAGATTTGGAGCTTATACATCTTGCATTTGAAAGATATCTAGAGGACCTTGAGATGGCAGCACTTCATTAGACAACGTATAAAATGGGAATTGATGTATGTGTCTCCAAGGCATAAATGAGCGCACTTGAAAGCATCGTGATAATTACCCTTTGGGGTACTCAAATAAACAATTCCCGATGGCTAACTGAACACGTAGCCTAAAAAGTTGAGGTTCACCTTTCCGACAGATAGCTTCAAGACCTTGAACGCAAGAAAAAAACGCCCCCGCAGTTTCGCATGGATCTTTGTCTTTCCCTTCAACCAAAATAAGGATAAGTAATACAATCATTATCACTATGCATCTCTTCGTATAGTTTGTAGTCATTGATTTAGATTGCGGTTAAACCCTTATATAGACACATTTTCTATAAAAAATCATCTTATTTTGAATATAATACGGATTGAAAAAATATTACTTATGAGTTCCTACTTATGAAATTATGAAGTTTTACAATTACGTTACTTTTGCTTTAAGATATGTCTTTTTGTTGCGGTTAGCTTCCAAGCAGTTTCTACCTAAACTTTAAAAGCTATTAATAACTTAGTTGTCTTTGAATTTTGTTAATGTACCATTTTGAACAATCATTGATTGTTTATAAATTAATTATATCAGTTGTTCAACTGTGAATTCTTAAATCCATGTTTTTTTACTAAGTGTTGATACTTTAGAAAATAATTTTCTTACTATATTTTTCAGCCATTGATTTTCCTTTCCTTAAGATACTGATTTTGAAGCTTGAACATAGTTTAGCTTTAAACCCTTTTATTTTCTACGGAATTGAAGGATTAGGCACATCTTCTCTAAAAAGATAATTTATAACCTATGACTTCTCCATAAAGTTTGTTTTGATTAAATAAATATTACTTAATAATTATGAATTTTAGAGATTATGAAGTCTAATACTTAGGTGACTTTACATTAAATGGTGTCTTTTCACTGTAGTCAAAAGATTGCAAATTATTTTTGAACTAAGGGTTATACTTTTAGAGAACTTCAACTATGTGACTTGGAGATTTAATTTCAAACCAACAACTAGAGAGGATGATGAAAGCACAAGTTGTATATTAAGACCTCATATTATAATGTGTAGAATTCAAACTATCCCGTTACTCATTTAAGAAAAGACTACACAACTAAATAATTTATGCCTATGGAGAAATAAGTATTGAGAAATAGGGAATTGCAAGTTAAGATCTATTTTAAGGTAAAATATATTATCGGTATTACATGCAACTATATGACTTGGAATAAGAACAAAATATAATAATTAATTCCTTTGCAATACAAAATATTGTATTGTATAATATTATCTTCGGGAAAAGGTCATTCGTGAAGAGCCAAGAGCTATTTATTAGAAGACAAATGACTTAGAACAATAATAAAGTATTGATTTAAAGGCTAACTGATGCAAAAGTGCATATTCTATTAATGGCATTTTATTTAAACAAAATTTGGTTTAATTGAGTGATCAAAATTATCATAAGTCCAGCAGCTTTGTCTTCATAGTTTTTTAACGCGATTTACCACTGGTTACTATTTAAGTTTGGGGGAAGTCATTTTATTGATAATTTCAAAGTCATTAAAATTTGTTTCTCTTAAGTACACGTGAAGGGTTTATATTCAAGGAGTTAAAGTTCATTCAATGCCACTACAGTTCATCCAACCACATACATGAATTGCTATGATTTTTTACGTGAAAGATCCAAATTATGAGGAAAATAAACTTATAAAGTAAATAATTGTTTTGTTGTATTATAGCTGAAAATTTTCAAATTTAACTTTTTTTAGATGAATTGTAATGCTGAGGTATATTCATAAGCTTATGTATTCTCTTATTCTTTTATAAAGAAACTCACATATTCATAAAAAAAAAATTATTTTTCTGACACAAAGAAAAGGATGGTATTAAAACTATGCTTCCAAGGGTGGTTGAGGTTGTTCAGGTTGGGGCTATTCTGCGGCACGCTTACTGTTTTGCGGTACGAAAAGAGAGAGCACAAAAAAAGGCAAATGCTCACGGGGTTTGTCATGTGCCTTCCGACTTCCTGAGATCAAGGTTTTCTAAATCATCCGTTTGTATGGAATGTCATTAATTATGTTTTGTTAAAACTATGTCTAATACATGTCTATATTTGTGTTTGTCTAATTAGCCGCAACTGTCCAAAACACCTTCTGGAGGTTATAAATCCAGAGGAGAGGGAGACAGCATGGGTAGAGAATTGTAAGACAGAATTGTGAGGTTTTTGTTTTTCCATGAATGTGTTGGAGATTGTGTCACATCGATTTTTCATAGCCGTATTAATAGCTTTATTAGTAGCAGTATCATTACACTTTACAGTTGCCTACAAATAGTTAGAAAAAAGAAAGCAGAGCCTTTGCAGGGGGTCAATCGGCCCTCCCACTCGTTCTGACAAGGCACTTAATAGAGAATTAGATTCAAAGAGCATTTCCAAAACCTCCCCTATATGGTGTATATGTATGTCAGCTATTCTAAAACATTCGCCTGAATTTAGAGTATGTCTTCTAAATTTACCAAAAACACTAGTCAAAGTTTTAACAAAACTGATATTTTGATCTTTTGACTTAAATCTCTTGATCATCCATGTAAAAATTTTGAAATACACAATTTAAAAGAAAAAAAAATCATGACAACATGTATCAAGAGAAACTAGGAATGGCATCTCAAACATCGATATCAAGAAACAATGATATGTTGTGTTGGACTTGGGAACTACTTTGCAACTGAAATGCATAAAATATACATAAGAAGCACCTTTGTTCAAATTATTTCTATTATACTGCTACAACAATGTAAAAAATCGTAATCTTTGTTTCATATTGTTTAAAATTTACTATTAGATATGTTTCACTAATCATTGCTCCACCATAACTATTTTTGAAGATAATTAATCATGATCTTGTCCTGTTCTATGACCTTGGTAAGAATATTAGGATTGATGGGAGGATTAGTTCTGAAGACCACATTTGTTGTGGTGACGTTCTTGGGTTTTAGCTACTAAAATCGGCTAAAGTTTGAAGTGAATGAGACCAAGCGAGAAGACAAAAATGTCTCCTGCAGTTAGAACTTTGGAGAAGAGGTAGAGGTATCTAGGTTGTATATCTCCTGAAGTTGATCATTAAAAAACTTAGACATTTAATTTATAAAAAGGATAACAGATTAATATATTAATGATATGGATCAGCTACGATTTAACAATTGTGGACAAATCCCAAATGAGGTGAACATCATATGTGCCTTCGGAAGTCTATCACAGAAAGGAGGGAACTAGTTCTTTGCCCATCGACTAGCGGTTACGTACTTCCTTTATCCTTGACTGTAGCATGGTGAACAGTTCTTGGTCAAAACGGGATGTCACTCATTGGCTTACGAGATTGGATTGACTCGAAAGAGATGTTTGACGGAACCCCTGGTTATTCCCTACCCTCGCGCTGAGATATGTATGGGGCATTCTTTGGTTGAGTCAATTACCCAGCTTTGTTTATTATTATTATTTTTTTATGACAATACAAAAGTTAGGGCCTCAGATATTACCCAGCTTTATGGCTGTATTAAAATGGACATCGCTGAAACTGTCGGCAAAGGTTCCGGATTGTCTAAGTTTTTAAGCCCTGAAATCTAGAGGCATGAACTAGAGGGTAACATGGGCGGCGCTCATTATGGTAAAAGTTGTTGATGACTTTCAGCCTTCTAGAGTGTTTAAATAAGTGAATAGATTTATAGATTTAAGAGGTAAATGTATATAATAAGATTAGGGGCATATTGTTAAGTTAAGATGATATACAATATCAGATTAAATAAAAATATCTTCTTACAACCTCCGAGCATATTGAATATACATATTCTTAGTTATTTTTGGTATCTTCTATATAATAAAGTTCTTAACAATTTGACGAATAACATCTTCAAAAATATAAATGTATTTAAAAATTCTATCACTCCTTTTCTTTTAAATAGCACAAACAAATGAGGCAAATACATATTTAAGAATACTTTTTTGCATTGTTAAGATGCCAACTAATTCTTGTATTTTTTGATAAATGAAACCGTCATACATTAAGAATATTCTCTAGACATTCTCATATTGCTTCAAGGTATAAACACTATGTGAAGCTGTCATCCCTAGACTCATCTAATGTGGGACATAGGTAGTAATTCTTATCACTAGATGATCCAAGGAACTAAGACTAACCGTTGTCAATAACCAATCTTGTGTACCTAACCATATTACTGAGATTAATGAAACATTTGCAAACTTAAGCCATACAATTTTTACCAATTCATTTAAGAGCCTTAAAGAGTAATGACTTTCCAAACATATGTAATTGACGATTTTATTTCAAATGAAACGGTCCACACAAACCAGTAAGTTGATGCCTTGGCCCTACCTTTTCTCTTAATTTTTTTCTTTTTCTGTGTTCGCCGTGCCGCAAGAAGAAAATAGATACAGTTAATTTCTTTGTCTAAAAAAAAATAAACCTTTTTCAAAACTTTTGCCCTCCGATTAGATTGTTTACGTCCTGAATACTTCAGATATAAGAAGGGAAGAAATAAACTTATTTTCTTACTTAGGAAAATGTTCAGTTAAATGTCCGCATAAAAGAATCATATCATCCTTTCATTTTCTTTCTCATTCTTTGACCAAGAAACAGTGCGCCTCTCTTTCTTTTTTTCTCAAATATTTTAACTTTTCTGTCCGGAGAACGTTCTAGAACCGTCCTACGCCAGATGGGTTTGAAGAGTTAGGAATTGATCTGAAGAAGGTAAAAACACCGGCACAAATGATCTGAAGTCTGTAATGATGTGGTGGCGGCATCCCGCCTCCCTCTGCCTTCCTCCCAAAGGCTGAACTCATCCAGTCCGCTGATTGGGAAAACAAAAAAAACAAAAGGAATCTCCTTCTTGTAATTGTTTCCTTCAAGTTTGTACGAAGTCTCTAATCATCAATTCCATCTTTAAGTTAAATGTAGTCTGAGCTTTACTCAAATCATAAAAGGGGATGTTATCCTGAAAGGGCTTTCAAATAAAGTTCTCCACATATACATAGGAACGACATTAATTTTAGCTTTACCTAATGATATATTTAGCGTTGATATCTTATCGACCAACCTGAGTTCGCAGACGTTACAAAATTAAATACATTTGACAGATTCACTCATCAATCAAGTCGATGGTCAAAGAAAATGCACTCACCTACCAGACTCTTACCAACAACAATCTTCCCCGTGGAAGGGAAAAATATGTAGATTGGTTGAGTGCCTTGCCTCTATAAATACTCGTGTTCCATGCGATATTCCTTACCCCTCGCCCAGAAAATACGACATCCTAAAAGGTGGCGATGGCCTCAAAAATGATGAAAGGTGCTACAACATTTCTAGCTGCTGTGGTACTGTTAGCGTCCTTTAGCTCCCTTGCCTCTGCCTATGATCCCAGTCCTCTGCAAGACTTTTGTGTTTCAACTAACACTTCTCTCTCTGGTGGTACGCAGTATTTTTTGGAACTTCGTGGCTTTTCTCTACATGCTAATATTATTTATGCTTGGATACCATATTAGATGGCCATATTCTGAAAGTGTTTTGCTCGTAACAATCTTTTTCTTTTGCAGTATTTGTGAATGGAATGTTTTGCAAGGATCCAATGCTTGCCACTGCCAACGATTTCTTCTTTTGTGGACTAAACGTTCCAAGAAGCACTGCAAATCCACTCGGTTCAAATGTCACTCTTTTGAATGTGGAAAAAATACTAGGTGTCAACACATTGGGGGTATCTTTGGCTCGCATTGACTTTGCACCATATGGCCTCAATCCTCCCCACACTCATCCTCGTGGCACTGAGATTCTAGTGGTCTTAGAGGGTACTCTTTACGTTGGTTTCGTCACATCCAATCCTAACCGCCTCATCACTAAAGTTCTAAAGGCAGGAGATGTCTTTGTCTTCCCAGTTGGTCTCATTCACTTCCAATTTAACATTGGAAATGTTGGAGTGTTAAAATATCCAGTCCCACATTGGGTAAGGCGACAGGAGAGCCTGACCTTATAAGCTTCCGCTGGTAATCCACTATTGCACAATTCTGTGTTTTAGATGGGCCTTTCAGTTTCTAATATGGTATCAGAGCCGGCCCTGTGTCCTGCTTACCTTGGTGTGGTCCCTCTAGACTGGTCCCACCTCTCACCGCGCCCAACGTGAGACTGCGGGGGAGTGTTGGAGTGTTAAAATATCCAGTCCCACATTGGGTAAGGCGACAGGAGAGCCTGGCCTTATAAGCTTCCGCTGGTAATCCACTATTGCACAGTTCTGTGTTTTAGATGGGCCTTTCAGTTTCTAATAGGAAATACCGATGCAGTTAGCTTTTCTGGTTTCAATAGCCAGAATCCAGGGGTCATCACCATAGCAAATGCTATATTTGGATCTGATCCTCCCATCAATCCTGATGTTCTTGCCAAGGCATTTCAGTTGGACAAGAATGTGGTAGACTATCTTGAGAAACAATCCTGGATGCAAAATAATTAGAGAACCATATGTATCGAATCATTAGAGATGCCGCATAAATGCTGTGATTGTCTCTCTTATTGTAGCATCACAACAATAATAATATGGAATAAAGTGGCTTCTTATTGACATTTTTATATACTTGAATGATAGAGTGATACGGAAATAATAGAAGTGGAGAAATAAATTTAACAACATTTTATTTCTGAAATTTTTGGGACTGTACACGTAAAATCTCTTGATCCATGCCATCATTCTTCTCTGTCAGGCCATAAATGAAAAAACAAAAAGGAAAAAGAAAATGCAGAATAACAAATGAACAAAAAGGCATACGTGAGTTTAGAATGAGGTTGATTATAGAAAAAGCAAATATATGTACTTATCTTTTTTGTCCTTCGAAAGAAGCAATCTTGTGGTTTTGATCCTCTATCCCTTTACCTCTGCAACATCGGAATTGGTTGCTTAGATAATAAAGGAAAAAAAATCTATTAAAAAATCACGCAAGTGTGATATTTCCGTAATATTTATTAAGAAACTTCGTGGTTTTGCTAAACTATTTGAGCTTACAGCCATATCATGGGAACGGTAGCATATGGTTTTTTTCTGTTTTGACTTTTTCCATTAACGATGGATCGAGGACTTCACAGAAATCCGAAGCAAACAATTACCAGTACGATAATGTCTTTTCATCAGCGGTTTGGATGAGTTCAGCTTTTGGAACGAAAGCAGAGGGCTCAGCATGCGGGACCCATGATTTTTGGCTGGGCTTTTAGTCTCCTCCAGATGAATTTCCTAACCATTCAAACCCATCGGGGGTAGGGTGGTTCGAGTAGGTTCTCTAAACCGGAAAGTTATCAGATTAGAGAATAAAGAAAAAAGAGCCCACTCTTTCTTTCAAATAGAATGAGAAAGAAAATCAAAGTGTTGTCCATTGGAGAAGTGCGAAGAGGCTGACTTCTGTTCGAGTTATGCAAGGCTATTGTCCTTTGGGTAGCGTTCTGCTAGTAATGTCGGCAACGATATTTCAAAAACTTGAGACCGTTGTTGCGTACCGGCCATGTGATGTTGAAAGCGGTGTTAAAGGATATGGACGACGAGGGTATGATGACGTTGGAGATTGGGACGGCGACAACGACACCCTTGAATTGCGATGAATCTTGGTATAAAACCACCCCCTTTTTTTTTGGGAGAAAAGGGAAAATTTTCATATTTTAATTTTAAATTTAAAAAATATGTGTGGATATGATGCTATTGAGGGGAAAAAAGAAAAGAAAAAATGAAGTGGGTATGAGCAATTATTAACTGGAAACAAGCTGTCACATTGCATCCGAAGAATTGGCCACAAGCAAATGGGTCAACGGATGAGAAAAAGTTGGCGCCATTGCGGAGATAAACCCACCAAAGTGACGAAAATCAGCTTACCAATTGCAGTTCAAAGCTTGAAGGGCAAAGAGCTTGCAATCTATTATCTAAATTCTTGATACAATCTTATTCTTCTCCCTTCATTTAGGTCATAATTTTCTTGTCCCGCAAAATATAATACTTCTCAGGTTGAAATCCGCAGTAATAAAGGTCTAGTTATTGTTCAGGAAAATGCTTGAAGTTCTGAGGGCTCGGGGAGAACAGGTCCATGACCCACAGTAATGGGTTGCCTAGAAGCTAGATCCATGACTTGTCTCCTGAAATATTCAAATACCTAAACCTAAAAGATTCTACTTGACAACAGCATTTGGTTATTCATATGATGCATTTGGTCATAGTTTTGGGCTTAAAAACTTAGATAATACGCATTATTTCCTGACAGCTTCAGTGGTATCAATTTTAATAAAGCCTAAATTTATATATGGACTAAATGAAATAGAAAATTTTTTTTTTAAAAAAAAAGAAAATCGATTCTTATTTTATTTATAAAAATAAAAAAATAGTACAAGAAAGAGCCTATTTATTTAAAAATATAAAATTATCTTAAAGTAATATTATTTTGAATGAGATTTAAAAATTTTTAACTTTTATGTTTCTATAAATGTAAAAAAATTTATAATATTGCGGTATACCTTTAATTTTTATTAATATAATTTATCATTGCACAAAAGAATATCTAGATTCACATATAAAATTTTATCATAAAATATTGATATAATTTGCATCTGAGCATTCTATGTTATTACTCAAATGTTAGTTCACAAGTCATGATTGCAAAAAATTTCAAATAATAAGTATTGTACTTGGTTAATATCTTAACTTTAACAATTCAAATATTTCACTACTTAAGGATCGATGTTAAGACAAGTTTGAGTGTAATGCAACCTAATCCATGAATTATACATTTTCCTTAATGAAGTGGTCAATTAGATGAAAGTTTAGCATGTGCGGTGCAATGGTAGATAAAGGATGACCCAGCGATCAAATAAACTCGTACCAATTCAAATTGTAGCCATCGAAGTTAAACCATAGGCCTGAGCTGTGGCTTGCCTCTACAAATAGCCGTCAGCTTTCATACAACATTTCTTACATACTAGAAGGTAGAGTTGGCCCTATAATGTTAGATATCACTCAACTTTTGCTAATACATAACTTTTTTTTTCCCTTTTTCTGTTGCAAAATTAGATGCAAAGATAAAACAATAAATTCGTAGATTAATAATAATAACAAAAAAAGAGATGAGACATATTTACCATATTTATGTATCTTTATTTCCTCCCAATGATGCATCTAGTTGCCTTGCATAAATTTCCCTTCATCTCTAGGACATGTCCATAGTATTTGGTTTTTACGCTTATTGGTATGATGCATTGCTAGGCCATATAGCCATGTCTAAAGCATATTTCAAATCTTTCAATTTCTTTTTTATAAGTAAAAATGGCGGGAAATTTTGGTGTCTTGAACCTAGGACCTCTTTTCCACCAATCTCAACTTCTTGCTCCAACCATTGTACCGGAGAGACCCTAATTTCAATACCAATATGGTGGTTGTTTTCTAGGAATTAAGCAACTTTAGAAAAAAAGCGAGACACTAAGAAAATGTTAAGAAAGGAGAATTGATAATGATTGGTGAGGCCAGTTAATACATTCTCCTAGTAGTCTTTTTTTTAAAGATTGTGTGTCTTATTATTTTCATGTGGAAGCATAAAGAGCTCTCAAAATTAGATGACCAAAATACTAATACCCCTAGAAATCTTGGTCCTTTAAGGATTTCATACACACAACATAAATTGGTAAGGCCATATCCTATAATATGAATGTCAACGTATAACTCATTAATTCAAACAAAATATCATTTGTTAATTCTATAATTTAGAGCAATACTGTGGTGTATACCATTTGGATTGCATCCACTATTGTTTACATAATTAAAACACACAAGTTATCAAGTTCAAAGATTTAACTCAAAAGTTAGTTTTAAGGTTGAAGTATCTTTTTGTTTATTTGAATTTCATATTAGGGATCTTATTAAGCTCAAGATTACATGAGGAAGAGCAAAAGGTATTGAGTTAGAAGGTATCAAAACCTAATCTAAAAACTAGCCTATAGATCTTATGGATCTTAAGATCTTATCTTTAAATTTTAAATTATTATCTTATACATAACAATCAAGAAGGCTCTTGAACACTATGTCAATTCCGATTATCATGCAGCTTGTGGCCCTTCCCACTGCCACCAAATTCTCGCATTTTTAGGCTAGTTTTTGTGCATCTCATAGCTACCTTCAACTACAATCTTTCTGCAAAAGAAACCAAACTGTGAAGAAATTCTCAAAACTGCAAATTCCATTACGGATTAGCTTATTCCAATAACCAAGAAGGTGACGGAAAATGGATATCAGATCTAGGTATTTGGAGGATTGAGGCCAAAGTTATTTGTTGGTGGTAGCTATCTCCATCCAAACTCGCAACATCCCTTTGTCTCGTGAGATCTCCACACGCCATGAAAGAACCTAAAATGAACACATTCAACATTCAAGCACCCAAATAGGGTGGAGAAATGAAAATCCCCTTTAAAATATCGAGAAGTGAAATAAACATGCACAAAGAATATATAGATAAAATTTTAGTGAGAAGATTAATAGGCTACTCATGAGTCTAAATCAAGACTTACTTTCATTTTTCCAATTCTCATTCAATGAAAATTGTACATGCTTTAAGAGTTAGGTCCATACCCTACTCTTGGTACTTATCTAAGTTATAATCATACCAGATACCATGTAGTAGTAGTAGTTGACATTAGAAGATAATTTATGTACCCTTTTAATTGTTAGGGAGGGTATCACATATTTATTTATCATAAGTAGTTAGTTTTTTTAGGTGATTATTTTCCTTTTAAGATCATACCACATACAATGTAGTAGTAGTAGCAATACTAGAAGATAATTTATCTACCATCTCAAACTTTTTAGGTACCAACCAACGGAAACTTTCATTGAAAAATGACAACGTGAAAAGGTTGTTTAATGAGGCATAATGAAATCAATTAATTCAAACCTTTAGCACTAGGTAAGAAATGAACACTTCAATGCGAGAATCTTGTCATGCACTAAAAAAAACAAGGATAAGGGATTTGTAACTCCAATAGAGTGATAAAGCAGTATTAAAGTACTTACAACTTCTTTTTTTCATTATCAATGCTAGGCTCTAAGGAGGGTAGGTAAAAGGACCAAAGAGGACAAGTGGGCACTTAGAGGGCAATCTAGAGTTGGGTTGGAGAGGGTTTTACATTCTCATTTATCATAATAAATAAGTTCTTTTATGAGATTCTTTTCCTTTAAGATCATACCACAAACCATGTAATGATAGTAGTTAAACTAGAAGACAATTATCTACTCTTTAAAATGTTTTTAGTTCCAGCGGAGAAGTTTACAACAAAATTACAAAACAAAGAGGATGTATAGCAAGGTATTATTAAATCAATGGATTTAGAACTTATTACATTGCAAATTTTTTTCATGTCCCAAGAAATGAGGACTTTGATAAGAAAATCTTGTAACACACTAGAAAGTTAAGGATAACAGGTTTCTAATTCCAATCTAGTAACAAAGTCCCATCAAGAAACTACAATATGTTTTCATTGTCAACACTAGGCTTCCAAGGATGATAGGTAAGGGGCCTAAAAGGATAGGTGGCCATGCCAAGAGTGATCTAAGGTGGGATGAGGTGAGTGTCACAGGTTTATTTATCATAAAAAGTGATTTTTTTAAGGTGATTGTTTTCCTTTAAGATTATACCACATACCACGTAGTGGTATTAGTTAACACTACAAGAAAATTTAGCTACACTTTCACATGTTTTAAGTACCAATCAACAAAGGCTTTCATGGAAAAGTAACAAAACAAAAGGATGTTTAATTTGGCATGATGAAATCAATCAATTTGAATCCTTAGTATCAAGTAGAGTTGTTTGCCACCTTTCACAAAATAAACTTTCAATGACAAGATTTGTCCCATATTGAAAAAGTAAGTAATAATAAAAGGTTTGGTAACTTTAGCTAATTGGAATATTGAAGAAGTTTATCGAAAAGTTGATACAAAAAGTCCATTTTTGTCCAAAAATTAACTGAAGAGAAGAAGAGTTCTTCTTCCTTACAGAAAATGTTACAGCTTTTGAAGTTGCTAAACTTTAAAGCGCTGTTTTCAATTAGGGCCTTGTGGTCAACTCCCAATTATGCTATATGACTGAATAAAATGACTATAAGTGTTGGAGACTTTGAACTATAGAATTGTACAGGCTTTTCAAGTTATTAAATTTTAAAGTGGATGATTTCATTTGGAGCTTTTGGTTATACTTCACTTAATAAATCTTGGAAGCGTGAAGGAGGTGTAAATCCTTACCAATAATTGTTTATGAAATTTCCAACAACACTGCAAATTACTTGCAGTTTCTGGAGCAGTCGGATGACAGCGTTATCCTTTAGTTCATTGTTCTTTTATTATGAAATTAAAAATCCAAGTCCTTAAAACTTCTTCATCAATTTCAACAACTTGGGTTTTAAGTTCGCTATTACGACAATCGCCCCACCATGACATCATTAAGCCACGTGGTAAAGAGGGTGACTTACTACAAAGTCTTTTACTACGAAACAAGAGTAGCCACCTCCAACAAAGAAAAACAACGTAAGTTTTCTAGTTAATGCGTGGAACAAATTGTGGAACCCCGTCACCCGACCCCAATCAACCCCAGCAAGTGCTCTGTGGTCTTTCATTCTAGAACTACATCTATGGCAGTAACCTTGCATCAGTGTCCTCGTACGTATAACTCGTGCCCTATGCCTTCCGACTCTCTGAAATCAAGGTTTTGATTTCGATCAAACTCCTGTTCCTGGGATGCCATGGTCCAGTCTTTGAGGGCCGGATACGATGATCATTGTATAATCATATGCTATGTGAAGGATCTTGAGTTGCTGTCACTTTGTCACCTGAGATATGCTATTGGCAAAATTATGCTGATAAATTAACTTCAAGATCAAATGGGGGGATGGGATCGTGATTTGTGCTTTATCAAGTTCAGAACCCTAAAAGCTCAGAACTGCACATTTTGACAATTATAATGTGCATAATTTCAAGAGCGAGAAAGTTATCTTTAGAGAAAGAAGCAACGGGGCCCATATAAGTAGAGAGGGCAGTGCATTATTGTTAGTGACTTTTTATGGAGCCCTCTTCATCCGCACGTGTCATATAAATATATTCATTTGTCAGTATGCATGGATAGAGAGAGAGGAGGACGGGGATGTCCAAATATCAAAGGTTCATTGTTAATTCAGCCGTTGTCACCAGAGCCTTTGAGTATAAATATATAGATACGTTAACACAGAGGTCTGCACATGGTTCATTGTTATTGTTAAAGGTAGATATTGTTTTACAATAAAAGAAGAAGATAAACTTTTACAGAATATAAAATTTTTAAGTATTGAGGCTTTCTCACTTAATTATTAAGGTTTTTGGATAAATGTTAATATTTTAATATAATGTTAAAGTCATAAATGAGCTCCATTTTGTAATCCCACATATTCCAAACTTAAGCTTTTTTCCATATGTAATACTAATGTCAATATGCATATGAGAAGATGTATTAAAGATAAATATTAGCATACATTTAAAGTGAAAGGATGGTCTTTGTCCTTATAAGTATTAAGGTTTTTTTAATTTAATACTTTAAGAGTTTGGGATAATTTCTCTCCCTGTAGAAGTTTGGATAATTCTTTCTAATCTTTTTGCGTGGAGGAAGACTCACAAATTCAACCTTCTTTCTAGCTTCACATTTATAAAAATTAATAATACTCTTACTTAACTATTAGTCTTAATTTTTACTTTTTTTAGGATCAATAGTAAAAATTAATAATTCTCTTACTTAACTATTTGTGAAAAGCAAACAAGAGTAAAAAAAATGGCTCCACCAGGATCATCGAGCCATGAAGCAAAGAGGGTGACTTTCAACGTACTTGCCCTTCATTACAGAGCAATTGCAGTCGCCTCCAAAAAAGAACCACCAGGGTAGGTGTTCTAGTAAATGCATGGCACAAAAGCGGGAATCCCATCAGCCCCATCAATAATGTCGAAAAGTAAATCTGTGGGGCGAAAGCTGGAATGCCATAAACCCCATCAATTCTTAAGCCTAGCCCATCCTTTGGATTAGCCCTAGTTACTGTAATGTTAGGCCTGCAGGGCCCATGGTGTAAGGGCCTAGCTCACTTTATTTATTAAAGAAACTATTAGTGTACCAAAAAGAGGAAGCACGTGACATGGAAAGCGGAATGAGGGGGAATGCAAAATCTTTGAAAGCAGATTCTTACTAAGACTTTCATCGGTTCTACTCAGTTGTAATGATTTCTGAAGATCGGGTTTTGATATTTACTGGAAAGTGTCATACACAAAAGAAAAAGTAAAAATAAAATTGATTTACCTGGTAACTAATCTTTTATTTTCTAATGAGAGAATAGTGGGCCTAAAGAAGATAATAAATAAGGCGTAGTTGAAAGCTTTAAAGTGGCTTAATGATGCCTTCTCTCTGTGTGAGTCTGCACCACCACGAACTCCCCTCTCCTTCCGCTAACCATACGAATCCAGGATGTTGACGCACTACCGAGCCTCCTCCCACTCAACTGAACGCGGAATTTATTGCTACACGGACTACATTTCCGCACACTTGGAACTGCACATAGTCACGAACTAGGTTGAAGCACCTCATTTTCCACAATTAGACGCACGAACTATACCTTTGCTGGCTTCACAGGCTTTACCCAACGCATATAATCTCTAGGCAAGTAAACCCCTGGTACAAAAATTTTGTCCTCAAAATTTGAACCTACTAAATAAGTTTACCGGGTTACGCAGAATTGTCATTTTTTGTATCTTCAAGATAGTTGCCAGAAAGTAGTTTTCCGGTAGTTGTCCCAGTGGCTGAAGAGCGACCTGATGGTCAGAAAGCTGCTGAAATCCAACGGTCGTCCTCCCC
This sequence comes from Casuarina glauca, assembly GCA_028551395.1. Taxonomy (NCBI): domain Eukaryota; kingdom Viridiplantae; phylum Streptophyta; class Magnoliopsida; order Fagales; family Casuarinaceae; genus Casuarina; species Casuarina glauca. The sequence continues at coordinate 24,113,657 of CM052351.1, read as the reverse complement.
TTGAAGTGTCGATGCCAGCTTATGGCTGGCAGATGCTCTGCTGTTTACAGGGTTATGAGCGTTGGTTACAGGCTTTGACCTACGGAGATCCAAGTTGACAATGATATAAATAAATGTCAAAATTAGCCTTTAAGCTTAATTTTTTGGCTAAGTGATTGAGTTACATAACATTCGGCACCCACCAACTATGACAAATGAAAGAGTTTGTCAAAAATTACAACAAAGTTGAAACATAAATCTTCTCTCATGTTTTAGTGCTCAAGCTTTCCCACGAAAACAAATTCCGAAAATTTAATTTTGTTACTTCAAAATTCATTTGCTTTACCTGATAAGTTGCAGGTATTTCAGGGCCACGTTGATACAGAATTTTTTTTTTCAAAAGAGAACAAGGCTCCTCGCACTCAAAAAAGGAAGAAAGAGGATAACAAATAATGACCTAGTTGCACGCTTTTAAATTGGCTTAATGATGCCTTACGTATTTGGAGCCTGTATATTATATGCCTTCGTCATCAAATTAAAAGATTTAGGCCTAAAAGGTTAGTTTTGATATTTTATTTACATATTATCCTTACCTTAAGTTATAAGCCTAAACTTGTTATTGGTTCCTACAAGCCCATAATAAACTACCACACTTTTTGGGTGCCATTCTAATTCACCTACCCAAGCACCTTTTTTGTGAGTAACCCTTTTCATAAATTGTCCCACTCCTAGTTTGGACTCAGAATATAGGACTAGTTCTAATATTATTTGTTATATCTAAACCATTAACCCAAAAAAATATAAGTTTAAGGACTAATTTCATCAATTTTATTTAAATAGAATTCCTAACAAAGATTCCTATGAGCCTAATTCTGCTAGACCTCTCGGATGCCCGTAATGCTCCACCAATGAGGTACAACCAATGAAAGAGGCTGACAAAAGTGCCGCTGTCCGACACCCACCAAAGCTGAAATATAAGACTTTTCTCTTGTTATAGTGTTCCAAACTTCCCCCAAAAACAAATTTTGGAAATTTTAATTCTGTTTCTTCAAAAATCAGTTGTTTCACCAATAAATTTGGATGCTTCAAGAGCACGTTGATACAGAAAATGAAATGTAGGGCAACTGAAAATCTTCCAAAGCAGAGATTCTTACTAAGGCTTTCTTCGGTTATCTTTAGTTGTATTGTTTTCCAGAAATTGCTTTTCGGTATTTTATACGAACAGTAATGGCCACCTCACATTTGACGAAAATTTAATTACTTGGCAACTTATCTTTTATATATTAATGAGAAAGAGTCTGCTTAAAGATATAAAAGAAGAAAGAAGTTAATAAACGAAGGTCTAGTTGCATGCTTTTTGGAGTGGCTTAATGATACCTTCTCCCTCTGGAGCCTACACCACCCACGAAAATCTTAACTAAAGTGGGAGTAAAGATATACAGTTTCTATCACAGTTGAACCTGAGTGGTTGCAATTATTAGCTGTGCTGTTGCGGGGGCTGTAGTGTAGAATTCAGTTTGGGATTGTTTGCGGAAAAATAACTGAAGAAAGACTTCCCTTTTAGAAGAATTTTATTTTATTTTATTTTTTAAATTTATTATTTTTTATTACAACTCAAGTAGAGGGAGGGGAGGGAGTGTCTTGAACCCTTAGATGGGCAAGTCAAAGGCACTTGGCACTTTTGCTAGTAGGCCTAGGGGACACCCTAAAAGAATTTTATTGAAGTCTAGATATTGATTAAAACTCTTGAAAATCTACTATGAGGCTTTAGATAAAACTTTTATATTCTCTACTAAAAATAAAAGGTCATTAGCAAAGCTAAGGTACGTTACCTTTTATTCAAGCATCTCAATGATATTAACACAATACAACATTTATAGTCTACCAAACAACCTAATACTACCTCTATAGCAATTACAAACAAGTGTAAAGGATAATGGGTCCCTTATCTAAGCATTTTACTAGTGAGAAGCAACCAACAAGCTTCCATAAATATTTAACTAAAAACATAGCTATTTTTACGTAAGCCGTCACTCATTCAATAAAACACACTAGAAAGTTCATTACTTCCATTACCGTTTGTAAAAATGATATATAGGTAGGTCCTCTAAAGTCAAAAGAATATTGTTTCTTATCTTTCTCCCTTTTGAAAAAGCAAATTGACTGTCAAAGCCTACGCTTGGTAGGATGATTGTTAACCAGTTAGATATGAGTTTTGTAACACATTTGTATATAATATTGTACCATGAAATTAGCCTATATTGGGATACTTTCATGGGATTTGGAACTTTTGGAATTAAGGTGAGATACATGGCATTAGATCTTTAAGCATATGTCTTGATGTGATGAAAGATTAGACGGCCTTCAAGGTGTCATGTCCCACTATGTTCCATGAAGCTTTAAAGAACTTAGTATTATAACCATCTAGACTAGGTGCATTATCATTCTTCATTGAGAATATGGCATTTTTGCTTTCTTGCAAGGTAGGAATAGATGCAACATTGTCCATGAAGTGGGATTGTACATCTTGCTTATACTTTTTCTAACAAATATCTCATTGATAGGCACTTGGGGTGGCTTGTAGATAAGAAGGTATTTATAGTATTTGATAAGTGCATCCTTGATGATGGGGCATGATCATCTCTTATAGTTACATCTTGTAGTGCAATAGAGCATATCTTGGACCTATTTCTTCTTGATTGGATGGTTTTCAAATTACAAATAGATAGAACTTTAATCCACCAAATATAAATATAACTTTTAGACCTTGGATTTTTGCTTTAGTAAGCTCTTTCTTTTTTTTTTTTAGCATATTAAAATGTCTCTTTGCTATTTTAGCCTCTTCTATGATAATAGTTCCCTTTGATGCTAAGGTATTTCTAGTTTCTTGAACCTACATGCTCATGCTATTGAAGTGTTGCCTATTAAATTCATGAACACGCATGTTCATGCTATAAAAGGAAATCCACTACTTTTGTTAAATGTCACATTTCTTCCTACAAGGGGAGGAAATATTGAATTGACTAATCAACATATCAAAGAACTAAAAAAGGCATTTTTAGTTCTAGGTGCTCTTAAGTTAATCTTGGTTATGGTTAATGCATAATTTGAAGTTCTAAAGCACAGGAATTAGGCTTGAGCTTAAAAAAAAATTTGATTTCAACAAAAATTAACCATGACCTTATCTATCTTACTCATGGTTAATCCCTAGTTCTCATGTTTGTCAAGTAAATAGTGGTCCAAAATATTTTACATCTTCTAGACTAGCTTCTTGCAAACATTGCACTAAATCCTCTATCTCTGGGTTCCAACCTCTCATCCCTCCTCTTCTTTCCTAAAGGCATGTAGTGGCATTGAAATGTCCACTAATTATGTATGGATGATCTTATAAGTACTTTCTTGTCTTTCAATTGGATTATTTGAACTATAAAGAAAGGAAAGAAAATACTTTGTCCTATCCACAATAGATTCCACTTCAAAGTGCATTATTTGGTTAGATTGTTTAAGCAAGTTGAGAGAAACTTATCCTAGATTCCACCTTATCAATATTCTTACATAGTTGTCATCTAGTTATTATTATAATAGGTCCAGTCCCTATAAATAGCATCTTGAACCCTCCTTTTATTTGTTGACTCAACTTGACTTTTTAACAAAGCAATAATCAACAATTTGTACTCTCTAATAAGTAGACTAACTTCCTTATGCTTAGAGGGGTCATTTAACATTTTTGTATTCTATGAAGCAATAATCATTAAGGTAATTTGGAAATGGTTCCATTTCCTATGAGTTTCTTTTTTTTTTCTTGGGTGCACTTTTCATACTTATATTTCCTTTCTTAACCTTGCCATCCTTTTTTGATGTTTCAATAGAATCCTTAACCTTTTGCCTTCATGAGGAAAGTGGTAAGGATTGATATCTTCAACAACTTGATTCCTTTCAATAGTATCACTTGATTGTGAGTTTTCTACTTAGATAGTTTAGGGGGTGATGTCTTGATTGCTTTCGTCCTAATAACAACTTTCCATACATCCGTAGGCTCTCTTGTCCTCTTGACGTCCATTTCCTAGTCATCTTGGGTTTCTATGGGCATGTCATTTCTAAGTGGCCAAGCACCTTTCATTGCTTTCATACTTCAGGTTTCATTGGTATTGTACCTTTACAGATATCATCTATACCTTCTTGTCTAAGAGGTCAAATGCATCTATAAATGGTTTTGTAGAATCCACTTCAATACAAATTCATGCATAATTCAATTTCTTTATTTGTTCAGTAAGGTTATGTGCAACAACAGTCTACCAATTGTAATGATTTCTAAAGGTTGGTTTTTGATATTTTATGGCAGTAGTACCGGCTTCCTCGTACTCAGAAAAGGAAGAAAGAAGATAACGAATAATGAACTGTTTCATCTTTCTAAAGTGGCTTAATGATGACTTGTTCCTCTGGGGTCTGCACCTCCCACGAAAATCTAAAGCAAAATGCAAGTAAAGATATACATGTTTCTGTCAAGGTTGCGAACCTGCGTGGTTGCAATTATTAGCTGTGCTGTTGCGGGACCTGTAGCGAAGAATTTAATAGAATTGAAGAACGACTTCACTTTCAGAGGAACTTGTATCAAACATCTGGGGTGAGGGACTTTGTAGCTTATAAACAGAGAGGCAGCTCCCTTCTTTTGGTGGGAAAGCAAAAGTGCTTCTTATCCAAAATAGAGCCAGAGGTCTTTGCAGCTCTTCTTCTTGATCTACCAAGGCAAAACAAAGTCACATCTCCATGGCAGGTAGAGTACCGTTCTTTTTTTGTCTCTCTTTATCTCTTCCTTGGGATTACAGATCTTTCTGTTGTATCATATCACTTATGCTTCCAAGTTTGGACTATTCTATACCCTTTCTGTTAGAGCTCAAAGTTACTTATGATTAATATACCAATGATTTTGGATTATTACAGAACATTTGTGCTGGAAACAATAAGTTGTATTAGTTTTGACATTTTTTTCCTCTCATGAGCATCTTTTGCTTTTTCTAAAAGCAGAAGTAATTCTGGATGTAATAGGCTTTAAGTATCTAGATTTGAACAGACATAATTATTTGACATTTGATACTCCATAGATTCAATAGGTATAACAAAAAGAACTTTAATAACAAGTGAAAATTTTTTTCTAGACATATAATTCTCTGTTTCTTTTTGCTCTTGGGCAACAAAGTGAGTTTTTAGAAAAGACCAATGAATGACAAAAGGGAAGATTTACTCCACAAAATAAGTTAGTTTGCACTTCTGATTTTACCTCTCCTTTTTTATGATAGTTTTCGTTCTCATGGCTTTGACAAATCTATAATGACCAATAAATATATATACGTGTATATATATACATAGATACATATATGTATCTCCTTTCTTTCTTTCTTTTTTTTTATTCCCTGAGTTGTACTTTCCATACTGTTATCTCCTTTGATAACTTTGCCATCCTTTTTTGACACTTCAATAAAATCCTTAACCTTTTTACTCCATGAGACAAGTGGTGGGGACTCATCTCCTTACGAATTGTACTGCTCTTGACATTTTTTTTTTCTTTTCTCGGAGTTGTAGTAATAACCTAAGGTTGGTTAGGATTACTAATGGGACTATTATTTGGATTGATATCTTCACCAACTTTATCGTCCTGAGTAAGTTCACTTGATGTGTTAGTTATCTCTAGGGGATGAAGGCTTGATTAATTTCTTCATGGTAACATACTTTTCCATGGCGCTATGATTAGTGCTAAATGTATTACACTTTAGTATCAAACTCAAATTTTGATCCTTAAAACAAAAAAGAACTACAAACAACTAATACCCTATAATTGGGTCTTCTTTCTAGTTTTGCACATGCATTCAATAAAACTGAAATCTCATACATCCATAAAGTGGATAGCAAAGAAACTCAAACAGAAAAGTGGTCAAATCTATATAAAAGATTTTTCAGACATAGATGTCTTTCTAAGTTGTCCTTTTTTATTGTAATTGATGAAACGTATGTGTTGGTTTCTCTAGTGACCTGTATTGTAATTAAGGAAATGTATGTAGATGATATATCTTGTTATCCTTACCTCTTGTTTGATCACGTTACTTGAATTTTCCTGGTTCAGTAGGCATAAGCGATTTGAAAATTAAAATAGAGGGGAAGTTGTCATGCTTGCTCCCCTTGTCCCTTGATTGCTGTATTTATAGAGCTCCTCGGCGACTACGTATTGGCAATGAAAAGTCCTATATACCGAAAGTAGTCGCTATTGGCCCGCTTCATCATCGTAGGAAAGAATTACAACCCATGGAAGAACATAAAAGAAGATACCTAGGCTTTCTTATTGAAGAAAGAAAATTGAGTTTGGAGAAATGTGTCGATGTTGTAAAGCAAAACGAAAAAAAGCTGCGGGACTGTTATGCTGAAGCAATTGAGTTTAGGAGTGAGGAATTGTGCGAAATAATTCTAGTGGATGCTATTTTCATCATTGCTTTCTTACTCAAGTTTGATTTTCGTGAGTTGCGAGATGATCATGACCGCATATTTGGAAAATCGTGGATGATGGTGAACATATGGCTTGACATGCTGTTACTCGAAAATCAGCTTCCTTTCTTCATTCTTTGTGACCTTTTCAAGTGTCTCGAGACAGTCGAATCCGAAACTGGGGAGGTCAGCATTTTTGACCTCTCATTGACATTCGTTAAAGAGATAATGCATTTGAAGGTTGACACAAGAAATTGGGCAACTGCCGGAACTAAACATTTTGTTGATCTTCTAAGGCGCTTATATTTGAACGAGCAAGGTGGAGGAGGGAACGGGCAAGTTGGAGACGAGCAAGTTGGAGGAGGGAACGGGCAAGGTGGAGGAGGGAACGAGCAAGGGGGAAGAGGGAACGGGCAAGTTGGAGGAGGGAACGGGCAAGGTGGAGACAAGAAAGGTGAAGGGGAAAAAGCAACACCGCCTACGCCCAGCATAACAGAGTTATCCCTTGCTGGAGCCACATTTAAAGTTGGGTCAGGTGAAAACCTACTTGGCCTTAAATTCGAGAATGGAGTTTTAGAAATTCCAAAACTGATTATAAGCGAGGAAACAGAAACCCTACTCCGTAATGTACTTGCCTTTGAGCAATGCTATTGCGAAAAATATAGGATCAATGAATATGTGTTCATCATGAATCGGCTTGTTAATAGTCAAAAGGATGTGGAAATTATGGTCAAGTACGGAATTGTGGAGAATAGGCTTGCTAATAATAAGCGAGGTTCATTTCTCATGAATAACCTTATAGACGGGGTTAGAGTGAATTTTGGTGACTTGTATTTTGCTCGTCTTTGTGAGGACTTGGACAATTACTACAAGAAAACATGGCGCAAGTGGATGGTCGACTTGAGACAAAAACATTTCAAAACACCATGGACCACCATATCTTTATTTGCAGGTGCAACCTACTTATCCTCACTTTCATACAAACGGTGTACTCCACAAGGTCTTCCAAATTGACATAGGCCTTAAGATGTCACCATTTCACTATTCCATGGCAGTTCGTTCCCATTTTGGTGTAGCCATACCTGTTTTTATGCTTATATCCTGTTACTGTTAAATGTAAACACTGTCAGTGCTCTGTGTTGCATGTTAAAGCCACGGAAGCGGTCAAATGTCCACAGAGGAGTCCATTGCAGGGGATAAGTTGCCACGTAAGACAAAAGAGGTTATTCCTCTAACGCCTTTAACAGTTCCGGGAAACTTGGCTTACAGTTGTAACAGATTTCGGTTTACAGTTGTAGGGAATTCTGGGTTCGAATAGTTATAAAAAGGTGAAGAGTAGATGTGTAGAGGGAGCTTAGAAAAGAGAATTGTTATTGTAAATCCAGGCAGTTTTCCCAAATGAAATGAAGTTTAATTGCACTTCTCCTTCAATTCCTGTTTCTCTCTCTTGCCATTGTCAAGACAGGTGACAGTAGAAGAAAGGTAAAGCAATTATCGAAGAGGATTTCCTTCTTCTTGGTCTAGTAAGCGAGCAGTAGTGCAGAGTTGCATCAAGTGGTATCAGAGCCCGACGATCCAGCAAGGATAGATGGATGATGGGAGAAAAAATGGAAGCTAGTCTTTTGTTTGAAGATGGGTTGGCCAAACTGCTGGAAGCCCTTAAGGACTTCCAAAATTTATTCTCGGCAGCGTCAAGAGACTTGCATAAGTTTTTTCAAGAAGAAAAGGAGGTGTGGCTACGGTCTAAAGCGATGGAGAAGGAGACTAGAAAATCCGAAATTGAAGTCCAGACCCCAAATCTTCTCATTTCATCAAAGCCTCTTTATTCAGTTCATAAATCCAAATGCAGAGGGCGTAGATTTGCTAGAAAAAAAAAGAGATTGCAGCCTTTTTGTTCCGTTCACAGATCCAGATGTGAGCAATGTTGGCATGCCGAAAGAAAGTCGCGCTCCAACTGCGACGCACAAAGGAGCGGCACCAAGAAGAAATCTGCCAAGGGCAGCCGGATGGGGAGCCAGAGTCGTCGAATAGGTAACTCACCCCCAAGATCTGGTCGAGCAGCGATCAGCCAAAGGAGACTGTCGAATCCGCGCTGGAAGAGACCACTCATCGCACGACAGAGAAATCGCACAAACAAAGAGAGACGAAACCGAAGGCCACCGGTCTATTTCCTGTTCTCACACCTGGGAAGACCACCAGAGGTAGACAGCAATCGGACCAAGGGAAGCCCCAATCTGGATCAGACGATAGCTAGAAACGGGAGAAATCAAGGCATCCATTTCCCTTCAAAATGGGTTTGTCCTCACCCGTGGGTTTCAAATTCAGGTCAATGGGTGGAGCACGAACACCCACGTGCCACCCACCACGAAAGAGGATCATCCAATCTATTGAAGGGGCAAATCAACAGTGAATTTCCTTTCCACAAGGGTCTGGAGTGTTTCCAGTGAGAAACTCATGTGCACAATGTAGAGGCAGAATTGCTCCAAAATTCTGAGACTCTCTCCACACAACTTTTCTGTAAAGACGTCCAGAATGTTTACCGAACCTTGCGGACAAGGTTCTTGCGGGCAGGGGAGATATGTTGCATGTTAAAGCCACGGAGGCGGTCAAATGTCCACAGAGGAGTCCATTGCAGGGGATAAGTTGCCACGTAAGACAAAAGAGGTTATTGCTCTAACGCCTTTAACAGTTTCGGGAAACTTGGCTTACAGTTGTAACAGATTTCGGTTTACAGTTGTAGGGAATTCTGGGTTCGAATAGTTATAAATAGGTGAAGAGTAGATGTGTAGAGGGAGCTTAGAAAAGAGAATTGTTCTTGTAAATCCAGGGAGTTTTCCCAAATGAAATGAAGTTTAATTGCACTTCTCCTTCAATTCCTGTTTCTCTCTCTTGCCATTGTCAAGACAGGTGACAGTAGAAGAAAGGTAAAGCAATTATCGAAGAGGATTTCCTTCTTCTTGGTCTAGTAAGCGGGCAGTAGTGCAAAGTTACATCACTCTGTTGTTGTGTTAAAAGCTGCTTTTCTTCTAGAACCGTTATGATAAGCTGTGTATCTTTCTAAAGCAATATATACTGTTATGTTTGTACTGTCTTTCTATCAATTAAATGATCATACTTGAGTGCTTGATGATAATAAATTCTGCCTCATCCTAGTTAAATTTTCCTTTTTGTACTTCATAGACTTTTCAGTTTGTCTCATAAGTAATCTGGGCAGACTTCGAATGCTAAATGCACCCTGGGTGCTTGTCCATGTTGGTCTAAGAAGTAGAACCAAGAATACAAAGTATGTGATAAGGAAACTGAGAAGCATTTCAGGGTTTGTGTGCCCTTCAAAGCTCTGGACATGGAGCTTGTGATGGTAAGCGAACTAAAAGTAGATGTTGAAGTACTGGGTTTTCGTTGTTCGCCTGCTACCTCTTGTTTAGCTTCCAAGACATTCTCTCTCAATTGGAGCTTCTCTTGGAAAACAAAAAATATCGCATTGCAAAAGGCCACCACAGTATCTATCCAATGAAAAACTAGGCCATCACTCTCGTTCATGGCCATTATATCTCGTCTTCCGTAAGCAGCAATGAGTGGGTGATAAGACTCTGCTTGAGTTCTAAATGATCATAAAAAAGTATTGTATGAATTTTGAATGTAATACCTTCTTTCTCATTTTCTGAAGTAAAATAAATATTTATGTGGTGTTTATTCAATTATTATAAGAAAACTGAAATTCAAGGTTTTGAATCCAAAGTAATATTCAACTCGTTAAACGTAAATAATAGAGCCCGAAGCTTTAGAATTTTCCATGAGTTTTGAGATTTATTCTTGAACAACAATACCTTAGTTAACATTGATTTACACCTAGGTGAATGACATCTTTGAGTGCCATACTGCCTTCTCTTGAAAAAGAGCAGAACATTGATTTTGAAAAACCATGTTTGAAACTGCTTCAATAAGTAATACATGATCTCTTGATGGTTGTTATTCAAACGGATTCAAAAGCCTTTGTTACTCTTCGAACAATGGCGACCTTTAAAAGAAAAGATTAAATATAAACCATTTGGGAACACATTATAATGCTGAGAATCAGTTTCCACAAGTTGTATTTAATTGGATTTTGCAACTTTAGTTAAGACTACACCTTATAGGAAAGTATCATTGTTTCTCGCCAAATTGTTTGATTACTATGGTCAACTTATCGGTCAGTTCTTACTGATAGAATTCATTAGCTTTTCATCAGAGAAAGGTTACCTTTATGCCTTGATGTTTTCAAGAAAAGGCTATTGGAAATAGGCATACGAGACGGTAAATTGTCGATAAGTTGCTGCTAATAAATGTTGGGAACTTACATTTTGTGCAACATAATTCGGAAGCACAGATTGAGTTCAAGGAAAAAAAAGAAGAGTCGCTAATATTTGAAATTGGTAGAAATCCCTTCTATAATTAAACAAGTAAAGTAGAAAAAATTATTGGCAAGTATCTAATTCAATTAAGGGTAAATATTGCTTTAGAATAAGAAATCTCAATTTGGACATCTAAGCATATAAGTTTGGATGCGTGTGTTAATTAAAAGAAAAAAATTCAAGCTGGAATCACATTAAATTTGGTTCAAGTGAAAACTTATTTGACCCTCAATTCAATAATGAATTTCTGGAAATTCCAAAACTTGTCACAGGTGAGGAAACAAAAAGCTCCCATAATTTAGTTGTTTTCTAGAAATGATATTAAAAAGGTAATTGTGTCAATAAACATTTTTTCATCATGAATCGCCTTGTTAATACTCACAACTATGTTGACTTGATGTTCAAATACGGAACTGTGGAGAATAGGCCTGGCAATAAAAATGACGGGTCATCTTAGCAATAAGCTGTTCGACCAAATGCTTCAGAGAGCATCCACTAACTTAGATGAAAAATTTTCAACACGCCGTGGACCACAATATCTTTAATCGCAGGTGCTACAATTCTTATACTCATTTTCATACAAACAGTGTACGGGACAAAGTCTTCCAATGGCAACGGCCAAAAGCCCTGAAATGCCACCATTGCAACATTCCATGGTGGTTGTTTCTGATTTTGTAGCAGGTAGACTTCTCATTGTGCTTATATCCAATTGAATTTAGAGACCAATAATTATTCACCTCCAATTGGACAAGGGCTTTGCGTGAACATGGTCAAGGGACAATACTTGAATTTGATAAATTCAGGTACAGTATAGAGAAATAATATTTAAGTGCACGAGAAGGCTTAAATATTATATAGCAAAATGGCTTAGAATACAACCACACTGATTCTAAGCTTAGTACATCACTTATATAGTGAGTAGCCTTCATGACAAAATATAATGTTCACATTACATAAGTCAAGGACGGTTCAGTAGATAACATCTTCCCCTCCAAGATTGCCGACTATCTTTGACATTTTGTCACTGAATAAGTCAAGGGTGGTGCCACCTTCTCTTATCACATTCCTGGGATGTGTGGGCGGTGGAGCATTTATCCTTTCAACAGAACTTGATGATTCACCAAGATGGTACGGCTTGAATGCTGAATTGTTACTCAACTGAAGTCCATGCTATTTGGTTGTCTTGGGCCGATACATCAGACCATAGCTGGCTTTAGGTGCATACAATACCTTACTGGACTTATCACGTCCATTAAGTGTCAGACTTGTGTCAACTTCTTCAGTGGGTAGGACTGGTGCAGGGAGAGATTCCAGGAGTGCTGTCAAAGCCCGTTTTCCTTTTTCTTCTTGTTCCCGGTTACTCTTGTCTATTTCTTCAAGCAGTGAGCCCACAATTCCAACTCTCCCCCGCAAGATTGGTGCGGTTACACCAATCTTGTTTCTCAAATCTTCAAAGTGGTCTCTGGGCAGTGGCTTGGTCAGGATGTCGGCTAACTGCTCACTGGTTGGCACATAGGTTGTCACAATGGTTCCTTGTGCAACCTTTTCTTTTACAAAGTGCATATCAATTTCCATGTGCTTTGTCCTTCGATGCTGAACTGGATTCACAGACATATGTAGTGCAGAAAGGTTATCACAAAATAAATGAATAGGATGATACTGACTTACCCCAAGTTCCTTCAATAAGTTCATTAACCATACAGCTTCTGCAATTCCTTCAACCATTGCTCAATATTCTGCTTCAGCAGAAGAGCGTGAGACAAAATCTTGTTTCCGTGATGACCAAGAGATAAGATTGGCTCCCATAAACATAAAGAATCCAGTAGTTGATTTTCTAGTTTGGTGGTAGCCTCCATAATCAGAATCAGTGAAACCGTAGATGGTTGTTGGACTTTGTTTATGAAACTGAAGTCCATAGTTTGTTATCCCTTGTAGGTAACATAAGATACGTTTAAGTTGAAAATGATCTTTTATCCGAGGGGAGCTCATGTGTTGATAAAGACGATGAACTGACTGACTAATATCAGGCCGGGTCTGTGATAGGTAATGCAAGGACCCCAGTATACTTCTGTAGATAGCTGGTTGTGGAAGAAAACTTTCTCCGTTAGCAACAGACTCATCTTTTACAGCCATGGGGGTTGAGATAGGTCTACTGTATATCATTTTAGCTTTTCGCAAAACATCCAGAGTATATTGATGCTGTGAAAGGAAGAGACCTGCTTCGTTATATGTCACCTGCAGTCCAAGAATATAGTGCAACTTCCCAAGATCCTTGACAGGGAATCCTCCACCAAGCTCATCAACAAAATCATTGACTAAACGAGTTGAGTTCCCAGTGACTATAATGTCATCTACGTATAATAATACCCAGAGCACATCTGAACCCTTATGATATAAAAACAAGGAAGGGTAAAAAACACAGCAACGAAAACAACGTTCCAACAGAAAACTAGAGAACCGTTCAAACCAAGCCCTAGGGGACTGCTTTAAACCATATAAAGATCTGTGAAGACGACAAACATGGTCAGGGAGTCTCGGATTAACAAAGCCTTCAGGTTGAAGCATGAATACGGGCTCAGATAAATACCCGTGCAGGAATGCATTTTCTATGTCTAGTTGTTTGATATTCCAGCCATGAATTACAGCAAGTGAGATCACTAGACGGATAGTAGTTGGACGTACCACTGGGCTATATGTTTCAAGATAATCAATTCCGGCTTCTTGGTGGTAACCTTTGCAACTAGACGTGCCTTCAATCGGTCAAGAGATCCTTGTGGTGTGAGCTTTGTTTTGAACACCCATTTGCTTCCAATCACGTTCATGGAAGGTGTGCGAGGAACAAGGGTCCAAGTTTCTGCCTTCTGAAGTGCCTTCATCTCGTTCAGCATGGCATTTCTCCATCCAGCATGTGAGATAGCGTTAGCTACGCTGTTTGGTGTAGGTGGTATGTTGGTTGTTGCATGCAGGGCATAGCGGGTGTTTGGACGTCTAATTCCAGCTTGGCTTCTAGTTGTCATTGAGTGGGTTCGAGAGGCAATTTCCGTTGGTCTTTGACTGGTAGGTTCTTGAATGGAAGTTGGCAAAGTAGCTTGTCCAAAAGAGTTGATGCTTTTGTCGGGCTCAGAAAGGAAAGAGGGTGAAGCCAAAGAGGGATATGGAGAAGAAGGCGACTGGTTTGGGTGAGACACCATGTGAAGGCTTTCTTCGGTAGGACTGATATTTAATAAAGAATTTTGTTCTTCTTCATTAAATGCCGATGCAGAATTTTCTGTCCTTTCTGGGTTTTCTTCACGAAAACCTGCCAGATTTTGTGCTTGGTTATTGTACCGTGAGGAGATTTTGTCAATCCCCTCATTGTACTGAGTGTTAGGTGTAACAATACCTCCGGCTTGAATTTCTGCAAGGTCATGGTAAGGTTGTACCAAATGAGTGTCATGAATGTTTGTCACGTCTCCATGTTGTCCTTGTGAGGTGATGAGTTGATTTTGTTCCTGAAATGCCCTTGTACTTCCGATATTTGAATTATACACAGAATCAATTTTATCATTCTGGAAATTTCCTTGTGTAAGGTCCTTGAACGGGTATACCTGCTCATTGAACACAACATGTCGGGAAATGAATAATTTACCTGTTTGTATGTGTAGGCATCGGTATCCCTTATGTCGAGTACTGTACCCTAAGAAAACACATGGTACTGATTTGGATGATAATTTATTGGTAAGTGTTGATCTAAGACATGGAAAACATTGTGATCTAAATATTCGAAAGGTACCATAATCTGGAATTCGCTTGTAAAGTACCTCAAAAGGTGACTTGTTGTTTAGCACAGAAGATGGCAACCTATTGATCAAGTATACAGATGTTGTAAAAGCTTCAACCCAGAACTTACGTGGAACTGTAGCTTCTTTCAATAGAGATCTTCCAAGCTCCACTATATGTCTGTGTTTTCGTTCGGCGATTCCATTCTGTTCTGGTGTATAAGGGCAGGACATCTGATGTAGAATTCCATGAAAACGTAGTTCTTCCTCCAATTCCTTACTTGTGTATTCTCCTCCATTATCAGAATGTAGAGTTTTGATTTTTCCATCAAACTGTCGCTCTATCATGGATTTAAACTCAACAAATGATTGAAAGAAATCTGATTTTCTTTTTAAAGGATAAAACCAAGTATATCGAGTACATTCATCCACAAATATTGCATAATATATATAGTTTTGGCAAGACCTTTCTGGAGATGGTCCCCACAAATCACTGTGAATACGTTCAAAAGGTATACGTGATTTGTGTGCTGAGTTATTGAAAGGGAGCCGATGACTTTTTGTTTCTAGACATAGAGTACAAACTTTAGGAATGTCTCCTCTCAAATCAATGAGTTTTTGTTTATGCAAATCTCTTAAAATACGTAAATTGGAGTGTCCAAGTCGCTTATGCCAAGTATTGCCATCGGCTGCTTGTTGGTGAAGTGTGAGATAAGCTTGTGTTCGATCACTTGGCAATACATAGAGATCTCCTCTTCTAGATCCCTTTAGCAGGTTCTGCTGTGTGGTCAGATCCTTAACAGTAAATGAATTTTTATCAAACGTCACCAAGCAAGAGTTATCATTTGTAAGCTTAGAGATGGATAATAAATTCTGTCTAATAGCTGGAGCAACCAAGACTGAATTTAATTTTATTCTTCCTTGGTTGAGATTTCCAGAACCTATATGTGTAATTGGGATACGTTCTCCGTTCCCAACAAATATTGAGTCAGAACCTGAATATTTTGAAAATGATGTTAGGGTACCTGTAGAATCAACGATGTGAGAGGATGCTCCTGAATCTGCTATCCACTCATCATTCTTAGGTTCTGTAACATGTAGCGTTGCCAGAGCCTTAGGTATGTTATCAGCTTGGAAGGAATGATCAAATCGCCGCCAACATTCAAGACCTGTGTGACCCTTCTTTGCACAAATTTGACAAGTGATAGGATGTTGAGGAAAAGAGTTGTTATCACCTGGAAGATCATTTAAGTTGTTACTTGCAAATTTGTTTTGATTGAATGAACTTCTGTTGTTGTTGTAAGCTGTAGGAGTAAAACCACGTCCTTGTGATGAGAATCTTGGTTGGAAGTTTCTGCCTCTATTTCCTCTTCCTCCACGTGTGAAACGTTGAGCTGAATATGCAGCATTTTCTACAGGAACATTAGATGTAGCTGCGTTTGTTTTAGGATACCTGATAATTCGTGATTCATAAGCTTGGAGCTGTGAGATCACAGTGCTGAAATCTGGTATAGGAGGCCTGAACATTGCAGTCTTAAAAGATTCATAAGACACATCAAGACTTTCAAGAAGCCTAAATGTTTTTGCAGAGTCTGTGACAGGCTTTCCAATAGAGCTCAATTGATTTAAAATACCTTTGAATTCTGTCAAGAAAATTGATAGGGTTTTACCTTCCTTCCTGATATTGTTGAGTTGAGAAAGTAAGTCAAACTCACGACTTTCTGTCTTCTGAGCAAAGTGATTTGCCAGCTCATCCCAAACTTGTGCCGATGTCTCTAGTTCAAAAATATGACCTAGAGCTTCTTCTGAAAGAGTGCTAATGATCCATGATTTGACTAGTGCATTGCTTTGTGACCATGAGTCGAAATCAGGATTTGGATTTTCGGTGTCCCCGATAGTCTGACTAGGCTTTGGTATTTCACTTGTAATAAAGCCTGTGAGCCTTTGTGTTTGAAGGAGTGACTTAATTTGAGTCATCCAAGACAGGTAATTTCCTTCTGTGAGCTTGATTGTAACAAAGTTGCTCACGTTGATGGTGTTTGGGAATGGATAGGTGTTGTTTCTACGGGCCATGTTGGCTCTGATACCAACTTGAATTTGATAAATTCAGGTACGGTATAGAGAAATAATATTCAAGTGCACGAGAAGGCTTAAATATTATATAACAAAATGGCTTAGAATACAACTACACTTATTCTAAGCTTAGTACATCACTTATATAGTGAGCAGCCTTCATGACAAAATATAATGTTCACACTACATAAGTCAAGGACGGTTCAGTAGATAACATCTTCCCCTCCAAGATTGCCGACTATCTTTGACATTTTGTCATTGAATAAGTCAAGGGCAGTGCCACCTTCTCTTATCACATTTCTGGGATGTGTGGGTGGTAGAGCATTTATCCTTTCAACAGAACTTGATGATTCACCAGGATGGTACGGCTTGAATGCTGAATTGTTACTCAACTGAAGTCCATGCTGTTTGGTTGCTTTGGGCCGATACATCAGACCATAGCTGGCTTTGGGTGCATACAATACCTTACTGGACTTATCACGTCCATTAAGTGTTAGACTTGTGTCAACTTCTTCAGTGGGTAGGACTGGTGCAGGGAGAGATTCCAGGAGTGCTGTCAAAGCCCGTTTTCCTTTTTCTTCTTGTTCCCGGTTACTCTTGTCTATTTCTTCAAGTAGTGAGCCCACAATTCCAACTATAATAAGGTCTTTGAAGAATCAAGATTTCTTCCGTTTCATTGGGATAAAACATGCTTGGAGACCGAGTGACGGTGCTGCTGTGTTTGGGACTTCCCAATCTGCCTCCAACCTGCCATAATCCAGGAGCCTTAGAAAAGCTTGGCAACCAGCTTGGTAAATCTCTGTGTTAAGATCTGTGCACATAAAAGTTCAAACACCCGTCATACACCCAGGTGTGTATAAAACTAGATCTTGCCAAATCGTTGCCTAAGAATTTCTGGATCACGCCAGGAAGAGATTCAATACGAAGAAAATATAGGTTGCTGCTCTCATTGTCATCTTCAAGGCCATGGACGTAATCTGTGTCACAAGCTCGAGTCGCGCACGCAAGCTGTTCGACCAAATGATTCAGAGAGCAATGATTCTCAAAAGGACACTCAAGCTATGGTGCCAATCATCTCAAAGCCAGAAATCCAATAACCCACTGGGAAAGCATTGAAGAAGTAGAAAAAAGTCCCAACAAAAGGTGTCAGTGTCGGAGCAGAATCACCAAATTTGGCAGGAAAAACAGACGTCCACGGTGAGCTCAGCACTTTGTGAACCTGTCGCAAAGCACAAAGGCAAATGCAACTGGGGGAAATACCTTCGGCTATCTCTTCTTCTAACGGAAACACCACAACTGCTGCACAGCCACCAATAGCATCCTCTCATAAAAGCATGCCACACGAGAATCAAAGCCAAGACACAATTGAACGCTCCTCCATGCCTCGGCGGGATGAAGTTTTTGCCATAAACAATCTGACAAGGGGGATTCAGTACAAGCTCCTTTCCAGGTTCTTCAACCACAACAGCAATCAAGTGGTGGAGTTCAATGATAACATCACGCGGGCTCCGGTGTACAACTCCAAAGGGACGCCCACAGACAACCCAGCAAGAGGACCCGCTTGTGGCTTGTCAAAATGCCTCAAAAAGACTTTGGAGGCGAGTTCTTCTATAGCTCAGGCCCTGCTCTCTCAAGGCTTAGATCTTCCTCATATCAAAACAGAAACAGAGGTGAGTGAAAGTAAATCATGGGATAGTGAAATTTGCCTTAGAGGAGAGTCAAACTGAAAATAAGCAGGATTTCTCTTTCAAATGAACAACAACAATGGCCTTCCCAACAAGACTGCTGGATTTACAAAACAAACAAATGGTATGGTGGAGGTAATAAGGAACCAATCCCCATGATGGAGGTCTCGGAGGAGGATCATGATGCGGCCACACCTCTGATCATGCAAAATCAGTATCAACCTATCCGAAGATAGGGAAAAGGAGAACATGGAGGAGTTATTCAAATAGTGCTACCAATGCCTCAGGGTAACAAGTTGGTTTCGATTGAAACTGTCCCTTACATCTGTAGCAGGTCACATGTATTGAATGCTTTCAATCATCCAACCCCCCATGAATAATTTTCTAATATGGAATATAAGAGGGTTAACCCTTCAGGAAAAATGGACTTCCTGAGAAGGGAATCCGAAAAAACTAAGATATCATTATTAAGCCTTGCTAAAGCCAAAACATGGGGGAGACTTATTAGCAAACATGGCTCGAAAACTGGGTTGTAGTAATTATTTGCATTGTAATCCTATGAATATACATATTTGGCTTATGTGGAAGAAGGATTTAGTATATTGTCATCCTCAATATATCACTATAGAGGTGGTGATGGATGGGAAGAATTTTCTGCTGACTATGGCATATGCAAGAACAGGAAGCTGCCTGTGGCATATGCAAGTACAGGCTATATTTGTATGATCATTATGGCAGCACCTTGAAAACCTTCAAACAACCAATAGACCGTGGATTTTCAATTTTATCCTGAGTCAAGAAGAGAAAAAGAGGAGTATACTCTAGACATGCTATGGCGGAGTTTCAAAGTTTTGTGTGCCATCAAGTATTGAACGACTATGGTTCCCTGTACTCTCCATACAAATGGACGAATAATGCTCCAGGATCAAGATAGATCTGGACAGATATTGCAAATCCTATCACAGCAGTGGACAGTACACCCTACTAGGGCGCACCCGCAACAAATCCTACCCCTACCCCCACCCATCCCCCCCCCTGCCGGCGGCCCGGGGCGCCCCTCTTCCCCCCAAGCCAGAAAGAAAAAAGGGGGCTCTGGTGGATCCGAATACATTTGTGAAGGGTGCAGGTTAAAGAACCGTTAACAACTTAGGTGAAACAAACTGATAAAGTATCCCAGGAGATGGAAATCAAATAATAGTAGGCCTAACTGATCTAGTACAAGAGATGGAGACGCAATTACAATTGGGATGGTCAGAATCTATTGCAAAGGGTCCAAGCCATTCTATCTTAAAAGATTATGGACGAAGAAAGCCAGCTTCGAGATGAGGTGCGAATCTATTGGATTCAAGAAGGGGATTGTAATTCTGTGTACTTTCATGCTTACATTAATTAGAGAAGGCAATAGTCTAAATTAAACTTCTTGTTACTAGATGGATCCTGCACCGATGATGTTGACATTTTGGGCTCGACGGCAGTGGCTTTCTATGAGGAGCTCCTATCTTTTTCTTCTACAATAAGCTTGTTACGATCGCAAAACAATCATCAACAGATGTTCGGCTATTGTTAGATCGATTAAGTCATGTTCCTAGGATAATTACAGATGCACAGAATGCCATGCTTTGGAGAATGCTAGATTGAGAGGAAATTCAACAAGCAATACGAAAGTTTGATCTAGATAGCCTTCTAGGCCCTAATGGATTCACTGACCATTTCTCATAAAGGAGGATTCAATGGCTATTAAAGAGGGCTTTCTTTAAGGAAGGCATATAAAGTGGATAGCAAATACTTTGAATTGCATGCGGAAGGACTGTCGAACTTAAATGGTTTTGTCAGGGTTACCACTAATAAATTTTAGGGTTACTACGAAATTTTTTCTATTAATGGTTATTCAATAGTTAAGACAAAGTCAAGTTAAAACAAAGTCAACTAGCTGATTGTCATTCATAAGTAGGTATCTTATAGGATAAAGCATTAACGTATTTATGCATAAGAGGCACATAAAGTGGATAGCAAAGAAGCTATCGCAAGAGAATGCCACGTAGCTTAGCAACTTAGCCAAGTGATAGTTATTCAAGGGAAAGAGCTAACGTGGAGGCCAAAACAATTTTACCGGATGGAGATCATCCATTCTGTAACTTCCATTAATCTGTTATTAATATTTTTTAGTAGCACTAACCAATAATGCTAGCTTGGACCAATAAGGGGGTAGTATGTCATCTATAAATAGCAGGGATTAGGAATGTAAGGGCATTAAGAATTAAACCTATATTTTCAATTATACCTTCGGCTTCAGCCAAGTTAGTAAAAGATTCCTTCTTTCACTTTCACTCTCTTTTATATTCATTCGTTATTTAGGTTCCATCATTGGTAATCAAAGGAAGAAATCTAGTGCCACCGACTGGGAAGACTTTCCCTTTACGGTTCCAACAACTAGATATATGACGTAGGTTCACAACAATATAGTATCAAATCCTTCAATCCACTATGGGCAGATAGTCGTTAGGAATGTTTTGAGGCTAACATGAAAAAGTGAGATGCTAATATTAATCGGAGATTTGGCGAGCTATTTGATGCCATTCGACAACTATCTGTCCAGCAAAATCATCCCAACACTTTCAGCAAAAACCACCACTAAGAAGGGGAAGCTGATTTTGGTGGTATGCAACACTCTGAGGTTGGAACTAGTTCAGGATGGCGATATCAGGGGCAATGTACCGATTTTCCTAGATATTCTAGCCAAGAGGATCCTTCCAATTGGATTTCTCGAGTAGCATAATTTTTTGATTTCCTTGATGTTCCAAACTTAAAGAAGGTACGGTGTACTTAGTGGAACCTCGAACAAGATGCATAACTGCATTAGGATCTAAACAGTGCGTTTAGACCATTTAAATGAAACAATATGTGCAAACCATTTAAGTAAAATTGTGAGTGCCAATCATTTAAGTGAAATGGTGTGTTTCAACGTTTAAGTGAAATGGTCCATTTCACTATGACAAGAACACGAGTTTAGACTAGTGGTGAGGATTCGACTCAAGGACCCGAAAAGAGCTCCTAACCCTAGGGCAAAATGTAGTGCCTTGAGCGGCTTGTGACGGAACCTATTCTCTGAGTGGATCTGGCAACAAAAGAGGGTGACGACTCAAACAAGGAAGAATAGGGAAGCAGAGGGCTTAGCAAGCGGGGCCCCATTATTTTTAGCCGGGTTTTTAATCTTCTTCAGATCAATTTCCTAACCCTTCAAACCCATCTGGGGTAGGATTGTACTAGTAGGTTCTCCAAACTGAAAAGTTAGCAGATTTGAGAATAAAGAAAAAGAGCCCACTCTTTTTTGGTCAATAGAGTGAGAAAGAAAATAAAAAATGATATAATCCTTTTATGCTGAGATTTATCTTAACCCTTTTTTAAGTAAGGAAATAAGTCAATTTCTTCCCTTCTTATATTTGAAATATTTACATCGTAAACAATTTGATTGGGTTAGTCAATAAGAACACGAGGTGTATCGGGAGCGTCGAGAGTCTCGTGGTAGTTGTTAATACTTCAAAACCATTAATCTATCCTTTAAAATGTCTTGAGGACCAACCACCGGATGCTTGCCCCAGCACAGCGATGATAGGAAGGAAAAAAAAAATGATTATCTGTAAGACAAGGCTAAGTGATCCAGTTATTGGCTTGTACCTTTAAGACTACGTATTTTGTACTTTTACTATCATCGGCGTCGTCCCTGCTGCTACATTTCCAGGCTTAAAAAGTATAGTCATACGGATTATTTCCTGACAGCTTCAACGATATCAATTTTCATATAGTCATATAGCCGTGTAACTGGCTCGCCAACATATCTCAATTGCAGGGGGAGGGAATGACTAGTGGTTCCGTCAAAAGGCTTTCATGTCAATCCAATCTTGTAAGCCATTGCGTGACATCCCCGTTTTGACCCAGGTTCTTTCACCTTACTAAGATCGAGTTCCCATGTTGACCTCTTTGGAGATTTGTCCAAAATTTGAACTTACTTTACTTAATGATAAAGCATAGATTTTAGATTCGTATATGGGGTAAAGGAAATCGAAGACATAGGGAAGAGCAATTAATATTTTGATTCTATTGGCAAAAGTAAACAAAAGTAGTATGAAAAAGAGTTTATTGTTTTGAAATATAAAATCATCCTAAAGTCAACAATATTTGAATTAAGAATATTTCTATAACTCT
The DNA here is from genome assembly GCA_028551395.1 of Casuarina glauca. Taxonomy (NCBI): domain Eukaryota; kingdom Viridiplantae; phylum Streptophyta; class Magnoliopsida; order Fagales; family Casuarinaceae; genus Casuarina; species Casuarina glauca. Next base: position 24,091,094 of record CM052351.1, on the reverse strand, counting down.
CTCATCAATTGGAATCCAAGAATTATCAAGAAAAATACTTTCCCTGATTGTACATTAAAGGATACCTTGTAGTCTCTTTTATGTAATTGTATTGAGAAGACATCGTAAATTACATAGAGAACAAAGGCAAAGGTTATATAATATTCCTGATCTCTCTTTATTTTCTAACTCATACTGTCTCGATTGCATTCATTTTTATTTTTTATTTTTATGAATATATAAGTTGATTCATCGAAGAATAAGAGAGTTCAACAGTTTAGGAGCATACCCTAGCATTACAATTTAGCTAAGAGAAAATTAAATGTGAAATCCTCTAATTATGACACAATAAAACATTCATATAAGAAAGTTTGATATTCCTAAATAAGGACACCCTTTTACGTACCACTTTCTTGATTCTAACCAATAAATTTGGTATTTCAACAGTCTTATTTTGAAAACATCTATGATTACGTTCAGACCATATACCATATATGCAAGCTAAGAAAGAAAGTTTTAAGAAGTTTTGTAGCCAAATCTTTGTCTTTCATTGCTTTAACCATCTATTGTAGTTCATAATTCCAATCATCAATGTTCCTACATATTCCTTGTTGTGCAAGTATACTCTATCATATTTTCTCAGTCCAAGGACATTAAAAAAACAAGTGAGACCTACTTTCCAATTGAGAACCACAGAAATTACAAAATAGGTCAATGAAGGGAAGCTATCAAGATACCACATCTACTGTAGAAAGTCTATCTTTATATTTGAGCCATCCAATGAAATTATGTTTGCTAATTCATTATTTTTACATAACCAAATTGCACAAGTTATTAAGTTTAAAGATTTAACTCAAAATCTAACTCTAGTGTTAAATAATCATTTTTTGTATTTAAATTTTACCTTAAGGATTTTATCTTTCAATGCAAGACTCTCATCCTATATATACTTTCCTACACATTAAGTATCATTGAACTAAAGAACACATGAGATAAAGTAAATTTAATATAAGCTTTAATACCAAGTTAGAAGGTATTAAAACCTAACCCAAAATCTAGCTTTAAGGTTCAAGGATTTTTTTAAAATTTAAATTTCATTCTAAGGATCTTATTTTTTGATGTAAGACTCTCATCCTATATATACTACTTAAGAGGGCTCTCAAACACTATGTCCATTCCAATTATCATGAAGCTTGTGACCTTCCCACTACCACCAAATTCTAGCATTTTTGGGCTAAATTTTGCACATCTCACAATTACCTTCAACTACAATCTTTCTACAAAAGAAACCAAATTGTGAAGAAATTCTCCAAATTACAAATTCCATTACAAATTACCTTATTCCAATAACCAAGAAGGTGATGGAAACCATATATTAGACCCATGTATTTAGAGGATTGGTCCTAGAGTTCTTTGAATTGGTGGTAGCTATCTCTAGCCAAACTCCTAACCACCCTTTGTCCGATGAGAATGAGGTCTCCACACGCTTTTATTGTCGTATGAAGCAAGGATTAATGTCACTTTCATTGACCAGATAGTTGCCGTCACTGGTGGCCTATGAAAGAAACTAAAATGAACACATTTAACATTGAAGCACCCAAATAGGGAGGAGAAATTGAAAACCACATATAAAATCATAAGAAATGAGATACACATACATAGAATATATAGACAAAGTTGGATAGCTAGTTGATTTAGATGCATGACAAGCATACTCATATGCCAAATGATTTTACTGGGGATGCTTGGTCGGTGGTGTTCATAATAATATATTCTTAACACCCCTTTAAATTGATCTTGCACAAATCAAATATGCTAAACTTGTAGAGAAGGTAATTATATTGCTAACTAGATAAAGCTTTAGGGAGAAAATCAATAGGCTACTCATGAGTGCGATGAGTCTAAATCAATCCTTATTATCATCTTCCCTATTCTCATTCAATGAAAATTGCACATGTTTTAAGAGTTAGGTCTATGCCCTACTTTTTGAACTTCTATAAGGATGACCATACCATATACCATGTAATACTAGTAATTAATACTAGAAGATAATTGATGTACCCTTTCAATTGTTGGGGAGAGTATCACGTATTTATTTATCATAATAAATTCATTTTGTTTAGGTCATTCTTTTCCTTTTAAGATGATACCACAAACCATATAGTGGTAGTAGTAACAGTAAAAGATAATTTCTCAACCCATTGAAATTTTTGAACTACTAACCAATGGAAAACTTCATAGAAAAATGATAACACAAAAAGCTCATTTAATGATGCATAATGAAATCAAATTGAAGCCTTTAGCACTAAGCAAATTTTTTTATTGTTCTAGGAAATCAACACTTCATTGTGAGAATCTTGTCTCACACTAAAAAAGTGAGGCTAATGGATTTGTTAACTTTAGTCGAGTGGCAAAGTGGTATTCAAGTACTTACAACTTGTTTTCATTATTAGTGCTAGGCTCTATGGAAGGTAGGTGAAGGGACCAAATAGCACAAGTGGCCATGTCAAAGGTAATGTGGAGTTGAGGTGGGGAGAATGTCACATATTTATTTATCATAATAAATGTCTTTTTAAAGGTGGTTCTATTCCTTTAAGATCATACCGCATACAATGTAGTAGTAGTAGTAGTTAATATTAGAAGATGATTTATCTACCTTTTCAAATATTTTAAATGCCAACTAACATAGATTTTTACAACAAAATTACAAAACAAAGAGATTGTTTAGCAAGGTTTGATTAAATCAATGGATTCAAGACCTTATTACTTAGTGGAGTTGTTTGTAATGTCCCAAGAAATGAGTACTTTGTTGAGAAAATATTGTCCCATAGTGAAAAAGCAAGGATAAGGGTTTTGGTAACTCCAATATAGTGACAAAGTGGTATTTAGCAATTACAACTTGTTTTCATTGTCAACCCATCTAAAGATGATAAGTAAAAGGCCCTAAGAGGACAAGTGGGCATATCAAGGTGATGTGAGTTGGGGTGGGACTATGTCACATATTTATTATCATAATAAATGAGTTTTCTTAAGCTGATTTTTTCCTTTGAGATCATACAACATACCATGTAGTGGTAGTAGTTAACACTAGAAGACAAATTACCTACACTTTCAAATGTTTTAAGTATTGACCAATAAAGACTTTCATAGAAAAATAACAAAACAAGAAGGTTTTTTAATTAGGCATGATGAAATCAATCAATTCAAATCCTTAGCACAAGTACAGTTGTTTGTCACGTTTCACAAAATGAACACTTCAATGAAAAAATTTGTCTTATATTGTAAAAGCAAGTAAAGATAAAAGGTTTGGTAGAGTAAATGACATATCTTTTTGGTTTGGTGCACCAACCTAGTGATAGAGTGGTGTTTGAGCAACGACAACTTGTTTTTGTTGTTAACACTAGGTCTCTAATATTTTAGGTAAGGGGGCCTAAGAGAACAATTGGTTGTGTCAAGGACAATGTAGATTTACTTTCTAAGAACGATGTGTATCTATATTACTGGCAAAACGATGATATAGTAGATTGGTATGATTTAACTTAAACTAATGTATTAGCAAATATAATTTTATTGGATGGCTTGTTTGTAGAAATAGACTTTTTACAATAACAAAAATTGTACGATGGCTTCCTTCAGTTAATATTTAGTGTGATTTATTTTGAGTGGGAGTTCCCCCACCTAAATAAAATGTCTGTACGCATGGGAGACTTCGAACTACAAAATTTTACAGGTTTTCAAATATTGCGAATTAGCGTTTTACAAAGTGAAAAAAGTGTTCAAATGAGGTTTGACCAAAAGAAAGACCATTTTGGGAAAAAAATGATCAAATATTTTCCGACGGTCTAAATTTGAGGGGCAGAAGAGTACTGAAATCGAAAAAACTGGGTTTGAGCTACAAAAAATGGTAAACGACTTATTTTGAGAAAGAAAGAGGTAACTTGAGAAAAAGTCTTATTTTGCATCATACAATTATGAAGACTTTCCGGTTAAATATAGTTATATATTATATATATATATTGAAATTTTATCCTTCAATTTAAGATTTTAATACAATATGAAAGCAGATAAATCATAGACAAGGCAAGGCTACCAAAAAGTCCCAAATTAAAGCAGCAGTTTAAGGTCTAGCAGCATTTAAAGTCGAAACATTTTACAGCCCGTAATCCGTATACGTTACAGACATTTTATTCAGTAGAAAAGCAACATAAAGTGCGCTTATTGGGAGCTAATGAGGACCAGGTCCGTCCCTCATGATCAATTCTAACGGTCGTGGCTGGTTCATTTTTCTCCAATTTTAACTTGTTTCCTGCATCATAGCAACAATTAGTAATAACGGAGAGAAAGTCAGCAAACAAAAAGGAGAGTCAATCCGGCCTCTTACACTTTGCCAACGGCCTTTGCGGGACGAGTGACATCAGCACCAGCTCCCTTTGTACGAATCCATTCATGGTCTAAACAGACAATTAAGAACGATGAACTCCAGTTGTTCTCAAGATTATTTCAAGAAACAAAAAAATATGACAAGGTAGTTAATTTCACTATCAAACAGTCAATGAAGACTTTTGGCAATTTTTATTTGGTTCTCCTTGTTTAGAAGAACAAAAATCTTACGAAAGAAACATAATAATTGCTCAACCTTTTTAAGAGTTGTAAGACGAAATTTAAACAGTAAATTGCACGTACTCAGTATGTTAGTTTTGGCCAATCTAGTATAAGAACATTTGTTGAAGATAAAAAGACAAAGTAGCAACTGCGAGCCTTTAATCACTGACTGCGTAGATAGTGTAGGAGTTCACTCAAAACTGGAGAACAGTAAGTCATGTGAGCAGTGATAATGTGATACCGAGCAAATATGAACGAATGCACTTGATCCTCACGTTAGATAGTTTAAAGCATGCTCATAAAGAAACTAACGGATAGGTTAAACACACCTAAAACTTGTTCGGCAGTCAAAGATTCTACGAGCATTTTCCGGATTAGGTACTTTGCTCCCTCAGGTGCTTCAAGCCATTCGGATGAGTTCAGCGCTTTATCCTTTATTTTCTTTACATCATCTGAATTGAAAATAGAAAAAGCTTTCAAAAGAAGATTCAGTGATAAAAATTTAGATAGTTTATCAAATCACACATACCTGCCGACATTTCTTCCTTGCCAGTGACCAACAGGTAACTGCTGTTTTTTCTGTATGCTCACTTCAGCCGCTCGAAAAAATTATAGCATACAGAAAAAACAGCAGTTAGTATCATTTCCTTTTCTGCTTGGACTGCAGAATGTTTGGTGGACCTTCTCGCATAATCTTCCATGCAAGAAAATGATGCATAAAAATCAAGCCACCCAATTTCATCGACTACTACCTGTAAGGATTATTTGTTTGCATTAGACAGATTATATTTTGGAAGATTTAAAAAAATTGCTCAAGAAACGCTGACCTCCATGAAGATTTGATACGCTAAAATGGAAGAGAGCTCTGGGTAACTGAAAAGGCCACCACATTCCAAATAGCTGCAAGAAAAGTATGGGTACCCCCTAAGTATCCTGATTTGAAGGACCGAAATTTCGAAAACTTGAAGTAAGCACGACATAATCTGCCTCAGGAATTCTTTAACATGCTCGCCAAGATCACTCATGCCAATTCCTGACAAGAACACTCTAGTCCTCCCCCAAGATATGCAAAAATTCCTAAGGTAGCCAAACTATCTGCCCTAACCTGTCAAATTTACAATGCCAGACGAATTATCTAATGCTGAAATTATAGAAGCACAGCCTCTTTACCACGTCGATTAATGCTGCCTTTGTGGGGCGATTTTCGGAAGCGTACAAAACTTATGAAACGTTTTATTAGCCATATAGTATAATTGGGAACACATATAATACTTTCAAAAGCTGTAACACTTTTATAAAGAATAAAGACTCGTTTATTCCACAGTCAACCTTTAGAAACCAGCAATTCAAAGTACATTGTAGAGGATATATGTATCTTTCCAAGGAAGCCTGAAGTCTATATTTGTTGTGAAGAGGCATGTAAAAGATTATGCTCTGTTTAAAAATATGATGTAAGAAAGTTCTTTCTTTTGAAATTACTTTTGAATAATTATGAACCTTCTAGTATGCTTCAAATGGCTTAATGACGTCGAGCATTCTCGATTGGTACAAATACTTGACATCACGCGCAACAGCTTTGAGTCGTGCCGAAGGCTTCTTAATCAATTGATTTAATCTTATCTTGTTAAGCTAACCTTTTTGTTTTGTCATTTTGCAACGAAAGTCTCCTTTGGCTGGTACTTAAGACTATTGAAAGGGTGGATGAGTTCTTCTAGTGTTAACAACTACCACTACCTAGCATGTGATATGTTGAAAAAAACAATATCCAAAAGCCTATTCATTTAGACCAAGAAATATGTAAATCCGAAAGGTCCATCAGAATAATTAATGTTTATTTTCAATCTCCTCGAGCTATTTGTCTCGTTTATTTAGTATGCTATTATTATGATAATTTGACAACAAAGGAGCTAATCAAAAGCATTATTAGAGTCAATTAATTATTTTTTATTTAATAACACATACCATTTTACAATTATTACCTCAACAGAAGTATTTCTGGGGATAATTAACAACATTCTTGCCCATCAGGAATTTTTAGCTAAAAATATTAGAGTTCCTGAAAAAACTTATATTCAAGGAAATTTTCCAAAAGCCTCCTGTATATGGTGCCTTGGCATATCTCTTAGTCTAAAACATCAGCCCCAATTTACACTATGCTTCTTGAATGATCCAAAAAAACCCATCTAAGTTCTCGTAAAACATATTTTGGATTCTAATCTTAAATCTTAAGATGAGCAAAAATTTTGACTTTTAAAAAGATAATCTGTGATAACCTGTATCAAGAAACAAACATTGAATACATATATTAGAGTTTTGTCCCACTCTGTAATTGAAATATATGAAGATATCCATAAGAAACACATTTATTTCATAGAAGAATATTTATTCACAGATTTATTAGTCACTATTACATATACTTCTCAAATCATTTTTCCGCAACAACTGTTTCTCAAGATAGTTAATCATTTCTTGTCCTCTTTTCTGTCATTGGGATCCGTTTTTTTTAATCTTTGAAAGGCATATCCTATCTGTTTAAGGGAGGATGCCTTTATCAATGCAATATACCTGTAAAGGAGAGACCCCCCATATGTGTTGGATCATCTGATAATGCATCGCAGTGACCGAAGAGCGAGAGAGCCGCTAGGGAAATTTCATTTATGTGCATGGAAATTCTCAAATAGTGACAAATTATATATCTCGTAGGCTTGGGAATTGATTTGCAAAGAAGTCCATCAAAGAAAATAGAGGATTTCTTCTTTTTGAATTCTCCTATACTTACGGAAGTTTCTAAATAGTGATAGGTTGCATTTTTTGTGAATCTAACGATAGGTTTACCTCAATAAACATAAAATTCTTGATATATTTTTTTCACTTGTGGTGTATATATGCTTTCTATTTAATCCAGATCCATTCCTAACATTTATCTTTGAATTAGATGTTATAGTATCAAAGTTTCTAATTTCTATTTGAAAAATAAAACGTTGTTACTTGACGTCAAAAATTTAATGGTAGTAGTTGCAATGTTTAGTCAGGATTGCTTTCCGATAATGTCTGCAATGAATACTAGACTCCTTTCACTTTACGAAAGGCTAATATATACTGTAACTTATGTTTTATTTCCATCGAATGAGCTCACTGCCTCAATCTTGTGTTTTTGCAGCTAGACATGATCAATTGGGACTTAGGAACTACATGCGCCCAAAGAGTTAAGTCTATATGTTGCCTTTTGTGAATGTTTAGGTACTTTGAATTTTTGTTTCTTTTACGATTTTGCAGCTCAACTATTTTAAACAATCACACTTTTGTAAGGGTCAAATTTATGCCGTCTCCATTATGTAGTTACAAGGTATGGTTATTGTGCTCAACCTTGTTTTTATAATAATATATGACAAGGTATCAACCCCATTTAATTAAAAAAAAATGGTAATTGCGGTAGTTGTGATATTTGGTAAGGACTTTTTTGATATTGTTTGAAAAAAGTAGAGGACTTCTCTCACTTCACATGTCGACTAGTCTTTTATTTCCATTACTCGAAAGGCGGTGTTTAATAACTAATCATTGTCCACTTCAACTATGGAAGGAACATTTCCGATCCATGTTGCTGTAAGATTGTACGCTTTTTCCCCAGCAATGAATTTGAAAAATAAAAGTAACGTCGTTAGTTGAGGTCAAAATGTTAATGGTAGTAGTTGCAATGTTTGGTAACGATTGCTTTACAATATTATATGCAATGAATTCTGGCCTCCTCTCACTTTACAAAAAGCTAGTGTACATGGGAACTTATATTTTATTTCCATCACGAAGAAAGGTAGCGTTTAGTAACTAATTGTTGCCCTCTCTAATTGCTTTAATGCATATTTAGTTTCTCTTCGAAACTCCAAGCTCCTGTACGAGGAATTTAGGTGCCTTATACTTGTATATTCTAACTTTTATTAATACGATTTACCATTTTGCAAAAAAAAAGTTCAAGGTCTAGGATCAAGTGTTTAATAATTATAATACCAGAAAGCCCTAGATGAGAACAACACTTTAAGATTTAGTAATTTTAAAAGCCGTTACATTTTACAGTCCGATGTCTACAAAGTACACACACATTTTATTTTAAGCATAACGGGAACTTACCAAAGATCCCCAAACGAAAATAGCATCTTAAAGTTTAGCACCTTCAAAAGCGTTAAAATATTACAATATGATGTCTACAAAGTTCGCACACATTTTATAAGACAAAAGCTGAACGGAAGATAACGAAGGCATGTCCCATCATTAATTTACAGCATTAAGGCTCTACATCATATCAACAAATTCAGCTTAACCATGTTAGGAGAAGAAGATAAACTCAACAAACAAGTAGTAGAGGGAACAAGGGAGAAATCGTCATCTAAATAAACTTAGCAAGAATTGAGATAAATTCCTGTGACTATTTTCAATCTTCTTGAACTTTTTGTCACTTTTTTTTAGCATGATATTGTTGTGATAATTTGACAACTATGGAACTAATGAAAAGAATCATTCGAGTCATTTAATTCTTTATTATTTAATAACACATCTCATTTTCCAATCATTCTTTTTTTGTTTTGCTGAAAAGGTAAATTATATTAATAAATATTAAAATACAAAAAGGTCATTTTTTAAATTATTCTCTTAACAAAACTATTTTTGGAATAGTTAATAATATTCTTGACCATCTGGGATTTTTAGCTGAAAATATTATAGTTGTTGAAAAGACATATATTCAAGAAACTTTTCCAAAAGCCTCCTCTATATTGTGCCTTGTCATGTCTCATAGTCTAAAATATTAGCCCCAATTTACGCACTGTTTCTTGAATAACCAAAAATGTCCATCTACGTTCTCGTAAAACTTATATTTTGGAAGGAAAGCAGAGGGCTTAGCACGCGGCCTCATGATTTTTGGCCCCGTTTTTAATCTCCTTCAGATCAATTTCCGAACCCTTCAAACCCATCTGGGGTAGGACTGTTCTAGTAGGTTCTCCAAAACGAAAGGTTAGCAGGTTTGAGAATAATAATAAATAAATAAAACCCCACTCATTCTTGGTTAAAGAAACTCAAAAATGATATGAGTCCTTTATGATGAGGTTTATCTTTACCTTTTTCTAAGTCAGAAACGAAGTCAATTTCTTCCCTTATATTTGAAATATTCACATCGTAAACAATTTGATTCGATTAGTCAATAAGAACATCAGATGTAGCGGGAGCGTCGAGAGTCTCGGCGTGGTAGTTGTTAATACTTCAAAACCATTAATCTATCCTTTAAAATGTCTTGAGGACCAACCACCGGATGCTTGCCCAAGTACAGCGAAGACAGGAAGAAAAAAAATGATTATCTGTAAGACAAGGCTAAGTCATCAAGTTATTGGCTTCTAACTTTAAGACTACGTATTTCTACTTTTAACGTCATCGGCGTCGTCCCTGCGGCTACATTTCCGGGCTTAAAAAGTATAGTCAAACGGATTATTTCCTGACAGCATCAGAGATATCAATTTTCATATAGTCATATAGCCGTGTAAGTGGCTCGCCTACATATCTCACCGCCAAGGGGAGGGAATGACTAGTGGTTCCGTCAAAGATCTCTTTTATGCCAACCCAATCTTGTAAGCCACTGCATGACATCCCCATTTTGAACCAGACGCTTTCACCTTACTAAGATAGAGCTCTCATTGTTGACCTCCTTCGAGATTTGTACAAAATTTGAGCTCATCTAACTTAATAATAAAGTCTAGATTCATATATGGGCTAAATGAAATAAAACACATAGGGAAAAGCAATTAATATTTTCATTCTATTGGTAAAAGTAAAGAAAAGTAGTACAAAAAAGAGCTTATTTGTTTTGAAATATAAAATTATCCTAAAGTTAACAATATTTGAATTCTGAATATTTTTATATCTCGATTGGAATCCAAGAATCATCAAGACAAATATTTTCCTTGATTGTGCGTTAAAAGATACTTTAGCACTAAATGAAGATAATTTCTCTATTTTTGAAGTACCAACCAAAGGAAGCTTTCATTGGAAAATGACAGCACGAAAAGCTTGTTTAATGAGGCACAATGAAATCAATTAATTGAAACTCTTAGCACTAAATGAAGTTGTTTGTCACGTTTTAGGAAATGAACACTTCATTGCAAGAATCTTGTCCCACATTGAAAAAGTAAGGATAATGGTTTTGTTACTTTAATAGAATGACATACTTAAAACTACTATCAGCACTAGGTTCTATGGAGGATAGGTAAGGGGACCAGAGAGGACAAGTGTCGTGGTGATGTGGAGTTGGGGTGGGAAGAGTGTCATATATTCATTTATCATAATAAATGAGTTGTCTTTCCCTTTAAGATCATACCACATACCATGTAGTGGTAGTAGTTAATACTAGAAGACAAGTTATCTACACTTTTAAATATTTTAGACACCAACTAACAAAGATTTTTACAACAAAATTACAAAACAAAGAGATAGTTTAACAAGGTATGATTAACTAATGGATTCAAGGGATTTGTTTGTCATGACTTAAGAAATGAGTACTTTGATGAGCAAATCTTGTCCCACATTTAAAAGGCAAGGATAAGGGTTTTGGTAACTCCAATGTAGTGACAAAGTGGTATTAAGCAACTAAAACTTGTTTTCATTGTCAACACTAGGCCTCTAAGGATCATAAGTGAGGGGCCCTAAAAGGACAAGTGGCCATGTCAAGGTGATGTGTCACATGTTTATTTATTACAATAAATGAGTTTTTTTTTTTTTAAGGTGATTCTCTTCCTTTAAGATCATACAACATATAATGAAGTGGTAGTAGTTAAGACTAGAAGATAATTTATCTACACTTTTATATGTTGTAAGAACCAACAAACAAAGACTTTCATAGGAAGATAACAAAACAAAAAGGTTTTTTAATTAGGCATGATGAAAGCAATCAATTTGAATCCTTAGCACCAAGTAGAGTTTTTTGTCATGTTTCACAAAATGAACACTTCGACGACAAATATTGTCCCATATTGAAAAAGCAAATAATGATAAAAGGTTTGGTAACTTTAGCTAACAGATATATCTTTTCGTTTGGAGCACCAACCCAATGACAAAGTGGTGTTAAAGAAACCACAACCTATTTTTGTTGTCAACAGTAGGCCTTTAATATGGTAGGTAAGGGGCCTTAAAAGGACTAGTGGCCATGTCGAGGACAATGTGGATCTAGGTTTTAGAGACTATCACATTTCAAGAAAGGTATACTCCAATGGAGAGAACTTATACCCACAATAGATAGGCAAGTAAAGGATCTTGGTTTTATGTGGGATTTGGTAACTTCACTTAACAAATATGTCAACAAACAAAAACATTTTGAAAAATTTATTTGTATTTAAAAGTTGACTCAAGAAGTCAATTTTTTTTTTTCCTTTTAAATAATACTTTTATACAAGATTTATAGAATACGAGACTTTTATCATATGGCTCTTAAATGACATAGGTTTTCTTGATAATATTTTGCTTACTAATAACTCTATTTTTATATAATTATTTTGATTATTTTAGGAAACAAATAATGTATTTTGTGAGATAACATTTAAATATTCTTACATTTATTTAAATTTTTTTTTATTTATGCAACAAATCCTAAGATAGTATGAGAAAAGAAGGAAATGAAGGAAAACATATGCACGTGAGAAGGAAAAGAAAGACAAATGATGGTTTGAAAGACTATCTTTGCTCAGAATAGAATTCGACGTTATATTGGAGGATAGAATGAAGAATTACAATAGATAATTAGAGCAATTAAAGAAAAGGATTTGGCTGCAAAGCTTCTTAAAATATCTTTTTTAGCTTGTATTTATTGCATATAGATAGAACAAAATAGAAGATGATTTCAACATAGAATAGTCGATATTCCTATTCTCTTGGCTAAAGTAAGGAAAACTATACGAGGGAGAGCTTCTTTGCTTCAAAATGTAAAATCTTCAAAGGAAAATGTCATTTTGAGTGAGATTTGGAGGCTTCCAATTTCAATCTTTTCATAGTTGTTGAAAATTGTAATGCTGGAGTATGTCCTTCTGCTTTTATACACTACTTTATATTAATACAAACTTACATTTCAACCAAAAAAAAAAAAAGAAAGACAAATGACAAAGGCAGCACAGAAAATAAGAAAAGAAATAAAAGAAATGTGGAAGACAATTGAGGGTGCGCCGCACAAGAAGAAAGGATAAAAAAGCAACAAAAGCAAAGGAGGGCGCGCCACACGAGAGAGAAAAAAGAGAGAGGAAAGAGTAGAGCACCGTCCGAGAGAAAAGAAAAAAGAAACAAAAAAGTGAAAAACAAAGAGAGGTGCGGCACAATATTTCTGCTTCGTATAATTCTTGATTTTACTCTAAATTATAAATTATTAAAAAAAATTTCTTGTTTTAGTATGGTAATAAATTTCTTCTTTTTCATTTAAGATATATTTTTTAATTTCTATCATTTTTTCGTTTGTTATTACGTTATGCTTTAATTTTCTTTTGTTAAAACTATAATGTAACCTAATTATGATAATATAAATTTTATGATTTTCTGTCTTTTATTTATTTATATGAGTTATATGTTATTGTACTTAATGCCTTTAAGTAATTAACTACCACTTTAATTACTTAATATAAATATTTGAAATTGAGAAATGATAATATGCAAATACTTTTTATAATATAAAATGATAAATTAAATATGAATAAATATATATCATATTATTTGTGTGGCATTTGGTAATAATATGATCAAAAATTTTATTGTTAACTAGAAATATTCATAAATATATAGTGAATTACTAAATTAAGTAGATTTGCTATACTTAGACATAAAAAAGTAAATAAATTAAAAAAATTTGTCATCACATAGGTATTATCATTCTTATAGGTATAAGCCTTTGAAATTTATATTTAATCGTTATGGTAAAATCAAATGTTTTAGCATATTTTTTATATTGGGTTACTTATTTAAATTTAGTTGTTTTTAATTGTGAAATTCTGTTTTAAAAAATATTACTTGTAATCCATTCTCAAATATTTTTATTTTCTAGATAAGTTTTAGAATTAATTAGTTTAGTATTTACCAATCATTATAAGACAATATACTTTTTTATTATTATATTACTTATTTGACATGCTCACTTGCATTTAAAATTCTACAAACACTTGCAACTAATATGACATTCACATTTCAGCTCAAGGATATAAGTTGTATGTTTTTTGCAAGGGTCATTGCCTTCTTAATGTAAATCTAATATTATGTTAGAAAGTTTATTTTTCCCAAAAACTAATTAAAGAGGAGAAAAGTTTTCTTTCTTATTCAAAATGTTACAGCTTGTGAAGTTGCTAAACTTTAAAGTGCTGTTTTCTAATGGGGCCTTGTGATCAACTCCCAATTACGGTATATGACTAAATAAAATGTCTGTAAATGTTGTAGACTCGAACTACAAAATTTTACAGGTCTTCAAGTTGTTGAATCTTAAAATTGCTGCTTCCATTTGTAGCTTTTGGTTGTACTTCAATTAATATAGATATGGTCTTCGGTCATTGAATATAATAATGGAAGCAAAAACAAAAGCGTATGACATTAACCATCGAAACGTGAAGGAAGTGTTAATCCTTACCAATAATTGTTCGTGAAATTTCCAATAATACTGCAAATTACTTACAGCTGATAGAGAGGTCGAGTGACAGTGTTGTCCTTTAGTTCCTTTTTTTTTTTAATTATGAAATTAAAAAACCAATTCTTTAAAAGCTTGCTATTGCAAACAATCGCCCCATCATGACATCATTAAGCCACGTGGTAAAGAGAGTAACTTTCTACAGTCTTTCGTTCCAGAACAAGAGCAGCCGCCTCCAACAAAGAACAACCAGAGTAAGTTTTCTAGTAAATGCATGGAAGAAAAGGTCGGACCCCATCAGCCCGCCCAACTCCAGCAAGTACTCTGCGGTCTTTCATTCTGAGACTCTATCTACGGCAGTGCCCTGGCACCAGTGTCTCCGTGTGGATAACTCTCTCCCTATGCCTTCTGACTCTCTTGAGAACAAAATCCTGTTCATGGGATGCCGTGGTCCAGTGTGAGAGGACGGGATATTATGATTGTTGCTTAATCTTATGGTATGTGAAGGATTTTGAGTTGCTGTCACCTTCTTACGTTTCTCAGTCGAAGCGAAGGGCCTTTCGTGTCTTTTGTTTTCGTTTTCTTGTAAATACGACTAAAATAGTTTTCAAGTCAAAAAACTGAAGGCAACTGTAAAATGGGGGGATGGGATCGTGATTTGTGCTTTATCAAATTCAGAATCCAAAAAGCTCAGAACTGCACATTTTGACAATTATAACGTGCGTACTTTCACAAGCGAGAAAGTTATCTTGAGATAAAGCAGCAACGAGACCCATATACGCAAAAGGGCAGTACATTATTACTGGTGACTTTTGATGGAGCCCTTGTCATCAGCACGTATCATATAAATATATCCATTTGTCAGTATGCATGGACAGAGAGACAGGGCGATGGGGACGTTCAGGTCAGGTGCATCATTATTAGTGACTTTTTGATTCGGCATTTCACTCTGTGAACTAAATAGAAACAATAAATTTCATTTCACTGTGTGAATTTGTGGACGGACTCACTGCGGAAACGTTAAACTTCGGACCTCATGCAGTCAAAATGGCGAGTTTCAAACATTGTGAATTACCCCGGGGAATGGGCGCGTTTTACAGAGTGAAAAAGTGTTCAAATGAGGTTTAACCAAAAGAAAGAACATTTTGGGAAAAAAATTTATTGCTGCCTCTTGTTCCGCGGATCAAATGTTCTCCGACGGCCTAAATTTAAGGGGCAGAAGAGCACTAAAATGGAAAAATCTGGGTTTGAGCTATAAAAAATGGTAAACGACTTATTTGGAGACAGAAAGAGGTAACTTGAGAAGAAGTCTTATTTTGCATCATAGATTTATGAAGACTTTTCAGTTAAATATAATTATATATTTTCTTATTATTTTTGAAATTCTATCCTACAATTTAAGATTTTAATACAATATGAAAGCAGATGTATCATAAACAAGGCAAGGAGACCAAAAAGTCCCAAATTAAAGCAGCAGTTTAAGGTCTAGCAGCATTTAAAGTCGAAACATTTTACAGCCCGTAATCCGTATACGTTACAGACATTTTATTCAGTCGAAAAGCAACATAAAGTCCGCTTATTGGGAGCTAATGAGGACCAGGTCCCTCCCTCATGCTCAATTCTAACGGTCGTGGCTGGTTCATAATTCTCCCTCCTCTCTGCCTAACTCAGTATGTTTTCATCTCCTTAGATATGTGTCAACCACTTGTACTTACCGCAGCAAACTGTCCGCTGCCCCCAGCATCTTTTGCGCTGTTACATGCACCCTGGTGGCTCTGAGTTTCTGGCGTTAGGCAACGCAGAATTCAGCCAAAGCAGGTTGGGAGAACAAACACCTGCAGGGAAGGCACTCAAAGGACGATTCTTATGGTGTAAAACTATTAAGGGAGAAGAAAGAAGAAGGACAGATGCGAAAGAAATATCATAAGCTGAATAAGAAAATTATAAATCAATTGATTTGCTCTTATCTTGTTAAGCATATCTTTTCATTGTGTCCTCTTGTAGGGAAATTCTCAGGTTAGTTGATACTTAAGATATTTGAAAGAATAGATAAGTTGTCTTCTAGTTTAACAACTTTCACTCATGGACATTTGGTGAGATCTTGAAGGAAAAAAATCACTTAAAAGTTTATTTATTAAGAAAAATAAGTGTGTAAATCGCAAGGGCCCCCCAAATCATCCAAGTCAATTTTTCACTCTCCCCAAGGTATTTGTGTCATTTATCTTCATGTTGTCATGGTTATAATTTTTCCTGGCTGCCACGTCCAACCACAAATCCGAACATTGACCACTTGGAAGGCCTTCATAAAAGCTTTAGAATTGAGGAGAGGATTAGATCCAGGGACTGCATTTGTTATGGTGACGACCCTGGCTACAAAAACCCGACAAGGCAACTGCATTAGTCTCTCGTATAGTAGGTTTGAAGTGAATGATAAGAGGCCGCTATCTGGGTTGGATGCGATGAAGTCAGTATGTTTTCGTCTCTGCCTAAGTCAGTATGTTTTCATCGCTTTAGAATTGTGTTAAGCACTTGTACGTACCGCAGCTAACTGTCCGCTGCCCCCAGCCTTTGTTGCGTCCGAATGTGCACCAGGGTGATTTCCCGCCATGAGGCAACACAGAATTCAGCCAAAGCAGGTTGCGAGAACAAACACCAGCAGGGAAGGCACTCAAAGAACGACTCTTATAGTGTAAAACTATTGAGGAAGAAGAAAGAAGGAAAGATGCAAAAGTTTTAGAAGTATTATTCTTATTTAATGAAAACTTGTTTATGAGTTTTATATATAAGAAAATATCATAAACTGAATAAGAAAATTATAAATCCTATTATAATTAAGAAATGAGAGTACGAAGCCTACTACAGCCAGAAAATAAAATTATAAAACCTAGGATAATTTAAAAAAAAAAGAAATATAGTCTTTTCCACATAAGAAGAATCAATTATGAAATTAACAGAACAAGTCTATAGTAAAATCTCAACAGTATTCTTCAGGTTGATATTTTGCAAAACAAAACATCAAACTTGTAACTGAACCTTAATGGACCATAGACTCATTCGAAAGCTTCGGCACTAAGCTCTTTCATTTTTTAAGTCACTTTTAACTTTCGAGCATGACAATCCAAATCTTTATTTTAGATTCTTTGTTTTTTAAGTAAAAGTAAAACTCACATTCTCGACCTTTTTAGCCAAAAACAAAATATTGAAAGAAAATTTATAAAAGAATAGAATGAAAAATATTGGTGAATACATTCTATGTTCCACTAAGGAAAAATAATGTTTTTTTTTTCTTTTTTCTTCAAAGAACAGATATTGGGATAAACCAATATTGTCTTCATAACGAAATACTAAAGCCAAATTGATGGGAGAGGGGATTAAATGAAAAAAAAAATGCTTAAATCATCTTCTAACTAAACTTTTGTCTACTTTGATATCACAATGAAATAGTGGAGAAAGAAGAAGAGAGAGAAGGAGAAAAAAATGTAAAACCTTTGATGGGCTCAGTAAAAAGCTGTATATGAACTTTGTATATCAATGATAATAAACATGTTAACATGCCTTTAATTGATTGATAACTTATAGCATTCTCATGAATAGGGATGTTTAACATTACAAGCAGCAAATTTACTTCATGCCTAAGGCTTTCAATCAATTGGTTTAATCTATCTTGTTAAGCATATCTTTTCATTGGGTCATTTTGTTTGGGGAGTCTCATATCAGTTAATACTTAGAATATTATAAAGAATAGATAAGTTGATTTTTTAAATTAGATTTTCTTTTAAATGAACTTGCAATGTTAAAGTATGTCTTTAAACTTTCTTAAGTTTTTATTTTTAAATAAAAAAATTTAGATATTCATAAATAAAAAATCAATTGTCATTTAATTTTAATAACTTCCACTTCTAGACATTTAATATAATCTTAAAAGAAAAGAATCACCTCAGTATAATGTATACAGTTATACATTTATATAGTACGTGCTGATGACGACCCCTCCATTAAACATTTACTGTTGGAATATGAGCCGGCACCTACCCACTTCTCCATGCCGGCGCCCACACATATTTCTGCGCCTACCCACGTTGTCAAGAATGGAGTTCTCCATGTGCGGCACCCACCGACAACAATGGAATAAGACCAAACCATTTCCAAAGACACGCACGGCAACCAAGCTTTCTTTCTTCTATATATACATGTTCAAGTTGTCATTTCTAAGTACAACTCGGGAACCATTTCTCCCGTTACATCTCTTGTATTCGGTTTGCTCAAATCAATATGATTCTTTCAATTTCATACCAATTTACATGGTATCAAGAGCCCAGGTCGTGAGAAGTTGCAATTTTTTTTGAAAAATCGCACTCCATACCTGTTGGTTTATCAATCCATACCCAACGCTTCCGCAAATTGCCCTAAAACCTCTTATTTTGGTTTTATCGGCTTTATCTACCCACTCCGGTAGTTGCAGAACTCTTTGCAACTTTCCCGATCACTCTCCAATATCCCACATACCAAGACCAACATCTTGAACCTGTACGGCATCATTTTTTGCTCATCTAACGCAAAACGAAGCCGTCCCCATTTCTCTACACGACGTCGTCAGAAGCTTTGCCGTAGCCATGGCCAACGATCGTTCCGTCCGCTCCGGCAGCATCTCCAGCGGACCCCGCTATGTTCCGCCGCACCGAAGTAGAGTTGGGGAAAATGATCGTCCTCTTTCCCCGGTCACAACCCTTCACCACCCGCCGCGCACAGACACTCCACCGCGCCGGAATCATGATGAAACAGAGTCTAGGGTCCGAATCGAACCTGACTTCACTAACCCACTCTATCTACCCATCGGAGACACAAATTCGCTCAATTTGGTGACCGTGAAGCTGACCGGAAGCTCCAACTATGCCGTCTGGTATGAAACGATGACCATTGCTCTATCCATTAAGAACAAATTGGTCTTCGTTAATGGCGAATTTCCAAAACCCCAACCCGAATCACCGCTCCTACCGCTCTGGGAGTGTTGCAACCAGGTTTGCCGAGGATGGATCCTGAATTCCGTCTCCGAGGAACTCCACGACGGGCTCATCTACACCCGTTCCGCCGCGAAAATGTGGGCGGAGCTCCAGGCCCGCTATAACCAGGTTGACCCGTCGCGAATCTATGACCTAATCACTCAATTATGGCATATTCGGCAAGCGGGAAAGACCATTACCGCTTATTTCGGCCACCTCCGACAGCTCTGGGAGGAATACGAGTCCATAATGGAACTCGTCTCACCGGAAATACTCACTTTTCAGCTGTGGAGGGTTCATCACAAAACCCTCAAATTCTATCAGCTCATGCACGGCCTTGATGATGTTTATTCGATTCTTCGGGACCAGATTTTTTTGATGCAACTACTTCCAGACGTGATTAAGGCCTACTCCATGCTCAGCAAGGCTGAATATCGCCGAACGGAAGCAGGGAAGACGACCGGAGAACCTGTGTTTGTTGCGGCGAAATATTCGTCTGACACAACAAACCTGGTCGCTAGTCCTGGAACTGTTACGACGGGCAGACCTATTGGGGCGACTTTAGCACAGTCAGCACTGATCGAAAACGACTCGTCGTTCACATTCAAGGCCGCTCAAAACTCCCGATCGTTTCGGTCCAACGACACTACCCCGAGTGAAAAATGTCAACATTGCGGAAAAAAAGGCCACAAAAGTGAGAATTGCTACCGAATTACTGGTCCTCAATGTGAGTACTGCAAGAATTATGGGCATGAGCGTAAGGAATGCTACAAATTGAATGGTTTTCCTCCCGGGCACAAGTATTACAAAGGAGATGCAAAGGCCAACCTTGTGGCTGATAATTCAGATTCAGTCTTTATCACTAAGACCGATTATCAGCGCTTCATGAAGTTCATCAAGGATGACTCATCTTCTAGCCATGCTTATTTGACAGAAGGTATGTTCGATTATCTCAATAGAGTTTGGATAATTGATTCGGGTGCGAGTGATCATATTACTGCCAACTTAAATTGCTTAAATTTAATTATATCATGTGCATCTAGATCTAGGAAAGTTAAATTTCCTAATGGTGATAGTGCATTGGTTACTCATACTGGCAACACCCACATATCCAAACATCTCACCTTAAATACTGTCTTATACTCACCTGATTTCAAATTCAATTTAATCTCTGTCTCAAAATTTTGCATGGACAACAATTGTCGTATCATCCTCTACACCGATTTTTGTGTATTTCAGGACCTCTCGACGAGTGATGTCAAGGGACTGGGTAAAATGAGGAATGGACTCTACTTTTTTGTTACACGACCTACTAGCAAAGATTTATCAATTTCCTCGAGTCCACATTTTGTAAACTCTTTATTGAGTTGTACCAACTCTGATTTCAAACTTTGGCATTGTCGTTTTGGCCATATGTCTAATTCAAAGTTCAAGTTTATTAAAGAACTTCCTTTTCAAAATGCCTCATTTCAAGATTGTTGTGCCACTTGCCCTTTTGCGAAACAAACTCGCAATCCTTTTCCAACACGGGATCATACAGCACAACGATTTTTTGACCTGATACATGTTGATGTTTGGGGACCATATCGGACCCCCAATCATGACGGATCACGGTACTTTCTCACCATTGTAGATGATTTTTCACGAGGAACATGGACATTCCTCATGAAGGGTAAAGATGAGACTTTTCACAAATTAGAAGAATTTCGCATTTTAATAAAAACACAGTTTGACACAGAAGTCAAACGGATCAGAACTGACAATGCTCTAGATTTCTTCAATCACAACACCAAACACCTCTTTTCATCACGGGGAATTAAGCATGAAAGTTCATGTGTACACACTCCCCAACAAAATGGTGTTGTTGAGCGAAAACATCGCCATATCTTAGATGTTGCACGAGCACTCAAGTTCCAGAGCCACCTTCCTACCAAGTTTTGGGGAGAATGCATTCTTACAGCAACATATCTTATTAATAGAATGCCATCATCTGTTTTGAACGATATAACCCCTTATGAAAAGTTATTTGGAAAACCACCAAAAATTTCTCATCTTAGGGTTTTCGGTTGTCTCTGCTTTGCCACCACTGTGGGACCTAGAGACAAATTTGCTCCACGAGCAATACTTTGCATTTTCATGGGATATGCATCGAGTCAGAAGGGATATAGACTCTACAACCTGAGAGTCGTCGCTTCTTTGTCAGTCGGGATGTGAAATTCCATGAGGATAATTTTCCTTTTTCATCTATGGAGTCCAAGCCACATTCTACTCGATCGGTTCCACTGACAGTTCTCGTTGCAGAGGTTCCAGAAATACATCGACCTTCAGTGCCACTCCATGAAAGCTCAGACTCATCGCCCACTGTTGATGTGTCGATTCCTACTCCATCTGAACCTTCTTCTTTAAATCAACCACTCATACCTTTGCCACCTTCAGCTGATCCATATGATTTTTTCTCTGATGATGATGAACCCAACACTTCATCATCGTCTCCTGCTCCTCCAACCACTGTGATCCCGCGACGCTCTACTCGAGTGTCATGACCACCACTTTGGTCCAGTGATTAAGTATGTCCCACTATCAACGCTCTTGAAAGCATATCTTCTGAGTATCCAATTTCAGCTTTTATTTCCTATGATCATCTCCCAACCATCACTCAAAACTTCATTGCCTCCATTTCATTAGAAACAGAACCTACCTATCACCATGAGGCAGTTTGCGATCCTAGATGGCAAGATGCCATGACACAAGAGATCAAAACATTGGAGGCAAATAACACTTGGGATATTGTGGACCTTCCACCTGGGAGAAAAGCCATTGGATGTAAATGGGTTTATAAGATCAAGTATAATGCAGATGGGACAGTGGAGAGGTATAAGGCTCGGTTAGTGGCGAAAGGTTTCAGCCAAAAAGCTGGCGTTGATTATCATGAAATTTTTGCACCAGTTGTTAAACATATCACAGTTCGGTGCGCCCTTTCACTAGCAGTTCAAAACCATTGGGATATTTATCAGATGGATGTAAGTAATGCCTTTCTACAAGGCGATCTCCATGAGGAAGTATACATGCATCTTCCACCTGGTAATCGACATGAGCACACTGGAAAAGTATGTCGCTTAAAGAGGTCCATCTACGGCCTAAAGCAAGCTGCTCGACAATGGTATGAAAAGTTCACCAACGCTTTACTAGAAGCTGGTTATCAAGACTCCATGCATGACACCTCCCTCTTCGTGAAAAAACGAGGTAACCTCATCGTCATTCTTATGATTTATGTAGACGATATTCTCATTACTGGAAATGATATCGAGGGCATCAAAGAGTTAAAGACATATTTACATTCTTCCTTTCACATCAAAGACTTGGGAGATCTCAAGTTTTTTCTTGGGGTTGAGGTCTTGAGAGATGAGAAGGGACTTCATTTAAGCCAAAGAAAGTATATTCTTGAGTTGATCGATAATATGGGACTTGGAGGTGCCAAACCGGTAGACAATCCTATGGATACAAATTTATCATTGACGACAGCCAAACATGATCAAGGAGCCCGTATCCCACGGGATGATGATCCGTTATTGCTAGATCCTCTCAAGTATCAACAACTCATAGGAAAACTAAACTACCTCACTGTTACTCGACCAGACATATCTTACACAGTTCATAATCTTGCACAGTTCATGCACAAACCTAAGAAATCCCATTGGGAAGCAGCTGTTAGATTGGTCAAATACCTGAAGAGTTGCCCTGGTACAGGTTTATTCATTCCTTCTTCAGGAGGTTACCACATGATAGCTTATTGTGACTCAGATTATGCCACATGCAAGATTGGTAGAAAATCAGTGACCGGTTTTTGCATCATGCTCGAAGATGCATTGATTTCTTGGAAAAGTAAGAAACAAGGGGTCGTATCTAGATCATCCACTGAGGCTCAATATCGGGCGATGGCAGTCACCTCTTGTGAGATACTTTGGATACTTGGCCTTCTTGGTGACATGGGAGTTGATGTTCCTCGTCCTGTGACTCTTTTTTGTGATAACAAGGCTGCGATGGAACTTGCAGCTAATCCTATGGTTCATCAACGCACCAAGCACATAGATGTAGATTGCCACTTCATCCGTGAAAAGATACGCCGGAAGATTATCAAGACCGAGCATGTTGGTACTAAGGACCAACCAGCTGACCTCCTTACAAAAGCCTTGGGAGCAAATCAGCACACTCATCTTCTTTCCAAGCTAGGTGTTGTTAACACATACCAACCACTAGCTTGAGGGGGCCTGTTGGACTATGAGCCGGCACCTACCCACTTCTCCATGCCGGTGCCCACTTCTCCACTTCTCCATGCCGGCGCCCACACATATTTCTGCGCCTACCCACGTTGTCAAGAATGGAGTTCTCCATGTGCGGCACCCACTGACAACAATGGAATAAGACCAAACCATTTTCAAAGACACGCACGGCAACCAAGCTTTCTTTCTTCTATATATACATGTTCAAGTTGTCATTTCTAAGTACAACTCGGGAACCACTTCTCCCGTTACATCTCTTGTATTCGGTTTGCTCAAATCAATATGATTCTTTCAATTTCATACCAATTTACATTTACCTCTGCTATCTGACTAGAAAGTCACAGACAATCATGCACCTGCCCTATCGGTAGCTTCTCTCGTCCTAACTTTCTGTTTTTAAAAGGACGTGCATCAGAATTGTCACAATATGCTGTCGTGAGCTTTTGGTTCCGAATTTCATAACGCTCAAGTCACGATCCCATCATTTCACTTTATCGCTGCATTCACTTTTTTGACCCAAAAATGATTCTAGTCCCCATCACAGAGCGCGCAAGGCGCGAAAGCACTTCGCTTTTGAATAATTATGAACCTTCTAGTATGCTTCAAATGGCTTAATGACGTCGAGCATTCTCGATTGGTACAAATACTTGACATCACACACAACAGCTTTGAGTCGTGCCGAAGGCTTCTTAATCAATTGATTTAATCTTATCTTGTTAAGCTAACCTTTCTGTTTTGTCATTTTTCTACGAAAGTCTCCGTTGGCTGGTACTTAAGACTATTGAAAGGGTGGATGAGTTCTTCCAGTGTTAACAACTACCACTACCTAGCATGTGATATGTCGAAAAAAACAATATCCAAAAGCCTATTCATTTAGACCAAGAAATATGTAAATCTGAAAGGTCCATCAGAATAATTAATGTCTATTTTGAATCTCCTTGAGCGATTTGTCTCATTTGCTTAGCATGCTATTACTATGATAATTTGACAACAAAG
Organism: Casuarina glauca; assembly: GCA_028551395.1. NCBI lineage: Eukaryota > Viridiplantae > Streptophyta > Magnoliopsida > Fagales > Casuarinaceae > Casuarina > Casuarina glauca. The sequence goes on along the minus strand of CM052351.1, from coordinate 24,066,612 downwards.
GAGCTAACTAAAAGCATTATTAGAGTCAATTAATTATTTTTTATTTAATAACACATGTCATTTTACAATTATTATCTCAACAGAAGTATTTATGGGGATAATTAATAACATTCTTGCCCATCAGTAATTTTGAGCTAAAAATATTAGAGTTCCTAAAAAAACTTATATTCAAGGAATTTTTCCAAAAGCCAACTGTATATGGTGACGCGACCCATCCTCCATAGCCCAAGCCCAAGTACTCATTAGTGATATTGTGGCCCAACCTATACAAGCCCAAGTCTAATCCAAAGAAGCTTGAGAAGGTTGACTAAGTGGTTGGGAAGTAAGTGGTTGGTAATTGGCAGATAAGAATAAGTGGCTAGTAGTTGGCAGACGAGAATAAGTGGTTGGCAATTAAGAGGTTGTAGTTGGAAGATAGTAGTTGGGGAGATAGTAGTTGGCTATATTTATGATTGTGGGTGTCTTAGTTTCCTATAAATACCTAGTACCATTGTGTAGTAGAGGCATTGAGTTGTGAGATTTGAGTATAAGCTTTAAGCTTTCCTTCTAAGTTCTGTATCTCTTTGCTTGTGGCAAGAGTGGTGAGCTTCATTACTCTGTATCTCTTTGGAATTACTTCCAATAGAGTGGTGAGTGTTTTATCCTTGAATACTAAGGTAGTGAGTTATCTGTATCATTAGTTTTTAGAGATAAATGTTATTTCTATCCTTGTATTCTAAGGTGGTGAGTTATCTGTATCCTTAGCTTACAAAGATAATTGTTATTTGTATCCTTGAATTATAAGGTGGTGAATTATCTGTATCCTTAGTGTTCAAAGATAATTTTTATCCTTTTATTTTCCTCCTCTCCGTCCGGTATCATATGGTGCCTTGGCATATCTCTTAGTCTAAAACATCAGCCCCAATTTACACTATGCTTCTTGAATGATCCAACCATCTACGTTCTCGTAAAACATATTTTGGATTCTAATCTTAAATCTCCTAATCATCCTTATGAAAATTTTAAATGAGCAAAAATTTTGACTTTTAAAAAGACAATCTGTGATAACATGTATCAAGAAACAAAGATTGAATACATATATTAGAGTTTTGTCCCACTCTGTAATTGAAATATATGAAGATATCCATAAGAAACACATTTATTTCATAGAAGAATATTTATTCACAGATTTATTAGTCACTATTACATATACTTCTCAAATCATTTTTCTGCAACAATTTTTTTTTTAATGAATATGTGAGTTTATTCATCGAAGAATAAAGAAGTACATAAGCTTAGGGGCATACCCCCGCATTACAATTCAACTAGGAGAAAATAGAATTTGAAATTCTCCAACTATGACACAACAAAACATTCACTTGAGAGAGTTTAATGTTTCTAAATAAAGATGCTCTTCCACAGGCTACTCTCCTGATTCTAGCTAACAAAATTGGTATATTAATAGTCTTATTTTGAAAATATTTACAATTTCGTTCAAACAATATACAATAAAGACAAGTTAAGAAAGAAAGTTTAAGGAACTTTGCAGCGAAGTCCTTTTTCTTAGTTGTTTTAATCATCCATTGCAATTCAGCATCCCAATTGTTGATGTCCTTACTAATGCCTTCTCAAATCATTTTTCTGCAACACTGTTTCTCAAGATAGTTAATCATTTCTTGTCCTCTTTTCTGTCATTGGGATCCGTTTTTTTTAATCTTTGAAAGGCATATCATATCTGTTTAAGGGAGGATGCCTTCATCAATGCAATATACTTGTAAAGGAGAGACCCCCCATATGTGTTGCATCATCTGATAATGCATCGCAGTGACCGAAGAGCGAAAGAGCCGCTAGGGAAATTTCATTTATGTGCATGGAAATTCTCAAATAGTGACAAATTATATATCTCGTAGGCTTGGGAATTGATTTGCAAAGAAAGCCATCAAAGAAAATAGAGGATTTCTTCTTTTTGAATTCTCCTATACTTACGGAAGTTTCTAAATAGTGATAGGTTACATTTTTTGTGAATCTAACGATAGGTTTACCTCAAACAACATAAAATTCTTGATATATTTTTTTCATTTGTGGTGTATATATGCTTTCTATTCAATCCAGATCCATTCCTAACATTTATCTTTGAATTAGATGTTATAGTATCAAAGTTTCTAATTTCTATTTGAAAATTAAAAGCAACGTGGTTACTTGATGTCAAAAATTTAATGGTAGTAGTTTCAATGTTTAGTCAGGATTGCTTTCCGATAATGTCTGCAATGAATACTAGACTCATTGGAAAATGACAGCACGAAAAGCTTGTTTAATGAGGCACAATGAAATCAATTAATTGAAACTCTTAGCACTAAATGAAGTTGTTTGTCACGTTTTAGGAAATGAACACTTCATTGCAAGAATCTTGTCCCACATTGAAAAAGTAAGGATAATGGTTTTGTTACTTTAATAGAATGACATACTTAAAACTACTATCAGCACTAGGTTCTATGGAGGATAGGTAAGGGGACCAGAGAGGACAAGTGTCGTGGTGATGTGGAGTTGGGGTGGGAAGAGTGTCATATATTCATTTATCATAATAAATGAGTTGTCTTTCCCTTTAAGATCATACCACATACCATGTAGTGGTAGTAGTTCATACTAGAAGACAAGTTCATGGGATGCCGTGGTCCAGTGTGAGAGGACGGGATATTATGATTGTTGCTTAATCTTATGGTATGTAAAGGATTTTGAGTTGCTGTCACCTTCTTACGTTTCTCAGTCGAAGCGAAGGGCCTTTCGTGTCTTGCGCTTTCGTTTTCTTGTAAATACGACTAAAATAGTTTTCAAGTCAAAAAACTGAAGGCAACCGTAAAATGGGGGGATGGGATCTTGATTTGTGCTTTATCAAATTCAGAATCCAAAAAGCTCAGAACTGCACATTTTGACAATTATAATGTGCGTACTTTCACAGGCGAGAAAGTTATCTTGAGAAGGGCAGTACATTATTATTGGTGACTTTTGATGGAGCCCTTGTCATCAGCACGTATCATCTAAATATATCCATTTGTCAGTATGCAAGGACAGAGAGAGAGGAGGACGGGGACGTTCAGGTCAGGTGCATCATTATTAGTGACTTTTTGATTCGATTATATGGGGCATTTCACTCTGTGAACTAAACAGAAATAATAAATTTCATTTCACTGTGTGAATTTGTGGAAGGACTTACTACGGAAACATTAAACTTCAGATCTCATGCAGTCAAAATGGCAAGTTTCAAATATTGTGAATTAGCGTTTTACAAAGTGAAAAAGTGTTCAAATGAGGTTTGACCAAAAGAAAGACCATTTTGGGAAAAAAATGATCAAATGTTTTCCGACGGTCTAAACTTAAGGGGCAGAAGAGTACTGAAATCGAAAAAACTGGGTTGGAGCTACAAAAAATGGTAAACGACTTATTTTGAGAAAGAAAGAGGTAACTTGAGAAAAAGTCTTATTTTGCATCATGGAATTATGAAGACTTTCCGGTTAAATATAGTTATATATTATATATATATTTTGAAATTCTATCCTTCAATTTAAGATTTTAAATACAATATGAAAACAGATAAATCATAAACAAGGCAAGGCTACCAAAAAGTCCCAAATTAAAGCAGCAGTTTAAGGTCTAGCAGCATTTAAAGTCGAAACATTTTACAGCCCGTAATCCGTATACGTTACAGACATTTTATTCAGTCGAAAAGCAACATAAAGTCCACTTATTGAGAGCTAATGAGGACCAGGTCCGTGCCTCATGCTCAATTCTAACGGTCGTGGCTGGTTCATTTTTCTCCAATTTTAAGTTGTTTCCTGCATCGTAGCAACAATTACGTCATACCGGAGAGAAAGTCAGCAAACAAAAAGGAGAGTCAATCCGGCCTCTTACATTTTGCTAACGGCCCTTGCGAGACGAGTTACATCAGCACCAGCTCCCTTTGTACGAATCCATTCATGGCCTAAACAGACAATTAAGAAGAATGAATTCCAGTTGTTCTCAAGATTATTTCAAGAAACAAAGAAATGCAACAAGGTAGTGAATTTCATTATCAAATATAGTCAATGAAAACTTTTGGCAATTTTTATTTGTTATCCTTTTTTAAAAAAGAACAAAAATCTTACGAAAGAAACATGTTAATTGCTCAATCTTTTTAAGAGTTGTAAGATGAAGTTTAAACAGTAAATTGGACGTACTCAGTATGTTAGTCTTGGCCAATCTAGTATAAGAACATTTGTTGAAGACAAAAAGACAAAGTAGCAACTGCGAGCCTTTAAACACTGACTACACTATATAGATAGTGTAGGAGTTCCCTCCAAACTGGAGAACAGTAAGTGATGTGTGCAGTGATAATGTGATACCGAGCAAATATGAACGAATTCATTTTATCCTCACATTAGAAGTTTAAACTATGCTCATAAAGAAACTAACGGGTAGGTTAAATATACCTAAAACTTCTTCAGCAGTCAAAGATTCTCCGAGCATTTTCCGGATTAGGTCCTTTGCTCCCTCAGGTGCTTCGAGCCATTCGGATGAGTTCAGCGATTTATTCTTTATTTTCTTTACATCATCTGAATTGAAAACAGAAAAATCTTTCAGTAAATAGAATCAGAATAAAAAACTTTCAGATGTTTGAGTAGTATACCACATCACACATACCTGCCGACATTTCTTCCTTACCAGTCACCAACAGGTATAGTATCTCCCCTGCTAACCGTACGTCTTCTTTTTTCTGATTCTCCTTGGCTGTTGAAAAGTAGCAATGCACAGAAGGGGTGAGAAATTACTTAGTACTTGCAACATACATGTCTGCCAGTGGGCTATTGAATGCAATTATTTACTACAGAGTGCATTTTCCGTTTTAGTTCATGATGAGAATATTAAGCTCATGAGTTCAATCTTTTCTTTCCTTAGGCATGCACGTAACTGGAATGTAAACTAAATAAATCAAATATTCTTTCAAATCTTTTCTTATAATTACTTCCTCTTCATCATTAAGACGATACCTATATTAACAAAAATACTGCGATGCACATAAAACACAAATGTACAAAGTGAACTATTTCAGGTGCTTTGGCTTCTTAATTTTGACCAATCAATTCCTCTTAATAGACAAATTGAAAAGTGAAAATAGCCTGGGTACTTTCTTTTAAGTCACCTGGTGTGTCAGCGTTTTTAAAGTACAGGGCTTTCAGAGAAGAATCATCACTCTTGTCAGCAAAAACGAGGTTCTCTTTTAGATTTCCAACTGTAACTTCAGCTGAGTGGCAGGTCTTAATAACCTTAACAATGATCTCTGTCAACTTAGCAGCCTCGCTCCAAAAGTGTTTTTCCTTCCTTTTGATGCGTGCAAACAAAACCTCGCCGACACAGGGCTCCATGAAAATTTTCACACTATTTCCATCATCATAAACATCCTTGATGCCAATGTTCTCCTTCTCCTTCAAACGCTTCATTATGTCAATCTGCTTCTTATCAAGCTGCTTGTTCTGGATTGACTTACAAACATAATGTTCCTTGGTTCCCTTGCGGACGTAAGCATCCCAACCATTTTCTAATCCAGAAACATCAACCTTATCGTAAAAATCAAGAATAGAACCAGCTTTCTGTCCAACACGAAAAAGATATTTTGGTAGTTACAGGAGTACAAAGAAAATGAACAAAAGAAAATCAGATGATAAGGTTATGTAAAACAGATACAATAAACACCACATCAGAAAATCGATGGTGACATATGCACCACCATGCTTAAGAAATCAGTAAGCTTTCAGCTAAAGGATTATGGAGACTCATAATTCTCCCTCCTGTCCGCTTAACTCAGTATGTTTTCATCTCTTTAGATATTTGTCAAGCACTTGTACTTACCGCAGCCAACTTTCCGCTGCCCCCAGCCGCTCTTGGGTCGTTATATGCACCAGCCATGAGGCAACACAGAATTCAGCAAAGCACGTTGGGAGAACAAACACCTTCAGGGAAGGCACTCAAAGGACGATTCTTATAGTGTAAAACTATCTCTGGAAGTGAGAAGAAAAAAGAAGAAAAATAAGATGCGAGAGTTTTAGTAATATTATTCTCATATAATGAATTTTGTATAAAAATAAATATCATAAACTGAATAAGAAATTTATTAAACCTATTATAATTAAGAAATGAAATTACGAAGCCTACTAAAATCAGAAAATAAAATTATAAAACCTAGGATAAACAAGAAAAGAAATCAGTCTTTTCTACATAAGAAAAATCCATTATAAAATTAACATAATGGATCTATTATAAAATCTCAACTGTCTCCCTCAGGTTGATATTTTGGAAAACAACAGATCGAACTTGTATTTGAACCTTAACGGACCATAGGCTCATTCGAAAATTTCGGCAATAAGTTTCTTCAACTTTTAAGACACTTTTTCTGATTTATTGTTCTTAAATAAAAGTAAAACTCACGTTCTCTTTAATGAAGACATTTGAAACAATAGATAAGTTGATTTTTTAAATTAGATTTTCTTTTTAATGAACTTGTAATGTTAAAATATGTCTTTAAACCTTTTATAGTCTTTTATTTTTCGGTGAATAAATTTACATATTTATTAAAATAAAATAAAAATTATCTTCTAGTTTTAACAACTTCCACTCACATTTGACATAATTTTGAAAGAAAAGAACTAAAGTTTATTTATTAAGGTAAATAAATATGTAAATTCAAAGGTGCCCTCTAATCATTGAAGACAATCTTTCACTCTCCCCAAGGTCTTCGTCTCATTTATTTTGATGTTGTCATTATTATAATTTTTCCTGGCTGTCACTTCCAATCGCAATCCCAACATTGACCGCTTGGAAGGCCTTCATATAAGCTTTAGAATTGATGATACGATGAGATCCAAAGACTGCATTTGTTATGGTGACGACCCCAGCTACTAAAACCGGACAAGGCAACTGCATTAGTCTCTCCTATACTAGATTTGAAGCGAATGATAAGAGGACGCTATCTGGGTTGGATTTGACGAAGCCAGCGTATAAAGTATGTAGAGTTCTATCACGACGGAAAAAGACAACTCAGATTTTTAGTCGCAATACAGAAGTCTTACTGAGGACTGAGGTCCAAGCCTCAGTTACCTGATACTTTGTAGTGCTTTTCTTCATTTTTTAGGATATCTCTACCTTTCGGTATGCTGAGAAATGTTGTCGGAAACGGCGATAGATGGTGACGAATCACTGAACGGGTCTATGGTTTAATTTCCGCTGTAAATTCCACTTTGTAAGAGTCTAGTTGATCGGGCTCCAAGAACACCAAGCACATGGCAAACTGTCAACAAGTTCGACCATTTCAATTGCGTGTCAGAAGTCATTTATAGCAAGGGGTTCCTGGGAGTCACAGCAACGTAGAGGATGCAGAAAGACGCCAGGAAAATTCAACGGTAAATGCAGGGTTCGGCAGCATTCCGCCAAACGCATTGAACTGGGAATAAAACTGCTTATTACAATTTTGTTTTTGGTTGCCATTCTTGAAGCTTTTCCGTTACATTACAGCCTTGGGAATTCGTTAAACCGACTCTATATATAGGGTGTATGTGCTTTTACATTCATCATAAATTTTGGAAATTAATACACGGAAAAGCTTCCAGAACTCTCCACTTCATTTTGTCTAGATTTTTGCTCTGTTTTCTCATCTTCTCCTCCAACATGGGTGACACATCCATGTACTCATTTCCAAACAATGTGAATGTGGCCAATTTTGTCAGTTTCAAACAAAATCACTCATCCTCAGCATCTTGTTTTAATAGATGGTGTAAAGAAAGCTAATCTAGAGTATGAACAACCGAAGCACGGTGACAGTCTCGTTTTTAGTCCTTGATCACAAGCTCAAGATTCTTGGTCATGTGCTTTCTAATCGTTTTGCGAGGAGGAAGGTTCACGAATTCGAGCTTCTTTTTAGCTTCACATTTATAAAAATTAATAAGTCTCTTACTTAACTGTAAGTCTTAAGTTTTATTATTAATCTTAAAAACATTGCATTTCTAAGAGTACAACTATTTGTAAAAAGGAAAATGAGAAAAGTACAGACAATTGCCCCACAAGGTACCACTAGGCCACGTGATAAAGAGGGTGACTTACCACGTATTTGTCCTTCCTTACAGAGCGATAGCAGCCGCCCCCAAAAAAGAACAACAGGGTAGGTTGTTCTACCCAAAAAAAAAACAACTGGGTAAGTTGTTCTAGTAAATGCGTGGGACAAAAGCTGGAATCCATCAGCCCCATCAATAATGTCGTAGAGTAAATGCGTGGGACTAAATCTAGAATCTCATCGGCCCCATCAATTAATAGAAGTTGACTGAAATCTCAATCAATTGCCTCCTCACAAGGGCATCATTAGGCCACGTATTAAAACCGGTGACTTACTACGTATTTGTCTTTCATTGAGCAGCCGCCTCCAGAAAAGAACAAGCAGGGCAGGCGTTCTAGTTAATGTGTGGGGCAAAAGCTGGAATCCCGTCGGCCCCATCAATAATGTCGTGGCGAGTACTCTGCCGTCTCCCAAACAACTGGCTCACAAGGGCGTCATTAGGTGACGTAGTAAAGAGGGTGACTACTATGTATTTGTTCTTCGTCAGAGAGCAAGAGGAGCCGCCTCCATAACACACCAAGCAGGGCGGTGTTCTGGGAAATGCGTAGGACAAAAGCTGGAATCGTATCAGCCCCATCAATAATGTCGTAGCAAGCACTCTGCGGTCTCTCCTTATAGAACTTCATCTATGGTAGTGCCTTCGTGCCTGTGTGTGCATACATATAACTCACGGAGCCTGCAGACTTCTAAGCCTTCTGGCTATCTGACATCAGCGTTTTCTAAATCAAGTTTTTGATCTAGACCAAAATCCTGATCATAGGATGCCGTGGTCCGATAGTATTTTTTTATTAGTAAATAAAATTTAATATAGCAAAGATCATTATATGAGGGTTAGGGGCATCCCCTGTAATAAGACCATAGATCATCACATCAAATAAAAAATAGTCTGTTCAATTCCTTGAGCATGCTAAATATCAAATAATTCAATGCTTTCCTGAACCAATTTGCAGATAATCAAATACCCGAGGAAGAGCACGAAGAACAGTATACACTTAAGAATGTACTCATAAAATTCGATGCGCAAAACTGCACAATGTTTTTATAATTTTTACTAGTAAATTTTCGTTTGACTTAAATGGCTTATAAATGATAACTTTAAAAAGAGTGACTACAACGTTCTTAAGTAAAGTGGGTTTCTCTTATTATTTTTCATACACAGTGGCATGTACATGAGTATTGTTGACATTTGAAGCTTCAAAACCTGCAATGACTACACGTCATACATTGTGTTAAGTTGCTTTCACACACAAAATACAAGAAAACAAGATCAACAACTCTTACATAAATTTCAAATACCAAGGTACATTAGTTTCAAGCCTCAAGTTTTGATTAAAAGAAAATGAAAAGTTTAAATATGCAAGATTATCAAGTCTAGCAATACGAAACCTTTAAAAACATAAAACACACTATTAATGACGATGAGCAATCGAGAAAAGATAACAAGCAAAGTTTAACCCTTGCATCAACCTTGAGTGGCTCCCAGTTGAAATCTAAAGTATTAAGGGGCCATAATTATGAAGTGCAATAAATAAATTAATTTATAATGAAAAAGGTGGAAAAGCATACTTGTTATTAAATGAACGGAGGAATCGCATCATAATAAAAATAACATTAATGTACAACAAAAAGATGAGGAAGTAAACGTCAAAACTTATTGTAACTGTGGTTCAATTAGGCATATATAACTACTGAGTAACCATAACAATTAAGTAAGTATGTTTATCAAACTATCATAAGATAGTTCCAAATTTAGTAATCTCACATGCTTTCATGAACCATTCTCTCTGTCTATATATTTTTAGGCATTAAAATCATTGAAAATATTTTAAATTAATATCTAGAAATTAGTGAGTATCAAATTGAAGCATGAATGAAGATTCATGTGAGAAGAAACAAATTTTCAATATTTAGGATGAATAAATTGAAATTATTCTTAGAATTTTTTTAATTGATACGATATAAAAAGCATGGTGTTAAAGAATTTTCTTTTAGAATTTTTAAAAAGCGAATAAGTATTTTTTGTACATCGACATATATTCATGCATTTCTTGGTTCTCACAATAAAGAAAGTGACAAAAAGAGAAAAGCTAGGCAACTCTTAGTGCCAAAAGATTTGGAGCTTATGGATCTAGCATCAGAAAGAGATCTAAAGGTTCTTGCGATTGCAGCACTTCTTTAGACAACGTGGAAAATGACCTCTTTCGTTTGCTCGTTCAATGCAAAAACGTGCGCAGTCCTCAGCAGTTCCAACATCGACATCATGAGTTTGTACACACTTCCAAAAGCCAAGACCAACACACATCACAAAAGGAAAATTCTCGGAAGCATGTGGCCATCTGTTTTCCCAGCAAGCTTCTTCTTGTCCTTCAAAACAAGTAAAAAAATGCCTCGGTAGTTTCGCCAAGGTCATTAGCTTTCACTTCAATCTAAGTAAGGATAAGTAATACAGTCACCGTGGCCATGAATCTTTTAGTATGTTTCGTAGTCATTGATTTTCTCTTCCTTCATAAACTTTTTGTGTTTGAATTTATTTTATGCTGGGCTTAAACTCCTACATAGACACATTTTCTCTAAATATAGTAAAGATCTATGAACTATTTTATTTTGAAGATAATACTGGTCGAATAAATCTTACTCAATGGTTCCTATCTATGAGATCATGAGGTTTCAGAGTTATGTGACTTTTTCTCTAAGTGATGTCTTTTTGGCTAAGTTAAAAGGCTTCCAACTTGTTTCCACCAAGACTCTTAAAGCCATTCAAAATATGGTTGTCATTAGATGTTGCTAATTTACTATTTCTAATAAGTTGTGATTGTTTATAAATTAATTAAATGAGTATTTTAACTGTGAATTCATAAATCTATTATTTTTACAAAATAATTTTCTTCCCCTTAAGATGTTCATTTTGAAGTTTAATATAGATTATAATTTAGCTTTAAACCCTTATATTTTCTATTGAATTGAATGATTAGGAACATTTTTTCCAAAAAGATAATTTATAATCTATGACTTCTCCTATAAAGTTTAGTTTGATTAAATTAGTGTTACTTAATAACTATGACTTATGGAGATCTTTAGCTTCATACTTAGTGACTTTATTTAAATTGTGTCATTTGACCATAGCGAAAAGATTTCAAATTATTTGTTGTTTAGAGAGCATTAACTACATGACTAGGAGATTTAATTTCAAACCAACAACTACAATGGATGATGAAATAATTTCAAAACTAGAGAAGGTTAGTTTTTTAGAAAACCTCTCTCTCTTCCCCCCCACCCCCACCCTAACCACCCAAAACCCCCCAGTTTAAGTCATGCTAATCTAAACCAATCAAATGGAAAAGCTAAATTTGATATCTCTTCTTCTTACAACTTATTTGACACGTTAGAAAAAATTGGGAATGCATCTCTTTGCATTCTTGCTCAAATCTTTTTTACTTCGGGCATTTTATATGATCACCAATGTTTCTCCTGTTCATGCAGTAGCTTTTAGATTGTCTTTTATGATAAATCTTTCTTGGCACATTTTTATGCGTTATATGGTTTCTTATTCGTTTTCTATCATAAATGACTCTATCAAAGATTTTAACGCATTTATATTTGTAGGAGAAATTATTTGACTCCTTAAGTTTTATGTTATGGTCGAAGGAGTTTTAGGCTTTGAAATTGGAACCTTTTCGTCCAAAACAAGATTCTTATTTTGGTTTAAGCTTATTATAATGTAATGGACACCATATAGTGATATATATGTCTATAAATAATATAAACTATTATGTAGACTACTATCCAAGAGCTAAGAACCTAAATGTTTTTGAAGCAACACCCGATCCATCTTGCAATAAACATATTGCCATGGATATGAGTATTATTGACATCTGAAGCTTCTAAAACTTACCATGACTACACATCATAGATTGTGTGAAATTGCAAGCACACTTGAAATACAAGAAAACAAGATCAACAACTCTTATATAAATTTCAAATACCAAGGTATTTGTGTGATATTTAAAAAATCTATTAAAAAATCATGTAAGTGTGATATTTGTGTGATATTTAGTAGTAAACTTCGTGGTTTTGCTAAACTATTTGAGCTTACAGCCATATCATGGAAACGGTGGCATATGGTTTTTTTCTGTTTTGATTTTTTGCGAGGAGAGGCTAATCTCAGCAAGGTCATGGTGTTGTTTACATCGTCTTGGTCTGCACTTTGTGAGTTCAAATAAAAAGGATAGGCGCAACATGGGGGAGAGGGTATAATGAACTTGCGTGCGATTCTTAGAGAAAATCTAGTTTTTTATTCATTTTTGTTTTTGCTACATAGATTTTAGTTTATACCAATGATCATTACATAATAGCTAGAAACATTTCCCTCTGATGAAGAAGTTTTGTGGGGAAATTTTGCTTCACCAATTTTTCTGAAGGATAGATCAAGTACACTTAAAAAAAACTTCGTAGTTATGATTCATGATTAGAGGACTCCACAGAAATCTGAAGGAAACAATTATCAACTTTAATATAGTCATGTAGCCGTGTAATTGGGTCGTCAACACACCGAGGGGAGGGAATGACTACTGGCTCCGTCGAAGATCTCTTTCGTGTCAATCCAATCTCGTAAGCAATTTCGTGAAATCCCCGTTTTGACCCAAGTGTATTCACCTTGCTAACATAGAGTTCCGTGCGCATATATGATATTAACCCCTGGGATAAGGGGTTTGTAATTCCAATTAGTGACAAAGTCACATCAAGCAACTACAGTATGTTTTCATTGTCAACACTAGGCTTCCAAGGATGATAGGTAAGGGGCCTAAGAAGACAAGTGGCCATACCAAGAGTGATTTGGAGGTGGGGTGAGAGAGTGTCACATGTTTATTTATCATAATAAGTGATTTTTCTAAGGTGATTCTTTTCCTTTAAAATCATACCACATACCATGTGATGGTAGTAGTTAAACTACAAGACAATTTACCTACACTTTCACATGTTTTAAGTACCAACCAAGGAAGACTTTCATACAAAAGTAACAAAACAAAAAGGTTGTTTAATTGGGCATGATCAAATCAATCAATTTGAATCCTTAGCAACAAGTAGAGTTGTTTGTCATCTTTCACAAAATAAACTTTTCAACGACAAGATTTGTCCCATATTGAAAAAGTAAGTAATGATAAAGGGTTTGGTAACTCTACCTAATAGGTATATTGAAGAAGTTTATCCAAAAGTTGATACAAAAAGTCAAAAAATTTATTCCTTTTAAAGAATACTTTTAAACATGATTTACTGAATAAGAGATGTTCGTCACGTGGTTCTTAACATGATATAAGCTTTCATGATAATATTTTGCTTACAACTAATATGTGCTTCACACTTATCTCAAAGATGTTGGTTGTAGGTTTTCTACTAGGGGCGTTGTCTTCTCAATGTAACTTTAATATTATATTATAAAGTTCATTTTTGTCCAAAAATTAACCGAAGAGTCGAAGAGTTCTTCTTCCTTGTAGAAAATATTACAGCTTTTGAAGTTGCTAAACTTTAAACCGCTGTTTTCTGCTGGGGCCTTGTGGTCAACTCCCAATTATGATATATGACTGAATAAAATGACTGTAAGCGTTGGAGACTTTGAACTACAAAATTTTACAGCTTTTTAAGTTGTTAAATCTTAAAGTTGATGCTTTCATTTGGAGCTTTTGGTTATACTTCAATTAATAAACCTTGGAAGCGTGAAGGAAGTGTTAATCCTTACCAGTAATTGTTCGTGAAATTTCCAACAATACTGCAAATTATTTGCAGTTTATGGAGCAGTCGGATGACAGCGTTGTCCTTTAGTTCATTGTTCCTTTTATTATGAAATTAAAAAAAAAAATTCCCAAAAACTACTTCATCAATTCCAACTTGGGTTTTAAGTTTGCTATTACAAACAATCGCCCCACCATGACATCATTAAGCCACGTGATCAAGAGGGTGACTTTTTACGAAGTCTTTTATCACGAAATAGAGTAGCCGCCTCCAACAAAGAACAACCAGGGTAAGTTTTCTAGTGAATGCGTGGAACAAAAGGTGGAGCCCGGTTACCCCACCCCCATCAACCCCAGCAAGTGCTCTGCGGTCTTTCATTCTAGAACTCCATCTACGGCAGTAACCTAGTACCAATGTCCTCGTACGTATAACTCGCGCCCTATGGTTTCCGACTCTCTGAGATCAAGGTTTTGATTTAGATCAAAATCCTGTTCCTAGGATGCCATGGTCCAGTTTTTGAGGGCCAGAAACGATGATCATTGCATAATCATATGCCATGTGAAGGATTTTGAGTTGCTGTCACTTTCTTACCTGAGATATGCTAGTGGCCAAATTATGCTGATAAATTCACTTTGACCGGAATTACGTTTCTCGACGTCAAAGCGAAGGGCCTTCCGTGTCTTGCGCTATCATTTTCTTGTAATGACAATTAGAATAGTTTTCAAGTCCAAACACTGAAGGCAACAATAAAATGGGGGGATAGGATCCTGATTTATGCTTTATCAAATTCAGAACCCAAAAAGCTCATAACTCAAAAAGCTCAGAACTGCACATTTTGACAATTATAATGTGCATAATTTCAAGAGCGAGAAAGTTACCTTTGGAAAAAGAAGCACCGGGGCCCATATAAGTAGAGAGAGCAGTGCATTATTGTTAGTGACTTTTTATGGAGCCCTCGTCATCCGCACGGGTCATATAAATATATTCATTTGTCAAAGTTAAACAATAAAATCCTTGAGAAATTAATTTAATTTCTCAAGTGCATGAAGAACACGAAGAACCCTAAACAATATGCGAAATTGTGTATTTAGAATTTGACAAAAAGATTGTACAAAATGATGTATAATTTATAGACATTTCGGTGCTATATACAAGAGGAAATATAAACCCTATATCAATCTAGTCTAATTACATGATTGAGAATCATCTAGGTTTTGGAAAGAATTGAAAATCCTATTTGAATGTTTTGCTATCGTGGTTGGTGAGTTATGAACTTGGTCATGATCGGATAGCTTGGAGGAGGTGCGCGATCTTGGATGAGAAAGGAAACATTTCCAGTGAGGTTTTCCCAGCCAGCGATGTGCAGATTTGGCCGGAGTTTTCGGAGAGAAAAGCTGCGCATTAGGGAAGCGAGGTGCAGGGCTGACGTGGCCTTGAGCTGCCACGTGGTCTTGTGATTGTTTAATTAGTGTTAGCATGGTGACATGTGGTGCTGACGTGGCAACGTTGACATGGACGGCTGACGTTTCTCTTAACACCCCCTCGCAAGCTAAAGGATCGCAGCGAACTGTAAGCTTGTTCTGAAGAGTGGCGAAGCGAGAGGATGACAAACCTTTCGTAAAGATGTCAGCAAGTTAATCCACAGATGAGATAAAATGGATATGAAGTTTGCGATTCTTGACTTTTTCACGAACGAAATGAAAGTTAATTTCCACATGTTTGGTGGAGGTGTGAAAAACAGGATTTGTGGATAGATAGAGTGTAGAAAGGTTGTCACACCATAGGGTTGGAGAAGCAGAGAGAGGATGCTTCAAGTCTCTTAGAAGCACTTCAATCTAGATAAGTTCAGCAGTAGTGTCAACCAAAGATTTGAATTCAGCTTCGGTGCTAAAACGAGCAATAGTTTTCTGTTTGAGTGAACTCTATGAGATAAGGTTGGATCCAAGGAAGGTATAGAATCTGCCTGTGGATCGGCAGTCGTCACAATCTCCTGCCCATCCAGCATCAGAGTAGACATGAAGTTGAGGAGAGGAGGATTTGGTAAGGAGAATCCCATAGCGAGGTGTATCTGCAAGAAATCTTAAAATACATTTGACAAAAATCCAATGAGTGCTTATGGGTGCATGCAGATATTAACAAGCAATATTAAACGCATAAGCAATGTCGGGGCGGGTAAGTGTGAGATTTTGAAGGGCACTTACAATACTATGATATTGAGTAGGTTCGAGCACGGGCTTACCATCATGAATAGATGGTGGGGAGCTAGTGGTGCATGGAGTTGATACACCACGAGCATTACTCATGTTAGCATGATTGAGAATTTCATGTACAAATTTGGCTTGGTGTAAAAGAAGGCCAGTAGGGGTGGTGAAAGCTTCTATGCCAAGAAAATAGTGGAGATTACTGAGGACTTTAATGTCAAATTCGGTTTGTAGTCGATGAAGAATATTGGAAAGTGGGGCATTAGAGCTTCTAGTAAAAATAATGTCATCCACATATACAAGAAGAAAGGAGGAGTCAACATTGGAGATAGAAAATCCAATGCATAGTAAGAATTGAGATAATCGATGATTCTAAGCACGAGGGGCTTGTTTAAGTCCATAAAAGGAACGATGAAGGTGACATATATAATTAGGGTGTTGGGGGATCAGTGAAGCCCTGGGGTTGTTGTATGAATACTTCTTCGTTAAGATGTCCATGGAGAAAGGCATTTTTGACATCTAATTGACAAACAGTCCAACCGTTGCTAAATGCAAGGGATAAAAGAGTCTGTATTGTCACAAGTTTAGCAACCGGACTAAAGGTTTCGGTATAATCAATACCAGGACGTTGATGGAATCCTTTTGCAACTAAACATACTTTATATCATTCAAGGGTCCCATCAGAGCGGCGTTTAATTTTATAGACCCATTTGCAACCGATGGGTTTAATGTTGGGAGAAGAAAGGACAAGTTCCTAAGTTTGATTTTTAATTAAGGTAGTGTATTCTTGAACCATTGCTTGGTGCCATTCAGAACATTTGTTGGCTTCAATGAAGCAAGTGGGTTCCTTAATAGGATGAGACGCAACTGTCAAAGCATAAGTTTGTTGTCATGTTAATGTGTGTCGAGGTATAGTACCACCTTTGAGTCGTGTAGTCATTGGATGAGTGGAGGGGTTAGAAGAGGGAGGTAAGTCCCTGGGTTAGGTAGGTGGGAGAGATATAGAAGAGGCTGGAGAGTTTGTAAGTTTTGAGGGAATAGATATTTAAAGAGGAATATTAGATGTCTCATTATTACTGAGAGTCTTGGATGCCTTGTGAAAGGGAAAAATATTTTTATCAAAAGAGGCATCTACTACTAAGTAGAAACGTTTGGAGGTAAGACAAAGGCATCGATTGTCTTTGTAACCTGGTGGGTAGCCTAAGAAAACAAATAGGCGAGAACAAGGCTCCAATTTATGTTGAGCATAATGACGTAAATTAGGGTATACAAGACACCCAAAAACCCTAAGGTGGGACACAGAGGGTTAGTGTCCAAAAAATAAGTCCTAAGGAGATTGGTTATTAATGATGGGACTAGGGAGGTGATTAATAATGTGCACTACAGTTTCAAAGGCAAGATCCCAATAAGGAAGTGGGACTTGTGTGTGATGAATCATAGAGAGCCCAGTTTCCACTATATGGTGGTGTTTTCGTTCGGCGGATCCATTTTGAAAATGTGCATAAGGATTAGAGATCCATTGATGGACGCCTAAATTAGATAGCATAGTAGTGAAGGTGGAGGATGTAAATTCAAAAGCGCCATCACATTGAATAGTTTTAATATGAGTTTGACATTGATGTTCCGTAAATATTCAAAATTTTTCAAAAATAGAAAGAAATTGGGTGCGGGATTGGAAGGCATAGATCCAAGTAAATTTAGAATAATCGTTAATAAAGGCAATATAATATTTATTGCCTGAATGAGAAATAATTAGGGCAGGTCCCCAGATGTCAAAATGAATAAGGTCAAGTGGGGCTTTTGACGTATTATTGGTAATAGGATGAGCATGTTTCACACTCTTACTTAGACGGCAAGCATGACAAATAGAATTAAAATTGCCTTCAAAATTTATTTTATTTCTTTGAAGCACTTTGAGTACAATATGGTAATGGGCATGCCCTAGTCGAAGATGCCATTTTTCAGGCATATTTTGAGAGACATTGAGTGCAATGGGCTTGGGCTTCAATTTATTCAGTTGAAGGTGATAGAGCCCACGATCTAGTGGTCCCTTAAGCAAAGTCCGGCCTAAAGCCAGATGCCGAACAACACAAAAATTAAGGTAAAAAATAAACGCATAGTTATTATCCTTGGTAAATTGTGAAACAAATAATAATTTTTTTGAAATATTTGGTACCACTAAAATATTATTAATTTTAAAATTGAAAGAGTTAGATAAATTACTGGTATGGGTGATGGGGAGGCCCACCCCATCACCAATAGTTACTTGGTCCTCTCCCTAGTAAGGCAGTAGAGAATCCAGGCCCATTGGGTCTGGAGAGACATGATTGGTGGCCCCAGAGTCAGGGAACCAATCTGTTAGGGTTTGGGCCAAGGAGGAGGAAGCTGGGTAGGAGCTCGTGAAGTCAGAGTGAGCCAGCTGATGTGCTTGGGGTGTGCGGACCTGGGGCGAGTTGGGTTGAATGTAGCGGGCCCGACAGGTGGTGGCCCAATGGCTAGATCTGCGACAGATTTGGCAACGGGGAGCACAACGGCAATTGTTGGTAGTAGGAAGAAACTGGCCACTGGCTGGAGGTGGAAAAGACTGGGTGTCGGAGAGCGGATTGAGGTCCCGATACAGCCACGAGGAGGGGGATCATGGTTTTTGGAGAAGGCCACCGTCGGCGGCCGTTCTTGCTCCGCCAAATCCAGTTGGGCTTCCTAGGTGAGGAGGAGGCCGCAGAGGTCTTCACAGGTAAGGCCTTGGGTTCGGGTATAGATCGAAATCACCATTGCCAGTGGTGCAAATGGCGTTCCGAGGCCTCGAAAGAGGAAAGCGAGGTACTTGTTGTCGAAGATTACCTCACCCACGCCGTTGAGCTCCTCCATGAGAGCATTAATCTCGTGGAAAAATTTAGACATGGTGCAGTGGCCGTTGGAGGCAGCCTGGTGACGAAGCCGAAGACTAGAGACTCGAGCGGAGCTTTGAGCAGCAAATTTGGTCGCCAAAGCCACCAAACATCGGTGGAGGCGTCTTCTTTCATCAATTGGCTGACAATTTTGTCCGAGCAGGTGTTGAGGAGAAGCCTAAGAGCAGTCTAGTCTCGTTTCTACCATTCGAGGTGGTCAGGATTCAAGACTTGAGCAGTGGTGCCGTTGGAGTCGGCAAGAGCAACATGGGTTGGTGGACAAGGTACCAATTCGTCAATGATGGGCAACAGCTCTGTCGCTTGAAAATAAGGAGGGATCCGAGCCTTCCAAACAAGGTAATTGGGACCTTGAAGCCGCACAGAAGTGGCCAGAATGGAGATGTTGCTGGAATTCACAGCAGCGGGCATCGGGGAGGGAACAAAATTAGGTCAAGATTGCGCCATTGGGGTCGAAATTGAAGGGGATCGAATTGGGGTGTCAACCTGTGGCTCTGGATACCAAGTTAAACAATAAAATCCTTGAGAAATTAATTTAATTTCTCAAGAACATGAAGCAACATGAAGAACTCTAAACAATATGTGAAATTGTGTATTTAAAATTCGATGAAAAGATTGTACAAAATGATGTCTAATTTATAGACATTTTGGTGCTATATACAAAAGGAAATATAAACCCTATATCAATCTAGTCTAATCACATAATTGAGAATCATCTAGGTTTTGGAAAGAATTGAAAATCCTATTTGAATGTTTTGCTATCGTGGTTGGTGAGTTATGAACCTGGTCATGATCGGATAGATTAGAGGAGGTGCGCGATCTTGGATAAAAAAGAAGACATTTCTGGTGAGGTTTTCCCGGCTAGCAATGTGTAGATTTGGCTGGTGTTTTCGGAGAGGAAAGCTACATATTGGGGAAGTGAGGTGCAGGGCTAACGTGACCTTGAGCTGCCACGTGGTGTCGTGATTGTTTAATGAGTGCTAACTTGGTGACATGTGGTGCTGATGTGGTGACGTTGATGTGGATGGCTGACGTGTCTCTTAACAGTCAGTATGCATGGATAGAGAAAGAGAGGGAAAGAGAAAGAGGGAGAGAGAGAAAGAGGAGGATGGCGATGTCTAGGTCAGATGCATCATTGTTAGCGACTTTTTTATTCAAATAGTAAAGGTTCTGTCACGGGCTTATGGGGGCCCATGTCACATTGGCTTATGGGGGCTGGTGGGGGATGGTATTAAGGGAATTGTGGATGCCACACCAAGGAGGAGTTTTCCTTTTTGGCTCAGTGGTCGCATGCGACAACTAGTATCAAAGCCAGGTTCCCTACGTCACGTGTTCGAATCTTGGAGGGGGCGACTTGCGGAAAGGGCCACCTGTGCAAGCAGGCCAGAATGTGAGTTGTCGGGGCATCGGCACGGAGCGTGGTGGAGTTGTCACGGGCTTATGGGGGCCCATGTCACATTGGCTTATAGGGGCTAGTGGGGGATGGTATTAAAGGAATTATGGGCGCCATGCCAAGAAGGAGTTCTCCTTTTGGCTCAGTGGTAGGTCTATAATAGGTTCATTGTTAATTTAGCCGTTGTCACCAGAGCCTACCTTGTAAATATATAGATACGTTAACATGTGGGTCTGCACATGCATTAAAAGAGAGAGAGAGAAAAAGAGAGCAAGAGAGAGGAGAGGGAGAGAGAGAGAAAGGGGCAAGTGTAATATTATTGTTAAAGGTAGATATTATTTTAAAATAAAGTAAAAGGATAAACTTTTAGAGAATATAAACTTTTTTAAGTATTGAGGCTTTATCACTTAATGCTTAAGGTTTTAGGATCAACTTTTACATTTTAATAGGATATTAAAGTGAGGGATCAGTCTCCATTTTGTAATTTCACATATTCCAAACTTAGGCTTCTTTCCATGTATAATACTTATGTTAATATGCATATGAGAAGATGTATTAAAGATAAATATTATCATGTATTTAAAGTGAAAAGATGGCCTTTGACCTTATAAGTATTAATTTTTTTTTTCATTTAATATTTTAAGATTTTGAAATTATTCTTCACTCTTTCTTATAGTTATTAGTTTTTTTAAAAATTTTGACTTAAATTTAAAGAGACAAAAACAAAGACCAATGGAGAGAAATAGTAGGAGATAGAGAAAGGAAGGTAGAAATTATATTATATCATACCTTTTGTCAATATTATTTTAAGATCCTTCCCCTAAAGGGAAAGAATTTCTCACACCCATTTATTGTGATTTAAAAAAAAAATCTTTTTTTTTTATTACAACTCACATGGGAAGGGGAGGGGGAGGGGATTCAAACCTGACTGGGCTGGTCAGGGATCCTGGCCCAATGGCAACTGGGCCAGGGCGAGTTGCCACCAAATGTAAAAATGAGCAAGCATTTATTATCATCGATCTTGTACAATGAAGCTTATCATTATTTCTTTTCATGATAACAAACTAAATAAAAAGCCAAATTACTGAAAGTTATGAATTTAAATAAAGTTTATGATCAGAAAGCTACAAATGAAAACACCTGTTTAAGGTTTAGCAACTTGAAAAACGACAACATTGCAGTCTGAAGTCTACAAAAGCTTACAGACATTTTATTTAGACATAAAGCATAATTGGGAGCTAAGCAAGAAGCCCCAAGTGAAAACAACAATTTAAGGTTTGACAGCTTGAAAAGGGACAACATTTTACAATCCCAAGTCTACAAAGCTTACTGACATTTTCTTTAGATATATAGCATAACGTGAGCTAATGTGGGCCAAGCAAATCATTTATGCTCTAGTTTTTGGTTGTTCCTGTTTGTTTGTTTTTGTTGGTAATCTGTATCCCTGGATTGTTGCCTGTTGGCCCGCCTGCTGCTTTGCCGTTCCCATTAGTATTTTCAGTTTCAACCTTCTGCATTATATCAACAAATTTATCATAAGCACATTAGGAAAACAAGATAACAATTAACAAAAACATTTTAAATAAAATTTTAAAATGTTGAAACTTTTTAATATGTAGTATTCACGCAAAGAATAGGGTAAAGCTATTAAATAGTAATATAGTTTTTTTTTTCAAACATATGCATACGAACTTACATGCTTAGGTAGCAAACATAAAACTAACATTTTTCATACAATACTGACTCCTAATTGAGCCAAACACTTGTTTAGTAAATAGTAATATAGTTAATTAAGTAAAACATACAATTTTAGTTAAACTTATAGAACAACTACACAAAAACATCTAACTGCATTTAATCAAAACACGACAACGTTAATATCTGCACACTTGTATTACAACCATAAGTTCATAACACTAACAAAATAACCTTTTGAAGTCTACTCTAGCTAAATATGATTTTTCAAAATTTCTTGTTCGACGTTGTGGCACCGAATTTGTTGTCTGTAATATCAACTAATAGACATGTAGTATGTCTATTTCAGATAAGGAGATATGCACATGCACTCAAATTATGATGGAATGGGGAAAGTAACAGAAACAAAAATGAAAGGGAACACTATAACGTCGAGAAGAAAAAAAAAAGGTGATGAAGAAGAGTAATTTTTGCATGCTTATATGCAGCACTCGCCTTGAGCATTTTCTCTAATTTTTTCGACACAGTAGCAAGTCAAGACTGTAAGTTTCCCATTGTCACCAGTTTCCAATTTTCGAAGCACCTCTTTCAGATCATTAATATGAATCACATCCCACAGCATATAAGAGAGAGATAAAATTATATCAATATGAATCACATCCTCAGAAGATTTGGCATTTAGAAAGGGAAAGACAACAGTCAACGTGAAGCATAATTATGCTTTTCAAACAAACAGAAATGTGAACGTAGTTCAAACTTGATTTTCTTTTAAATGGGTTGTAATGTTGAGGTATGCCTCTTAAATCTTTGTAATTCTTTTCTTAGGTAAATAAATTTACATATTTAAAAAAAAAAAAATTGACTCAGGACATATTCCAATCTTCCATCTAAAGGTTTGAACAGATTCATCATTCCTTCCCTGCCTCTCCGTCTGACACACCGAAGCTAACTTTCCGTTGCCCCCAGTTATTCTTACGCCGCCAAGTGCACCAGGGTGATTACCCGCCATGAGGCAACACATAATTCAGCCAAAGCACGTTGGGAGAACAAACACCTGCATGGAAGGCACTCAAAGGACGATTCTTATACTGTAAAACCATTGAGGAAGAAGAAAGAAGGAAAGATGTGAAATTTTTTTTTTTTTTTTTTTGGCGAAAGGTCAAGAATTATATATTACCGTAAAAGATTACAAGATTGTTCAATTACATCATCATCATTTAAGCTTAAACACTAAGTTTGGTAAATTCCAAAGCTCTTGTAAGAATTTATTACAATTTATAGGCTTTACTCCTCTAGTAGATGAAATCTTCCCTCTCACGTTCTTCTTGATTTTAGCAATAATGGTTGAACTGTCTAGACTTTTATCATTGAATCTTCTTTTATTTCTTTCCATCCAAATGTAATACAATACGGCCTTGAAAGATATACTAAGCATGGTTCCTGCCAAACTCTTACTCTTGATAGCCTTGATCATTTAACATATTTCAGCTCTCCAATGTTCAATTCTTCAAGTTAATTCATTCATACCTAACAGAGTCTTCCATATGTAATTTGTAAACCTGCATTCAAAAAATAAATGTTCTTGTGATTCTTCTCCTTGATGGCAAAGGTTGCATTATAGGTCCACTAAGCTATTCTATATAGCCACATGATCTGCTGTTAATAGTTTGCCTTTCAAAATGATCCAACATATAAAATTATGCTTTGATATACCTTCTTTCCATACAAGTTTTGCCCATTCAGTGTCTTCTCTATGCTCCCTTAATACTACATAACTTTTGGCAGTAGTGTATTCTGAGCCCATCACTAGTTGTGTAAGTTCACTTTTTACTTGTAAAATATTTCTAAAACTCTAAGCTAGTGATCATTTCATCTCAACTTCTAATACATTTCTTCCCTTCAAATTTTCTATTATCATCCATTTAACCCATAAAGAGTTTGAGTTACTATATACAAGAGACCATAAAATTTTTCCAACTACCGCCTTATTCCATGTATAAATGTCTATCAAACCTAATCCTCTAGAAATTTTAGGCCAACAAACTTATTTTCATGCCACTTTTATTACACATCGTTCATTATATTTACCTACACAAAGGAAGATTCTAATCCTTTTTTCAATTTCATAAAGTGTCTATTTTGGCAGTAGAAACATTTGCATCTAATATGTTTGCAAGGAAAATAGAACACTTTTTGCTAGTTGCAATTTCCCTCTATAACTAATATGCTTAGACTCCTAACTTTCAATTCGCCTTAATATCTTTTCTGTCAAGATTGTACAATCTCGTTTGGAGAGTCTTTTGGTAATTAATGGAACTCTTAAGTATTTTATAGGAAGTTGGCCTTCTTGGATAGGAATATGATCAAGTATTAAAGTCTTTTCCTGTTCAGACAAGCCTGAAAAGAAAATTTGACACTTTTGTGGATGCATTTTCAAATCAGTGATATCTTCAAACTCTTGCATAGCATCTAGTAAACACAATATAAACTCAATATCTCCATGAGCGAAAGTTTTAGTAGTATTATTCTTATTTAATGAAAACTTGTCTATGAGTTATATATATAAAGAAATATCATAAACTGAATAAGAAAATTATAAATCTTATTATAATTAAGAAATGAGAATACGAAGCCTACTACAACCAGAAAATAAAATTATAAAACCTAGGATAATCAAAAAAAGAAATATGGTCTTTCCCGCATAAGAAGAATCCATTATAAAATTAAGAGAACGGGTCTGTAGTAAAATCTCAACAGTCCTCTTCAGGTTGATAAATTTTGCAAAACAAAGCATCAAACTTGTAACTGAACCTTAATGGACCATAGACTCATTCGAAAATTTGGGCACTACGGTCGTTCAATTTTTAAGTCACTTTTAACTTTCAAGCATGACAGTCCACATCCTCATTTTAGATTCTTTGTTTTTAAATAAAAGTAAAACTCACGTTCTTGACCTTTTTAGCCAAAAACAAAATGTTGAAAGGAAATTTATAAAAGAATAGAATGAAAAATATAGGTGAACACATTCTATGTTCAACAATAAGGTAAAATAGTGTTTTTTTTTTCCCTCTTCAAAGAACAGATATTGGGATAAACCAATATTGCCTTCTTAACGAAATACTAAAGCCAAATTGATGGGAGAGGCGCTTAAATGAAAAAGTCCTTAAATCATCTTGTTACTAAACTTTTGTCTATTTTGATATCACACTGAAATGGTGGAAAAAGAAAAAGAGAGAGAAGGAGAAAAAAATGTAAAACCTTTGATGGGCTCAGTAAAAAATTGTATAAGAACTCCGTATATCAATAATAATAAAAATGGTACATCATTATTAGTGACTTTTTTATTCAAATAGCAAAAGGTTCATTGTTAATTCAGCGGTTGTCACCAGCGCCAACAGTATAAGTATATAAATATGTTAACATATAGGTCTGCACATGCATTGAGAGAGAGAGAGAAAGAGAGAGAGAAGGGCAAGTGAAATATTATTTTTAAAGGTAGATATTTTTTTACAATAAAAGTAAAAAGAAAAAATTTTAGCCTTTTAAGTATTGAAACTTTTTCACTTATACTTAATGTTTTAGGATAAACTCTTATACCTTAATATGATATTAAAGTAAAAAATGAGTCTCTATTTTATAATCCTTCATATCTGAAACTTAAGCTTCTTTCCATGTGCAATATTTATGCCAGTATACATATGAGGAAAAATCTTAAAGGTGAATATTATCATACATTAAAAGTGAAAAGATGGCCTTCAACCTTCTAAATATAAATTTTTTTTTTCACTTAATACTTTAAGATTTTGAAATAAATCTTCACGCTTTTTTATAATTATTAATAGTTTTTTAATTATATTTTAAATCAAAACAGAGAGAGATAGAGACCAATGGAGAGAAATAGTGCGAGATAGAAAAGGTGGGAATTATATTATATTAGACCTTTTGTGAGTCTTATTTTAAGATTCTTCCACTGGAGGGAAAGAGTTTCTCACCCCCATTTATTGTCATCGATCTTATACAATGAAGCTTCTCATTATTTTTTTCGTTATAACAAACTAAAAAGCCAAGTTATTGAAAATTATTTAAATAAAATTTATGATCAGAAAGCTCCAAATGAAAACACCTGTCTAAGGTTTAGCAACTTGAAAAACGACAACATTTTGCAGTCCGAAGTCTACAAAAGCTTACAGACATTTTATTTAGACATATAGCATAATGGGGAGCTAAGCAAGAAGCCCCAAATGAAAACAACAGTTTAAAGTTTGACAGCTTGAAAAGTAAAATATTTTCACGAGGAAAGTCACCTGGCCCATTAGGTCTCGTTTCAAGATATGATTTGCTTAATCAAGATAAAATTATAAATGGAAACTATCAATAAATCAAGAGATTTTCTCTTACAACTTTTCTACTACTGCAACATTGCCCTTTAGGAGACTTGGGATTCAAAAAGCCTTGTGACGCTAGTAATAAGTAAATTTTTATCATACTTTATCTGGCATTTTTGTCTTTTAGGTCTAGATGTGAAAAGGTATATCGAACAGTTCAAATCCCAATCCGAGCTTGTTACAAGCATTCTTGGGCTGTGTTCCAGTGGGTGGCGTCCCGTGCCAATGGAAACGCAGTTACTCAGTGGTTGAATGATCACGCCGATGCTTAAAGTTTTCCTTATTGTCGGGGTATGAAAAGATAGAGCACAAAAAGAAGGGGTTATTCTCTTTTTTTGTTGTCGTTGTATTTTTTTTTTCCCTTTTGTCTTTTTGTTTTTTGGTTTTTTTTTTTTAAAGGTTTTAGAAAAAGCAAGCTTTCTTTGTTTGCCCACCGCGCCTTATTGTGCTTGTCTTGCAATCACCATTTCTCTAAGGAGAACCATACTAATAAAAAACTAAAGTAACTCAATGTCATAATAACAGGAAAAATACGTAATTTAAAATAAAAAAAACCCTTAGCTTCCAGTTATAGAATTTGGTAACTAATTGTTCAAAAAGTTGAGATTTTCGACCTTGATAATGTACCTAGAATTATTCAAGTGACATATGCCTTTAACATAACTTCTAAGCTAATTGATTAGGGTAAGGTGCTCATTAAGTTTGGCTAAGATTGTAGAGGCAACAAAATTTAGTTATAACCAAATTGTTCAAAATGTTTACATTTTTTTTTTGGTAGAAACATAAGCTTGTATTAATAAAAAAAATAATGTATAAAAGTGTAAGGATTTATCTCAACATAACAAAGATTACAAAAACTATGAAAAGAAGGAGGTTATAAGCCTTTAAATCTAACTCAAAATGACATTTTCCAATAAAGATTTGATATCTTGAAATAAAAAAGTTCTCCTTGGTATAATGTTTCTTACTTTAGCCACCAGGATTGACGTGTCTACTATTTTGTTTTGAATTTTTCTTTTATTTCAGTTTGCTCATATATAGTAAATGCAAATTAAAAAAACATCTTAAAAAGTTTTGAACACAAATCCTTTCATTTAATTACTTTAACCATCCATTATAGTTTTTTCTTTTATTCTCTAATATGATGTCAAATTCCATTATGAACAAAGATAGTATTCCAAATAATCCTTATTCATATACATTAAAAAAAAAGATAATGACTATTTTCAATATGGGTTTGACAAAAATTTTAATATAAGTTAACTAAAAAGGTGTTATTGTATCATTTCTTCTATTATAGGAAGTCAATGTTGACAAACTAACAATCAAATGAAATTATGTTTATTAATCCCACCAATCCAAATTAGATTATACTAATCCACTTCTTCATTAACTAGCTAATGGTCTTTATAAATTTCTTTGCAGTAATATGTACACCTATAAAAAATTAAGCTAAGTATAGGCCTTAATTTGATGAGACTTCTTCAACTCCAAACAATAAAACATTTTATATCAAGCTACATTATTGGATTTTTTTGTTCAATATTTTGTATTATAAATCCATTTACTTTATAAAGAAGAGCCTAGAAGATTAATAAGATTCTAAAACATACATCCTAAAGTACTTTATTCCAAAGTTTAAAATTCATTATACCAGTCCCCATTTCTCGTTTTTACTTTCTCTTACAAATTATGTATTAAAAAATGAATCATTTAAATATATATAAATATATATATATATATAAAGATGATAAGCTCATAATAAAAAACAACCATCCTTTTTGTTATATTTCATTACTCTTAAGTATATGTAAGTCATAGAAATCAAATTAATAGCAATATCACATATGAATTTAAATTTTTGCTATCTTGCTACAAAGATATGTTCTTTTACTTAAACTTGATTATTAAAAGAAGAAAATATATCCACATTTAACAAAGATGTCCTACTAAAACATTGACAGCAACAAAAAACACTAAGTATAATCCAAAGACATGATAATTTGATCAAAACCTGATATACCTGTCCCTATTTTCCCATTTGAGGTCTATAATTAGACCGGCAAACTCCCGTACTATTGTTTGTGCACGTTGGGTCATTTGCTTCGTCTCTACCTTCTATGCACTCCCACACAACTATGTCAACATGTTGGCAAATATGGCCAAAGCATCCTTGTGTGAGTCGTATATTGGCTTGCCCTAGAGCACACGATCCTAGGTTGTCACGAGGATTCTTTCGGACGTGTGGCGTCCCATTCTAATGGACGAACTGGTTGAATGATCATTGTCATCTTTAGAGCTTTTCTCGCAGGAGGGAACATTTTGCATAATCCCCAGAAAATGTTGAATTGAATGATCGTAAGCTGTAATCGGCTCCATGCAAGGGATTTGGTTAGGCTTTAGCTTGAGAGGGTGTTGGTATTTGTTGCGACGAAAGACCACTTGGAGTGGTCTGTTGGTGCTTTCACGAGGAATTGAAGGAAAGTGGATTCGATGGTATCATATGATCGTCATAAGCAAAGGGGAATAGCCCTGTTTCCGCTTGGTTGAATTAGTGGGAAAAGTCGTTACTCATAAAAGGATTCGCTTTCTTCCTCAAGGTCTACCTTTTGTGGAGAAAATGCTGGTATATGAGGTAAAGGTGGTTATCTCACTATATCTGCATTGAGCTTGTGCTAGCATAGATGAAATGTTGGTAAATATAGTATATGTTTTAATTAGTAACCTAAACTTTTAGTTAGTTGTACATTTGAGGATTTTGATAATTAGTAACAAAGATAGTTATCGTTCAAGATTACCGAAAGTGGAATTGTTGGTACATGTTACAGTGCAAAGTTGCCCGATTAACATGGCTAACAAACAAAAACTAGTTTTCACAGCTTTAATGTTCTTTTTTTATTAGTTTAAATGATATATAATATAACTTTATACTAGAAAAATTTTATTTAAACTAGAATGGTTTATAAATGGTAACATTAGATAGAATGACCACAATGATCATAAGGTAAGTGAGTTTCACATATTATATTTTATTTAAGACAACATTATCCTTTGGTAAACATCTAAATTGTGAAATAAGTATCAAGTAGATTCTCTCTTCTTGCAAATTTTGGGGACATATTAGAAGAATTTTTTAAATGCATCTCTTTGCATCATAACCCAATTTTTATTTTTTTTTTATTTTTTTATTTTTCCAGGTATCATGCATCTTCCTCCTATTCATGAAGTATGCTTCAAGTTATCTTTTATAATAAATCATCTTGGGCATTTCTTGTGCGTTATTAAAGTTTCATCTCCCTTTCCTAATTTAAGTACCTCTATGAAAAATTTAAACCATTTATATCATTTTTTCTTTTTGTGTGTATGAGAAGTAAATTGGACTCCTTAAGTTGTATGATACACTTGAAGGAGTCTTAATTGTTTTTAGCTTCGAAATTGGTCTCTACTTTTTGTAGAATTAGCCTCAAATTTTATTTCCAAATTAGAACGTTCTTGTCATTTTTGCTATATAAACTATTTCATTATAAGTTGAAAAATGGTATAACTTATGATGAAATGACCATTCAAAATAACTAATTACATTCTAAGATGATCAAGATGAAGTTAGAAATGGTAACTATCGATAAATCAAGTAATTTTCTCTTACAACTTTTCTTCTACCGCAACATTGCCCTTTTGAAGGCTTTGGTTTCAGGAAGCTTTGTTACGTTAGTTATAAGTAATTTTTGTCGTAATTTATCTAACGTTTTTGTTGTTTAGATGTAGATGTGAAAAGGTGTTTTGAACGATTCAAAATATACTAGGGTTCGGTTGGCTCTTACTCTCTTCCACCCTTTTTCACACACAGAATTCGAACAGGCGAAGATGAGTAGCCAAGTGGCGCCTCCAGGGCCGAGGAGGAACAGTGCTAGCCATAAACAACGCTGCCTCTCCACCTTCAAGAAACCCGCGCCTCCTGAGGACGGAAATGCTTCAATGTCCTCTTCTGCTCCTGCTCCCCAGTCGTCTGTGGGAGGGGAAAGGACGGTGAAGGAGCTCAAGTTATCCAAAGCTCTGACCATTCCCGAGGGCACCACTGTTTCCCATGCCTGTAGGCGTATGGCAACTCGCCGTATCGACGCTGTTCTCTTGACTGATGCCAATGCCTTGCTTTCTGGAATTGTTACCGATAAGGACATCGCCACGAGGGTAATAGGTTTGAGGCCGGAGTAGACGATAGTGTCCAAAATCATTTTTGTTACTTCGGATTCTTTAACTATCGAAGCTTTTCAGAAGATGGTTTACGGGAAATTCAGACACCTCTTTGTTGTAGAAAATGGTGAAGTTATTGCATTGCTATGTATTACAAACTGTTTTTATGATGCTATCTCTAAAATGGAGAAGGCTGCGGAACAGGGTACTTCAATTGCTGCTGCGGTTCAAGGTGTGACGCGGCAGTGGGGAACCAATTTCTCTGCTCCATATCCATTTATAGAGACACTGGGGCAGCGGATGTTCAAGCCTTCTTTGTCCACTATCATTGCTGAAAACACCAAGGTTGCAATTGTATCACCATCAGATCCTGTATACGTTGCTGCAAAAAAGATGCGGGAGCTGCAGGTGAACTCGGTTGTTGCTATGACGGGGAGCCACATTGTGGGGATACTTACTTCAAATGACATCTTTATGCGAAAAATAGCTAGAAGCAATGAAAGAACAAACTCGTTAGCCATTGGCCAGGAAAAAAGAAATCAAAGATTGCCCAAATAGAATAATCCACTTAAAAAAGAGTAAAGGGAACTCTGTCAAGGGATACACAAAGTTGCGGCCAGAACCAACGGCAGCTGAACCTTCCTGGAGAATTAGACAACTTTTGGCAGGAATAAGACGGCTAAAAACAATGGGAGCTAACTTTCCTTGAGAAAAAAACAAAACTTTCCGTGGGAACAAGAAACTTAATGAGAGCAAGAACTCCCTTTGTTTAGTGCACAAAAGGTGAACCCAACAAGATTGTTAGGCTCTTAATATTATGAAGAATTTGACAAACTCTTTGTATATAATTGAAAAAAAAAGAAGTTTGTTTATTGATCAAGCAAAATCAAAACTAGTTACAAGAAAATATAAAGTTGTAGAAAAAGTGAATTTTCAGTGCGGCTGCAATCATAAACATTGTAATCTAATAGACAATTGCAGTATTAACTTCTTATAAAGATTGACAAAAAAGGAAAGAATTGCACCAACATATAAGAAAGAAAGGCAATACGCAAGTGCATTGACTTATAGGTTGGTGAATATCTCAATATCTTACTTCTTCAACTTCTCGTTGTTTTGAGAGATTGAGAAATTGGTTGGCTTGGAATTTAGTGTTTTGAACCTTTGTCAATGCGTATGCGAATTAGTGTTTGTGCCAAGTTAGCTAAATGTTACTCTTTTATTATAATTGATCGTTTTTTCATTTTTATTTTCTACATTTTTTTTGTTCTTGAGACTGAATACGAGGATTCCCCGATATTTGGTAAACATTCTACATCGATTTTTTTGGCCAATTAATTGCTTCATAAAAGGATTCTTTTCTTGCTGCAGTTCTCCTATTTCACAGTCTCGTTACTGTATGCGGCTATAAGTAAAGGTATATTTATTATGTCCAGGTTTATTATTAATACAATTTATCAGATACTATCTTTTTTTTTTCTTTGAAAAAACAATGGCTCACAACGCAAATCATGCTTTCCTAACTGCCTCCACGCAGAATTTGCCCATCGTGAATCACCTGTTGCCCAAACGAACTAATCTTTTCTTTCACTAACTAAACGAATCGTACGGAGTAGACGCACAATTTACAGGTACATAAACAACATTTCCGAACACTACCAGTTACCAACTAAGCTGGAGCACCACTTTTTTCATAATTAAACTCACGACCAATGAATATGATTTCTAGACAAGTGACGGAACACTACGAATTGTCTTGTCTACTTTTTGTGGATGAAGTGACGGAACCGCATGCTGGCCTCACGGACCGACGCAACCCATATGACTTTCGGACAAGTAATATTTCGCCCCTCCAACAAAAATCTTGTCTCCAAAGCCAATAAATAAACTTACGAAAGGGACGTATAAAAAAAAGCATCCAACAATCTACTTATTTAATTATGAGAGGTTTACGTGTAATTGCCCTTTTTGTGTGTTCAAAACAGTGGTTGGAGATCAGTTTTCCGGTGTCACCAGTGGCTGAGAAGTAGCCCAACGGTCGGAAGGCTGTTAAAATCCGACGGTCGTCCGTCCCTTGAAGTGCCTATGCCAATTCATGGCCCGTCTGCTGTTATAGGCGTAGGAGGCCTCGTAATAGGCATTACCTTATGGAAGTCCAAGTTAATAATCTCATTAAAAAAAAAGTAATAAATCTTTTGACAAATGACAAATTTTGAAAATTTAATTTTGTTTCTATGGTCGGATTGTAGAGATACACAATATTCTTACAAAGTAGTTTAGTAAATAGTTTGTTTACCAAAAAAGAAAGGAGAATTAGGATTGTTAAATCTTAAACCTTGGAATAAAATTCGTTTGGAATGTATGTTTTAAAATTTGATTAATCTTTTAGACTCTTCCTACTAGAGTAAGTGGATTCATAGTACAAAGTATAAAAGAATTCTAGTAATATAGCTTAATATAAACGGTTCTATGACATAGAGTTAGAGAAGTCTTCATAAACCAAAACCCATTGTTACCTCATTTTTTTTAGTTTGGCTATTGCTGCAAAACGGTTAACAACAACCTTTGACCAATTAATAAAGAAGTGGATTGATATGATCTAATTTGGACTAATGACGTTAATAAACATAATTTCATTGACTAGCTAATTTGTCAAGATCAACTTTCTATAGTAGAAGAAATTGTATAATGACTTCAATTAATTTATATTGTAATTTTTGTCAATTTTAGATTGAAAATAAGAGTTATTTCTTTTTTGTCATGTACATAAACAAGGATAATTTGAAAAACTATCATCGCTTAGGATGAAATTCGACATTATATTAGAGAATGAAATAAAAAACTACAATGGATAGTTAATGCAACTAAAGGAAGAGATTTAACCACAAAATTTCTTAAGATGTCATTTTTATCTTACATTTATTGTATATGAGCTTAATGCAATGGAAGATAATTTCATAACAAAGTAATTGACATCTCAATTGTATTGGCAAAAATAAAGAAATTTGTTTGAGAAAGAGCTTTTTGTTTTAAATATAAATTATTTCTAAGAAAATATCATTTTGAATGAAATCCAAAGATTTTCAACCTCCATCTTTTGATATCTTTTATAAGGTTTATAATAATGAAGTATGTTTCTCCATTTCTATACATTAATGTGTATTAATACAAACTCACATTTTTTTGAAATGAAGGGCAAGTACTAACATAACTGAAGAAAGACATCACTTTCAAAAGAACTCGTATCTCAAATTTGGGGCCAGGGCTTTGATCCTTGCATAAAAGCAGAGAGGCAGCTTCCATCTTTTGATTGCGTGGCAGAACTGCTTTTTATCCAGGAAAAAGCAAAAGATATTCGCAGCTTTTCTGCTTTATCTATCAGGGCAAAACGAAGTCACATGTGCAGCAGGTGGAGCACCTTTTTCCCTTTTCTTTTTTCTTCTCTCCCTTTGTTGGGGTTATTTCTTTCTGTGGCCTCATACCACTCAGGTTTCTATGATTTGACATACACTGTACCCTTTCCGTTGGAGCTCAAAGTTAGTCGTGATTATTATACAGGTGATTTTTGGTTATGTGAAAACATTTGTGTTAGAGACAATAAGTTGTATTAGATTTGACATTTTTTTCTCAATGGAAATTTTATTTTTTCTAAAAATAAAACAATTATTGTGTTAGGATTTGAACTAAAAATTAGTCAGTTTAGATATATTTTATTTATATTTTTGAAATATTCTAAAGTTATTTTTTTCTATATTAGGAGGAATCCTTAATAGTATCTAATTAGAATTCTTAACAATATTCTACTAAGATTTCCTTTAATGTTAATATAAAAAGGAAAAATTATAGGAAGACCTCATAAAGGCTAAAAGAGTGTGTAAAAAAGGTTACGCCACTTATGAGAGTGGTAACTAGAGAATGCTACTTTGAATAGCAAGCACTAGCCAAGAGAAAATCTAATATATTATTTTAAGTGCTAAGAAAGCTTTGTGAAAGTTATGAGTAAATCTTATAATCAATACTTTTATATGTTTTTTAAGAAACCTAATCAAAGAAGAAAGGGTTAATAGTTGAGTTAGTGACAAGAGATGTAGGACATTATGTTGGTCTAAATTTTCTAAATATTATGTCTCTTGTGTGCTTGTGATTTGATTTATATGTCTATATGTTTGTTTGATGGGTTGTTCTCACAATATATTGATATGATAGGCTTTAAGTATCTAGATTTGAATGAACATGGTTATATGACATTTGATATTCAATAGATTGAGGAAATATAACAAAGAGTACTTTAATGATAAAAGAACATGTGTATCTAAATCTAAAATTGTTGGCTTCTTTTGCTCTTGAGCAAAATAAATAATTTTTTAGAAAAGACTAATGAGTGAGAAAAAAGCAAGTTGAGGAAAATTTATCTTAAATTCCAGCATACCAATATTCTTTCATAATTGAGCAAAATAAATAATTTTTTAGAAAAGACTAATTAGTGAGAAAAAAGCAAATTGGATTCTTGAAGCAAGTTGAGGGAAATTTATCTTAAATTCTAGCCTACCAATATTCTTTCATAACTACTATCTAAGTGATTATCATAATGGATCCAATCCCTATAAATGGAATTTTTAACCCTCAAGTTATTTGCTAACTTGACTTTACTGTTTAACAAAGTAACAATAAATAGCTTGTATTGCCTATAAGTAGCTTGACTTCCTTATGCTTAGAGGGCCATTTAATTTTCTAGTATTCTATGAAGTAATAATCATTAGGCTATCTTGTAAGTGTTTCCATTCCGAGTGAGCTTCTTCATTTCCTTGATTTCACTTTCTATACTTATATCTCTTTTATTAACCTTGCCATCCTTTTTTGACGCTTCAATAGAATCCTTAACCCTTTTATTCCACGAGGCAAGTCGTGAGGACTGATTTCCTTCTCACTTGGACTACTCTTGACTTTTTTTTTGGTTGGATTTGTAGTAATAACCTAAGGTTGGGTAGGATTAGTTACGGGACTACTATTTGGATTGATATCTTCAACAATTTTATCTCCTTGAGTAATGTCACTTGATGTTTGAACCACCTCGTTAGATGCTTCTAGGGGAAGATGGCTTGATTGATTTCTTCCCAGTAACTATCTATACATCCATACCCTCTTTTATTAGCTCATTTTGTGAAATAATGTAATGTAAGCTTATATCAATTATCATAAACTAATTCTTTTGTAAAGGTGTATTGATATAAATAATGTTGGTCTAGTTGAATAAGACAAATTTTGCCCTTAATTGCGAATATGGTACTAGCTAGCTAGTATTGGCTATAATACTTCTTATAAAACTATGATAAGTTAGAACTATTTAATTAAGCACATTATAAGTTAAATTGGTTAAGTCCCCTTTTAGCTCAATATATGCATATTGGAATTTGCATTTAAAATCAAGATCATGATAGATCTTTGAAAGGATTTAGAGCATAATGGTTAATTTACCATAACCAATATTTTTCCCTATTTTATGAAACATTACATACATTTTCGGGATGGTTTCTTAATAGCTCATAAAATAGTTAACTTCTTACAAAACTTTTTTTCTCTCTACCAACAAGTGTTTCTTGTCACTAATTTTAGTGCAGTTTTCTTGTTTTTTATTGGCTAGTGCAATAAAGGCATATTAGAGGGAAAATTTTTGGCCAAAGATCAGACAAAATGCAAGCGCAATTAGGTAAGTAAACCTCATTCTAGTTTTATATATAAAATCTATTTTCAATCTATTATTAATGTTTAGATTCTAGCTTAATGCCCCATTTGAGGCTCTTATATTTCTAACACCTTTTGTCTACTTGACTTCCACTTTCTTACACTCCTTAGTCCTCTTAGTCATCTTTGGGCATGTCATATCTAAGTTACCAAACACCCCCCATTCCTTGCGCAGTTTTGGTTTCTATTGGTACACTACATTTATAGAAATCATTTCCTCCTTCTTGTTGAAGATGTCAAATGCATTAATGAATACTTTTTTAGTATCCATTTCAATACAACTTCGTTCGTAATTCAACTTCATTTCTTCAATCATATTATAAGCATACAACGGTCTAACAATTATAATGATTTCTAAGGATTACTTTTCGATATTTGATGGAAGAAGTACGCGTCTCCTTGCGGTCAGAAAAGTAACAAAGAAAATAGCGAATAATGTCCTAGTTTCGTGATTTTAAAGTGGCTTTGATGGAAAAAGTACGGGTCTCCTTGATGTCTTGTCTCTCTGAAGTCTGCACCACCCACAAAAATCTAAAGCAAAAGGCAAGTAAAGATATACATGTCTCTGTCAAGTTTGCTAGGACCCGTGTGGTTGTAAAACATTAGCGGTGCTGTTGCGGGGACTAGCGAAGAAATTAATGTGGGACTGTTCATGGAAATAGAATTGAAGAACGAACTTTACTTTCAGAGGAACTTGTACCTTACATCTGGGATGAAGGACTTTGATCCTTCCTTATAAACAGAGAGACAGCTCCCATCTTTTGGTGGAATAGCAAAACTACCTCTTATCCAGAGAGTGAAAGGTATTTGCAGATCTTCTCCTTGATCTAAGACGGAAAACAAAGTCACATCTTCATGGCAGGTAGAGTACCCTATTTTTCTCTCTCTCTCTCTCTTATTCTTTCTTGGGATTACATATCTTTCTATTGTCTCATGTTAGCTAGGTTTCTAAGTTTTGACGTTTACCATACCCCTTCTGTTAGAGCCCAAAGTTGCTCATATTATTACAATGGTGATTTTTGGTTATTACGGAACATCTGTGTGATGGATACAATAAGTTGTACTAGTTTTGACATCCTTTTCTGCTATGGCCATCTTTTGTTTTTTCTACAAGTAGAAGTAACTCTTAATATGATAGGCTTCAAGTATCCGGATTTGAATGAGCATAGTTATATGACGTTTGACTCTCCATAGATTGAATAAATATAGCAGAGAACACTTCAACAACAAGACAAAATGCGTACCTAAAAATATGATTTTCGATTTCTTTTTGCTCTTGGACAACATAAATGATTTTTTAGAAAAGACCAACGAATGACAAAAGGGAAGATTTGGCGCCACAAAATAACTGAATTTGCACTTCTGATTTTACCTCTTTTTCTACGATAGTTTTCATTGCATTGCCTTAATAAACTATTCATTTTCTGTTTTATTCAATCCATAGTTTGTGTTAACGTACTTTTCCGTGGCACTATAATTAGTGTTAAATGTATTACATTTTAGTAGCAAACCCAAATTTTGATCTTTAAAAGAAAACCGAAAGTACTACAAAAAAACTAATACCCTATGATTGGGTTTTTCTTTCTACTTTTGCATATGCATGCAATAAAACATAAAACTCATACATCCATAAAGTGGATGGCAAAGAAACTCAAGTACGAAAAGTGGTCGAATGTATATAAAGTAATTTTCGGATATATATGTGTTCCTAAATTATCCTTTTTCATTGTAATTAATGAAACATGTGGATGGGTGTCTCTAGTGACCCGTATTGTAATTAGGGCAATGTATGTAGATGATATCTCTTGTTATCCTTACCTCTTGTTTGTTCACATTACCCTGAATTTTCCTGGTTCCGTAGACATAAAAATTTTGAAAGGTGAAATGGAGGAGGAGTTATCCGGCTTGCCCACCTTGTCCTCTACATGCTGTATTTATAGAGCTCCTGAGCGACTACGTCATGGCAATGAAAAATCCTATACACCGAAAGTAGTCTCGATTGGCCCGTTTCGTCATGGTGGCGAAGGATTACAAGCCATGGAAGAACATAAAAAAAGGTACCTAGACTTTCTTATTAAAACAAGAAATTTGAGTTTGGAGTGCTGTATCGATGTTATAAAGCGAAAAGAAGAAGAGCTGCGGGAGTGTTATACTGAAGCGATGAATTTTAGCAGTAACGAATTTGTCAAAATCATTCTAGTGGATGCTACCTTCATCATTGCTTTCTTACTCAAGTTTAAATTTGATGAGGTGCGAGATGAAAATCATGACCGCATATTTGGAAAACCGTGGATGATACAGAACATATGGCTTGACATGCTGTTACTTGAAAATCAGCTTCCTTTCTTCATTCTTCGGGATCTTTTCGACCTTCTCGGGCCATTCACATCCGAGGGTGAAGTTGTCACCATATCTGGCCTCTTATTCACCTTCTTCAAAAAGCGAATGCATTTGGAGGATGACGGAACAAAATGGAAAACAAACTGTTCTGACGGAACCGAGCATTTTGTTGATCTCCTAAGACTTTTATATCTACCTTTGAACAAGAAAGGTGGAGGGTACGGGCAGGGAGGAGGGAACGCGCAAGGTGGAGTTAGTGGGCAAGGTGCAGGGAACCGGCAACGTGGAGGGACCGCGCAAGGTGGAAGAAAAGGAGCCACACCGCGTACGCCCAGCATAACAGAGTTACATCTTTCTGGAGCCACATTTGAAGTTGTGTCAGGTGAAAACGTACTTGGCCTTGATTTCAAGAATGGAGTTCTAAAGATTCCAAAACTTATTATAAGTGAGGAAACAGAAATCCTAATCCGTAACATACTTGCTTTTGAGCAATGTCATTGCAAGGAATATAGGATCAATGAATATGTGTTCATCATGAAATCAAGGCAACTAGGTATTCGTAAGGTCATCCTTGATTGGGAATCTGAATTGCAATGGATGATTAAAGCAACTAAGGGAAAGGATTTAGCCGCAAAACTTCTCAAGCTTTCTTTCTTAGCGTGTCTGTATTGTATATGGTTAGAACGTAATCGTAGACGTTTTCAGAATAAGTCTATTGATATTTCAATGTTGTTAGCTAAAATCAGGAGAGTAGTCCGTGGAAGAGCTTCCTTATTTAGAAATATTAAACTCTCTCAAGCAAATGTTTTGTTGAGTCTTAGTTGGAGAATTCCAAACTCTATTTTTTCCTAGATGAATTGTAATGCTGGGGTATGCCCCTAAGCTCTTGTATTACCTTTTATTCTTCGATGAATAAACTCACATATTCATCAAAAAAAAAAAATATGTGTTCATCATGAATCGCCTTGTTAATAGTCAAAACGATGTGGACATTATGGTCAAGCACGGGATTGTGGAGAACAGGCTTGCTAATAATAAGCGAGGCTCATTTCTCATTAACAATCTTATAGATGGGGTTAGGGTGAAGTTTGATGAACTCTATTTTGCTGGTCTTTGTGAAAAGTTGAACAAGTACTACAAAAAACCATGGCACAAGTGGATGGTCGACTTGAGACAAAAACATTTCAAAACACCATGGACTATAATATCTTTGGTTGCGGCTGCAACCCTACTTATCCTCACTTTCATACAAACGCTGTACTCCACAAGGTCTTCCTAATGGACATAGGCCCTAAAATGTCACCGTTTCACCATTCCATGGCAGTTGTTTCTTATTTTGGTGTAGCTATACCTGTTTTTGTGCTTATATCCTGTTACTGTTAAATGTAAACATTGTCAGTGCTCTGTTGTTGTGTTAAAAACTGCTTTTCTTCTAGAACCGTTATGATAAGCTGTGTATTTTTCTTAAACAATATATACTGTTATGTTTGTACTGTCTTTCTATCAATCAAATGATCATAGTTGAGTGCTTAATGATAATAAACTCTGCCTCATCCAAGTTAAAATTTCCTTTTTGTACTTCATAGACTTTTCAGTTTGTGTCGTAACTAATCTGGGCAGACTTTGGAGGCTGAATGCACCCTGGGTGCTTGTCCATGTTGGTCTAAGAAGAAGAACAAAGAACACAAAGTATGTGATAAGGAAACTGAGAAGCACATCAGAGTTTGTGCGATCTTCAAAGCTCTAGACATAAAGCTTGTGATGGTAAGCGAACTAAAAGTAAACGTTGAAGTACTGGGTTTTCGTATCTATCCAATGAAAAATTAGGCATCACTCTCATCGACGGCCATTATATCTAGTCTTCCGTAAGCAGCAATGAGTGGGTGATGAGACTGTGCTTGAGTTTAAAGGGAACATATAACCAGTTGAAACTAAATCCAAACTACACTTGGAGGCAGCGGACTAGGTTGTAATTCTAAATGATCATAAAAAAAAGTATTGTATAACCTTTTGAATGTAAAAGGTTCGTTCTCATTTTCTAAAGTAAAATAAATATCTAGGGGGTGTTTATTTGATTATTATAAAAAATCTGAAATTCAAAGTTTTGAATCAAAAGTTATATTCAACGTGTTAAACATAAATAATAGAGACCAAACCTTTTAAATTTTCCATGATTTCTGAGAATTATTCTTGAACAACAATACCTTTGTTAACATTGATCCACATTTACACCAATGACATCTTTGAGTGCCATCA
This sequence comes from Casuarina glauca, assembly GCA_028551395.1. NCBI lineage: Eukaryota > Viridiplantae > Streptophyta > Magnoliopsida > Fagales > Casuarinaceae > Casuarina > Casuarina glauca. The sequence continues at coordinate 24,025,663 of CM052351.1, read as the reverse complement.
AGCCCCTCTTTTGAAAAAAGAGCAGAAAATTGATTTTGGAAAAAAAAAAAAAGAAAGGTTTGAAACTACTTCAATAAGCAATGGATGAGCTCCTGATGGGTGTTGTTCAAGTGGATTCAAAAACCTTGGTTTCTCTTTTGGTGACCTTTCAAAGAAAAGGTTAAATATAAACCATTTGGGAACACATTATAATGCTAAGAATAAGTTTCCACGAGTTGTACATAATTGGATTTTGTAACTTTAGTTAAGAAATCTACACCTTAAAGGAGAAGTATCATCGTTTCTACCCAGATTGTTTGATTACTATGGTCAACTTATCAGTCATCTTTTACTGATAGAATTCATTACTTTACATCAGAGAAAGGTTACGCCTTGATGTTTCCAGAAAAGGCTATTGGAAATAGGCGTAGAGAAGGTAAATTGTCGATCAGCTGTTGCTAATAAATGTTGGAAACTTACATTCTGTGTAACGCAACTAGGAAGGACAGATCAAGCTCAAGAAAAAAATAGAAGAGTGCTTATATTTAGAATTGGCAGAAATCCCTTATATAATAAAACAAGCAAAGTAGAGGAAACTATTAGTAAGTGCTTAGTTTAGTTGAGAGTAAATATTGTTTAGAACCAAAATATCTCAAGTTTGACATCTGAATATATAGTTTGGGTGCATATTTTAATAAAAAAAAATTCAAGTTGGAGTCACGTTTAAATTTGGGTCAAGTGAAAACTTATTTGACCCTCAATTCAATAATAAAATTCTAGAAATTCCAAAGCTCATCACAGATGAGGAAACATAATGCTCCCATAATTTAATTGCTTTCTAGCAATGATGTTAAAAAGGTGATTGTGCAATGAATATGTTTTCATCATGAATCGCCTTGCTGATACTCGCAACTATGTTGACTTAATGTCCAAGTACGGAACTGTGGAGAATAGGCTTGGCAATAAAAATGACGGGTCATCTCTTATTAACAAACACGCATGGGCTTACTGGACATAAAGCTTGTAATGGTAAGCAAACAAAAAGTAATCGCTCGAGCACTAGATTTTAGTTGTTCGGCTGTTATTTATCGCTCTTGTTTCTAGACATTAGCTCTGAATTTTAGCTCTTCGTTGAAATCATAGAATATCAAATTGCAAAAGGTCATCACCCTGTTTATCAAATATACTTTCCCCATTGACAAGAGAGAAAGAGCAGCGAGAATGGACTGAGACCTCAACGTCGGCGACTGCATGGCCACCGGCTGGACCTCCTAGCCCACAGCGGGAGGTCAGAAACTTCCGTCTGCATCATCTTTTGGTCTAGGACACAGGAAATCGTCTCAAAGCAACCACTCAGAACACACGAAAACATCCCGAAACAACCACACCCACAACCTTCTCCATCATAAATCGTACAAGAGTGCTACTAATAGAACTCTGTCGAAGTCCTATATGGCGGCGACAGATTTACCTAGCATCCCGAAGGTGTAGATGGCACCTCATGAGCCAGCCCGATGTAATCTTCTTGGATGCAGAATGGGATGAGGCTTTTGCAGCCCATCCCCGTACTCTTATAGCCAAATTTAGTGGGATTCGTCTGCCAGCAGACGTTTTTGAACGTTTCATGAATACCACTTGGGGGCTTGGACAACCAGCAATTGTTGGATTCAGATCGAACAAACAGATAATTATTCAGATCATAAAACTCATAAGGTTGTTTGGCAAGTTGTTTGTTCACCAAAAAAGGAAGGGGGTCTTGGATTACTAAACCTTAAAGTATGGAATAAAGTTTTGTTGGGACGATCTCTCTGGAATCTCATAAATTGCCCTAATTCATCCTTATGGAGTAAGTGGATTCATAGTACTAAATGCAGGGGAAATTCAATTATGGATCTTGACATCAAGGGAACCATGGCATGGAGTTGGAGAGGTCTTCTAAAGTTACGCCAAACTTTAACCTCTACTCTATCCAAGCCTTCCTATTGCTGTAAGGAAACGTACAAGGAGTTACGTCAAGTGAGCTCTGAGGTTGAATGGTATAATTTGATCTGGTCAGGAGGAATCAGCAAACATAACTTCATTGGTTGGCTCATATGTAGAGACAAACTACCTACGGCTGCAGTGGTTTCCCGATGGCTTCCCTCAATTGATTTGCATTGTGATTTTTGTGGATCTAACTATGAAAATAGATCTCATTTGTTCTTTCAGTGCACTTGGACTAACCAGGTTTGGAGAAGTATTCTAGCTCAACAAGGTATTCGTAAGGTCATCCTTGATTGGGAATATGAATTGCAATGGATGATTAAAGCAACTAAGGGAAAGGATTTAGCCGCAAAACTTCTCAAGCTTTCTTTCTTAGCGTGTCTTTATTGTATATGGTTAGAACGTAATCGTAGACGTTTTCAGAATAAGTCTATTGATATTTCAATGTTGTTAGCTAAAATCAGGAGAGTAGTCCGTGGAAGAGCTTCCTTATTTAGAAATATTAAACTCTCTCAAGCAAATGTTTTGTTGAGTCTTAGTTGGAGAATTCCAAACTCTATTTTTTCCTAGATGAATTGTAATGCTGGGGTATGCCCCTAAGCTCTTGTATTACCTTTATTCTTCGATGAATAAACTCACATATTCATCAAAAAAAAAAAAAAAAAAAAAAGATAATTATTCATCTCCAATTGGACAAAGACTTTGCGTGAGCATGGTCATGGGACAATAAGGTCTTTGAAGAATCAAGATTTCTTCTGTTTCGTTGGGATGAAACATGCCTTGGAGACCGCATGACACTGGCGCTGTGGCTGAGACTTCCCAATCTGCCTCCAACCGGCCATAATCCCGGAGCCTTGGAAAAGCTTCGCAACCAGCTTTGTAAATTTCTGTGTGCAGATCTGCGTACACAAAAGTTCAAACACCCGGCATACACTCAGGTGTGCATAGGACTAGATCTTGCCAAACCATTGTCTGAGAATTTCTGGATTGCGTCTGGATCACGCAGGGATCTCCTCAACCACCTATCCTGCAAGACATTCAGTACGAAGAAAAGATAGGTTGCTGCTCTCATTGCCATGTTCAACGCCACGAACGTCATCTGTGTCACAAGCTCCAGGCGCGCACGCAGCTGTTCGACCAAATGCTTCACAGAGCAGTTATTCTCAAAAGGACACTCAAGCTATCGTGGCAGTCATCCCAAAGCCAGAAGTCCAACAGCTCACTGGGAAAGCATTGAAGAAGCAGAAAAAAATCCCAACAAAAGATGTCAGTATCGGAATAGAATCACCAAATTTGGCAGCAAAAACAGACTTCCACAGTGAGCTCACCACCTGTTTGTCAACCTGTCTCAAAGGCCAAAGGCAAAGGCAACTGGGGAAAATCCCTTCGGCTATCTCTTCTTCGAACGGAAACACGACAACTGCTACACAGCCACCAATAGCATCATCCCAGAAAAGCATGCCATACGAGAATTAAAGACAAGACTCAACTGAACGCTCCTCCATGCCTCAGCGGAATGAAGTTTTTGCCATAAACAATCTGATAAAGGGGGATTCAGTACAAGATTCTTTTCCAGGTTCTTCAGCCACAACAGTGAAGAAAATCTATAAAAGGAAGAAATCATACACAGCTGAAGGCAGTAGGAGTAAGCATAGATACTAACAAACAAGGTTTACATTAAACTAAAAAATAAGAGCAACAGTAGTAGTTTAATGAAGCCATTATCATGGGCCAATGGCCCTGCTATAATACTACATAGAACAGAGCATAGCTGTGGCAGACTATTCTTCAAAGGGTTTCTCTCAACTGCTAGTTCTGGTTGAGTACATAGCTTTATATAAGCCTTGGTTGAGTGATTGCTAAAACAAGATTTACACGTAAACTTTAATAAATCCATCAGCAATCAGGCATGCTCTGTCAGAGGGAATTCACGCCAGTTAAACTTTGTATTACCGGATGGATCCTGCACCGATGATGTTGACATTTTGGGTTCGATGGCAGTGGCTTTCCATGAGGAGCTCCTATCTTCTCCTTCTACAACTAGTGATCGCAACTATCGTCAACAGATGTTCGGCTATCGTCAGATCGATTAAGTCATGTTCCTAGGATAGTTACAAACGCACAAAATGCCATGCTTTGTAGACTGCTAGATTTGGAGGAAATTCAACAAGCAATAAGAAAGTCTGATCCCAATAGTGTTCTAGGCCTTAATGGAATCACTGACCATTTGTTTTCCAATGCAAAAGATATCATAAGGGAGGATATGATGGCCGCCATTGAGGATTTTTAAAGGAAGGCCAGATACCTTGAAGCACTATAGCAATGATGCTAGCCTTAATCCCCAAAGTCTCTCAATTGAGTAGCTTTCTAGACTTAAGGCCAACCATTTTATTCACTTTTTGTTAAAAAGTTCTAGTGGAGATCCTCAATGGCTACTTAGCTCAAGTGCTTCCTTCTATGATTTTGTTGGAGCAATTGGGCTTTGTCAAGAACATATCCATCTAAGAAAATATAGTGTTGGTGCAAGAAATGGTTCATGAAATTAACCAAATATTCTAGGTGGAAATGTAATAATTAAATTGGACATGTCCAAAGCTTATGATGGATTGGAGTGATATTTTTGGTTAAAGGTCATGTTCTGGTTTGGGTTTTCTCTAACGTGGATGGATATGATTTTTTGTTGCATATCAAACAATTGGTTTTCTATTCAGTTACAAGGGAAGAAGTTTGGATTTTTCAATAACACTAAAGGTTTAACATAGGGGGATCCTTTTTCACCAAGCTTATTTATTATCGCTCAAAAAGCTCTGAATGGATAATTAAAGTTTATGGTACATAATGGGTTTATTGGAAGATAAAAAGGTACAAATGCATTTGGGTACATTTGAAATTTACTTTATGCTAGTGACATGATTATTTTTCTTAATGGTTGGAAGAGATCAATATCCTACTTCATGGAACTTTTAAGGGAATACGAACATCCTAGTGAGTGGTAAGTTAATGTGCGAAAATGCAACTTTACTTGGAAAGACAGCTCCTGTGTACAAGAAGCACCACCTCAGATGTTGGACAAGCTTTTCTCATGCGGATCTTCATTTTAAATACTCGGGAGTTCCATTATTTAAAGAAAGGGTTAAGCAAATTTATTTTCAAGAGTTATTGACAAAGATCATAGGACGTATTAGCAATTGGAAGAACATGTTCCTCTCTCATGGGGGAAAGATTGACCTAGTCCAAAATGTACTATCTTCCCTACCATTACACTGCTTCTCAGTTTCCAAAGCTGCAAATTTTGTCTTGAGAAAGATCAACAAGAAAGTGTCTGAATTCTGATGGAGTATCCGTGGCGTTCATAGACCTGATTGTGTAAGTTGGGAAAAAGGTTGTAGACCTACTGATGAGGGGGGATTGGGTATTCAAGACCTAACAATTGTCATGAAAAGCTTTCGTACGAAGATGGCATGCAACTATCTCAAGGGTGACTCTTTATGGATGCAATTGATGCAACAAAAGTATGGCATTGCTATGGATGTTCTTCACTACCAAGGCACATTCCAGCCTCTCATTGCTGGACTACTATAAGTACTCATGCTCCATTGTTATCCAGCAAAGCAGATGGTTAGTAAATGATGCTTCTAGGTGAGATAGAGTATGGCATTGCTTAGTGAGATAGAGGTTACTAATTTGGCATTTGAGTACTTAGTGAGATAGAGGTGATCTGAAAGATTAGAGTTCTATCCTCAGTACTAGATAATGATAATGATAAATTATCATCCATTTTTATAGGTGGTACAGTTTAATGTTTTTTATCCTATTTTAAAGCCATCTTCTTCCCCTTGTCGAGGGTATGTAATGTTGGGTTTGGATTAGGCTTTTCCACCTATCCTTTTATCCAATAAGCTATACTATTTCAGCCCAGCCTTTATTAATAAAACAAATCCATTTAGAAAAATGATTATTTCATAATCATATGATATGTGAGCGATTTTGAGTTGCTGTCACTTTCTTACCTCAGTACCAGAAAATGTTTTGCGCTATCGTTTTCTTGCAATGACGACTAGAATAGTTATCAAGTTAAAAAACTGAAGGCGACCATAAAATGGGAGGATGGGATCGTGATTTGTGCTTTATCAAATTCAGAAGCTGATGACTGAACTGAGAGAAGAACGAACCAACGAGGGAGGGAGAGAGAGAGAGGAAGACGGAGGTGTTCAGGTGAGTTGCATCATTATTAGTGACTTTTAATTCAGATAGCAAAGGTTCATTCTTAATTCAGCTGTTGTAATCAGCGCCTACGATAATAAAATATAAATATGTTAACATAATAGATCTGCACTTGCACAAAAAGTGAGAAAGAGCAAGAGAGGGAGAGGGAGAAAGGGAGAGGGAACGGCAAGTGCATTACTTTTAGTATTTTTTAATAGTAACAATATTTATCTTAAATCGAAAGAGGGAGAAAGAGACAGAGACCGATGGAAAGGAACAGTGCGAAGGAGAGAATAGGAGGTGGGAATTCAGACCTTTCGTCAGTCTTATTTTAAGATCCTTCCACTAGAGGGAAAGAATTTCTAACCTTCAGTTGTTGTCATCGATACTATACAATGAAGCTTGTCATTATTTTGTTTGTGACAACAAACTAAAAAGCCAAGTTGTTGGAATTAATGAATTAGAATAAAATTTATGATCAGAAAGCTCCGAATGAAAACACCAGTTTAAGGTTTCTCAATTTGAAAAACTACAAAAGTTCACAGGCATTTTATTTAGCGAAATAGCATAATTGGGAGCTGAGCAAGAAGCGTCAAATGAAAACTACAGTTTAAAGTTTAACAGCTTGAAAAGTTGTAATTGAAATACTAAGTCTACAAAGCTTACTGACATTTTATTTAGATGTATAGCATAACGGGAGCTAATGTGGACCAAACTCATCATTTATGCTCTAGTTTTTGTTGGTTTTCCTCTTGTTCTCCATTGCTGCCCGTTCGCCCAACTGCTACTTTGCCATTCCCATTGTTATTTCCAGTTTCATCCTGCTGCATTGTATCAATTAATTTATCATAAGCACACTAGGAGAACAAGAGGAAAACCAACAAAAAATTATGAGCCAATTCGAGGGTGAAATCCTCTTTATATAAACTCAACAAGAGTCGAGATAAATCTGCTTGTCAAAAGTTCAATTTTTATCACAGGCAATTGATGTCATAGTTAACTTGGGTAGTAAAATGTAGATGACTAAACTTTTGAAGGAAGAGTCGGAATGTAAATTAACAATTGTTTCCTTATATCTAATTAACAATGGTATAGAAAGAAAGATTGCCTATATTCATAATATCTTCACATTCAAATAAATACTTAAATGCACTTAAAATGGAAAGGCATTTGGGAATCAATCGTTCGAGATATAGAACCATTTAAAGATTTATATTAATCTACTTGATATATTTTTCACAAGCTTGTTGGAAGTCATCATCAACTTGAAAACTACTAAAGGCTCCATATTCAAGAAATCGTCTTCTAAAATTCACTTAATAATTATCTATTTTTGTACAAATGTTGTTAAATAAAAAAATTTAATATTAGTATCCACGCAAAGAATATGGTAAGCTATTAAATAGTAATATTGTTTTTATTTTTTATTTTTATGTATGCACAAAAGCTTACATACCTAAGTGTTAAATCTGACCCAAAAAGTTCTAGGTATTACTTACTCTAAATTGAGTCAAACACTTGTCAATTAAATATTAATGTAATGAATTAAGTAAAACATATAATTTTACTTAGACTTATAAAGTAACTTCACAAGTATCTTCGCTTTTGGAAAACAGCTAATTGCGTTTAATCAAAATGCTAAAAACGTAAATATCTGCGTCCTTGTATTACAACCATAAGGTCATAACACTATCGAAATAATCATTTTGAAGTCTACTTTAGCTAAATATGATTTTCCTAAATTTCTTATTTGACGCGGTGGCACCAAATTTATCATTTCTATAAAACTGTGAATGTTTATCAACGAAAAAAAGAAAAATTATGTGCATTCCAATATCTTAATTCAGGTAATATCAGGTAATGGATATGTAGTATATCTGTTTGAGATAAGGAGATATACACATGCATTCAAATTTTGATGGAATGGAGAAAGTAATTGAAACAAAAATGAAAGGGAACACTATAAAATTGAGAAGAAGAAAAAAAAGGTTATAAATTAGAGGAATATTTGCGTGCTCATATGCAGCACTTGCCTTGAGCATTTTCTCTAATATTTTCGACACAGCATCCAGTGATGCCTGTGTAATTTTTCCATTATCACCATTCCAATTTTCGCAGCGAGTCTTTCAGATCATGAAGAGGTTCTCCAGCAACCACCTGAGAGCACAAAATAGAGATAAAATTCTATCAATACGAAGCACATCCTACGGAGATTTTTTTTTTTCTTCAAACATCCTCTGGAGATTTGGGATTTAGAAAGGGTATGAGAAAAGTTACCGTGAAGCATAACTACGCTTTTCATACAAACATAAATTTTGACATAAATGAACTCTTGCATCTAAAATGTTGATCGGATTCATAATACCCTTCCTCCCTCTCCGTCTGACTCAGAACGCTTTTATCTGTTTAGATCTATGTTGTGCGATTGTACTCACCAGGTTTTTTAATCTTCCGTGACACAGAATCAGCATTCACAGGTTCCTAAGAGCAAAAAACAGAACACGTTAGTATTTAGAGGGATAAAGAAGGTAAAAAATAAAAGAGCAAAAGAAAATTAGATGACTTCAGTAATTCAGTTGGATGTAAAAGGAACCATAGGTTGGAGTTGGCTGGGTTTCCTCGAGTTAAAGCTTACATTTATCTTTGTTCTCTTGAGTCCTATATATTGTTGCCAAAAGATTTATAACGATCTTCAATAAGTTGATGAAACAGTAGATTTGAATGATTTAATTTAAACTAATGACATTAACAAACATAATTTTATTGGATGACTTGTTTGTAGAGACATACTTTTTATAGCAATAAAAATTGCATGATGGCTTCCTTTAGTAAACATATATTATGATTTCTGTTAATCTCATATTAAAAATAAAAGTTATCTCTTTTTTGAATGTACATGGACAAAGATGATTTGGAAAAGCACTCTTGCTCATAATAAAATCTAACATGACATTAGTAGATAGAACGAAGAATTACATTGGATGATCAAAGTAATTAAAGAAAATGATTTTGTTGTTAAACTTTTCAAAATATCTTTCTTAACTTGTATTTATTGTATATGAGTTGAACAAAATAGAAGACATTTTCAGAAAAAAATAATTGATATTTTTAATTTATTAGTGAAAGTAAAAAAAGTAATATGATGGAGAGCTTTTTTGTTTAGAAATATAAAATCCTTCTAAAGCATTGTTATTTTTAGTGACATTTGAAGGCTTTCAACTTTCATCTTTTCATATATATAGTGATTTTTATAATGCTAGGGTATGCCCATGTGTTTCTATATTTTAATATTTATTCATACAATTTACCTTTCTAGTAAAAAAAAGAAAATTAGATGATAACAAAGATTAAAAAAAAGAGAGAATAAACGCCACCAACAGAAAATCAAGTATTAACTACGAAACAAAAATCCACTTATGCTTTTTTTCAAGTTTAGGCTCAGGGTTCGATCTTTGCCATCCGTTTCTCGGTTCTTCCGCACGATTTGTCGCAGTATGCTATCGGCACAAATGAAAAGATTTAGTATTAAGAAGGGGCACATCAAAAGGCAACGTCAAGGTCAAGCATCTCCATCCTTAAGAAATCAGTAAGCTTTCAGCTAAAGGATTATCGAGATCATAACTCTCCCTCTCTCTCGGCCTAATTCAGTATGCTTTCGTCTCTTTAGATATGTGCCAAGCGCTTATCGGGGCAAACTTTCCACCGACCCAGCTGTTCTTACATCGTTAAATGCAACCAGAGTGATTATCTGCCATTAGGCAGCACAGAATTCAGCCAAAGCACGCTGGGAGAACAAAACGTACAGGGAAGGCACTCAAAAGACGACTCTTATAGTGTAAAGCTACTGAGGAAGTAAGAAAATGAAAACAGAAAAAAGAAAATAAGATGCGAAAGTTTTAGTAGTATTATTTTCTTTTTTATTGGATGAAAAGGTAAGTTTGTATTAATATAATATAGTATTCAAAAGCAAATTGGGAATATTTCAATATTGCAAAAGTAACTAAATTAACTAAAAAATAGAGGTTGAAAATCTTTAAATCTCACTTAAAATGATATTTTCCAAAAAGAGTTTTATATTTCAAAATAAAGTTTAGAAGATTAATGAGATTCTAAAATATATATCCTAGAAGGACTCTATTCCAAAATTTAAAATTCAGTAACCTATTTTATTTATTTTTAAAAAAGACCCAATCGAAATTTGGATTCTCAAAATGACAAACTCTCTCCTTCATACTCCTTTCGAAAGAAGAAAGCTTTCTTCCTTTTTTTTTCTGTTTTGTTTTATACAAAATTAATAATTCCATTGATAAAAGAATTGGGCCAAGCCCTTATACGTATAAGCTATAATGCCGTCCTTACAAAATATGGGACTTAAACTCAATTACATAAGATAATTAACCCTACACCCAAACTAAAGATCTTCACTTTTAACGCCGTCGAAAAAGATTGACCATGGTAGGCATCAACTGCATGCTCGCTTAGATGAATGCGTAAAAACGCCATATTCTTTTAACGTCTAAGATTCCATGGCAAAAAAACCATCTAATTAAGCATTGGACTCAGTTTCAACGTGCACAACTCCCCTTAAATTATTTGGGAGTGCCATTATACAAAGGAAGAGGTAACAGGCAGTATTTTGATGAATTAGTAGGAAAAATCATTAGCAGAATTCAAAACTAGAAAAATAAATCATGTCATAAGCTTTCGTGAGGTCAACTTTAATGATAACATGCTTACCCTTTCCTCCTTTATGATAATTATGGAGAAACTCTTAACAAAGCATAATATTTTCAAATATCTAATGACCCTTGATAAAAGTAGTTTGGTTTTGGCTAACCACAATAGGGAGAATAAGGCTTATCCTTTTCACAAGCAATTTAGAGATCACTTTATAATGATCATTACAACAAGCAATTGGTCTGAAATCCTTTATACAGCTAGGATTAAAGGTTTTTGGAACTAAGCATAACAAATTAACATTAATAGCTTTCAATAATTGCTTAGATGAGAAAAAATCTAGCACTACACCTTCTATGTCACGACCAATAATAGGCCAAGTCTTTTTTGTAAAACAGACTATTGTAGCCATCAAGATTGGAAGCTTTGAAATCATGAAATCTCCAAGTAACTCTCACAACATCTGAGCATTCAAAAGCAAGTAGATTTAATACATTATTCACATTCTCAAGAAATAAGGAAGCATACCTTTCATTATGCATATTATTAGCATAAGAACTATCAAGAATAGTTTGATAATATGTAACAATAGCACTATGCAAGGCCTCATCATCAAAAATAATAAAACCATTTTCTTGTACTAGGTGAGTAATTTTGTTTTGAGCTCTTCTACGCATTAAGGATGAAAAGAATATTCTACTATTATGATTTGTCTCTATCAACCAAAGATTCTACAATTTTTGTTTTAAAAGAGCTTCCTCATGTTTATTCAGTACAATTAGTTGCTCAATTTGAAACTTTTCCTCAGTGCACAAAGCAGTTTCAAAGGGATTAAGTTGTAAATTGAGCTAAACCTGTTGCAGTTGTTCTCTAGTAACCTTTACCTTTTGATGTAAATCACCAAATTGAGTAGAGTTTAGATACTTAAGATGTGCTTTAAATGCATTTATCTTTTTCACAACTTTGAACATTTTGGTACTGTTATCCATAAAATCATGACTATTAGTCCAAAAACTGAAAAATCTAAAAGGTGTTTTTTTCTTCCTATAAGTAGCATTGAACTTAACTAAGGTAGGAGAATGATCTGATACCAATGGAGGTAAGAATTCAATAAAAAACCTATCAAATCTATGAATCCATCCTACATCATTTAATGTTCTATCAATCATGCTAGCTTTGAGATTTTATGCTGAGCTTTTATTAGACCAAGTAAAGAGAGAGCCAATAAAAGAGGGTTCCACTAATCCTAGTTTCTCAATCATATTATTAAAATCTCCATGCCTCTTGTCCATTTGACATTTAGACTAATGTGTTCATTACATATCAAATTTCATTAAAATCACCTATTAGTAGCCAGGGAATATTTACAACATTTTAAAATGAAAAAAACTTGATAATTGCCCATAACTCCATACATTTAGATTCCAAGTTACTTGAACAAATAACAGTCAAAAAGAAAGATGGCAAACCTAACTTATCAATGCGACAATGAATAGCTTGGGAGGAAGTGCCTTGAATTGTAACTCAGATGATTTCTATAAAATTTATATTTTTCCAATCACGAAGTATAAGTAATTATAAGAGTAATTCCAACTAGTAAACAAACTATTGATGATAAAATTCACATTTTCTTCCTTTACTCCATGTTCTATCAAAATGATAACATGTGAAGCTTGTGATAATACAAATTTTACAACTTCTCTTTGTTTAAGGCATTTATTGAGACCTTTTACATTTCAAGATAAGACAATCACTAATCTAGAGGTTTTCCCCCTTTCTCCATTATATCAAAGTTATCAAGAAGTTCTGAAAGCTCATTGTAAATGGGTTGGATGTCATAAGCAAGTTGAGTAAACTTATTTTTTGAGATGATTACACAATCATTGTCTTTTTTTTTTCTTCTCAAGAGTCCTCTTACTATTAATAGGAATAAATTCTGTATTTGTATGAGGTTTATTACTTAGGGTGGTAGTAGAAGTAACATTAAGCTTAGTAGTACTTGTCTCAATAGCCTGAGCAACAACACCATTTTCCTTAACTACATGAGATACATGAGTCGTTATACTTGTAAATGAGACTTGACCCTTTTCTTTTTTATTGACATGAGCAATTCGAACTTGGGAAAGGGCAACATTCTTTTTAGGAATTCATATATTTTTCTTGATAGTACAATCCTTATGACCAAAGTAATTACATTTCTTACATTTATGAGGAATCCAACTATACTCTATCGTGATGTCAAACACTTCGTTATTACTCATATCAACATCAAAATTTTAAGGGAATTCACTTTCAACATCCATTAAAATATAGACTTTAGCATATGATAATTGAAGCTTTTATTTAGTGGCTTTCTATATATAGAGAGGTTTACCCAATGCATTGCTACCATGACTCATACCAATCTTATTCCATAATACACGAGGGACATTAAGCAATTTAACCAAAATGAGAACAGTAGATACATAGGTGCCATTTTTTAAGAAATAAAGGTTTACCAACTATGTCTCATACTCCAATTTCCATTACTTCTTCTAACTTTTGTATATTAGAAAACTGAAAGAAAAAGAAGCCATCCTCAGTAGCAATAATATCTAGTAAATTATCATTACCCTACTTTTTTTGGACAATTTCTTTTGCTACATAATATAAAGTACTAGCATTCAAAAAACAACTGACAAGACAATTAACAAAATGACTTTTACTAGCCTTAATTGCTTCTAAAGGGAGTTTGACAACAATTCTCTTCCCATTTTTAGTAAGGGGTTGGTAATCTAATTTAGCCGTTTGATTTATTGTTCCCATCACTACTAATTCCCAAGGTGCTCCAACATTACCAATAGATGCTACAAATTTTGAACAATTCACAATGGGTGTCATATCTTGCTCCTGATTCTTATGAACTTTGTCTATTTTACCATTTATGGCTACTTGGGAAGCAATTTCATCAAAGACTACCTTATATGAATTATTCAAACAGGAACAAGTATCAAAGGTACCTGATTTCAAGATATCCAATGGTTCTAATATATTCCCTTCATCGCACAATTGGGGCATAGACATTCCAATTTCTAGCTTTGATTTTGAAGATGTGGTTTGCGTTTTTCCACTCCTAGCACCTAACGTTAAACCTAAGCCAAGGGAGCGAAGGGCTCATCTTCGAGTCGATACAGGTTCTAGACAAATTCAATTGACAACTTGTACCATATGCTAAGACCTTTAGAGAGTCTAATTGATGTATGAAGGTAAGAGCAATGTGACCGTGATTCACTGTCTCCCACATGTAAGCCCACTAGCAGGATTAGTTAAGTTATGCTAATACACATGAGAGAACGACTAGTATGGAGAGTGGAACATGGGGAGGCTTTGGAAAGAAAAGGGAAGGAGGTAAGTGGACACGGGGAGGTGTGGGGAAAACGAGTCTGGAACAAAAGGGGATTGAAAAAAGAAATTGGGAAAAGTGAAGAAGGAAGAGGGAAAAGGAAGGTAAGAGTGTGGGGCCGGGATGGATGGGGAAAGAAAAATCTGGAGCAAAAGAAGAGGAAATCGGGGAGAAGAAGGGCAAGGGGTATTCGGATTGGCCATGGGGAAGATGTGGAGGGTGGAGAGAGAGATAGAGAGAGAAAGGAGGGGGGAGCGGGAGCGGGATTAGGCCAACAAAAACTGGGGAGACCCAAAGCCTTCGCGGACTGAGGCGGCGAATGCTCTGGTGGTAGATTTTCAGCTAGAGAGGCGCCGGCGGTGGGTCTATGTTTAGGACAAACTCTCACGGGTTGGGTTTTGTGCAGCTAGATAAACATGGTCCTTCTTGATGTTTCTGTATTTTAATATTTGTTAATATACTTTACATTTTCACAAAGAAAAGAAAAAAAATAAAGGAAGGAAATCGTTGAGTAACAAGGCTTGTAAACTATGTGTGCTGCTAAGTATTATGAAATAATTGAAGCTTTTGGCCTATAATAGAACATGAGGATCATAACGGGGAGGGGAAAAAGTTTTCTTACACTTTTAATCTTCCTTCTGTATGAATCTAATACTATATAATATATTTTTTATAATTTCTTCAAGTAAATTTTCATTTAACTTAAATGGTTTATAAATGGTAACTTTAAAGAGAATGACTACAATGTTCATAAGTAAAGTGGGTTTCTCTTATTATTTTCAATTGAGACCATTGTTCTTTGGTATTGATCCAAGTTTGAAATAATCATCAAGTTTATTTTCTCTCTCTCCCCTTCCTCTATTTCAAATCATGCTAAGCTACATAGATCAAATGGCAATGCAAAATTTGATACCTCTTCTTCTTGCAATTTATTTGCCATTTTAGAAAAAATTGGGAATGCATCTCTTTGCATTATTGCCTAAATCTTTTTTTTTTTCTTCAAGTGTCTTGCATGATCTCCAATGTTCCTCCTATTCATGAAGTAGCTTTTAGATTGTCTTTTATAATAAATCTTTTTTGGCACATTTTCTGCACTATTATGGTTTCTTGTTCCTTTTCTATCATAAATACCTCTATCCACGATTTTAAAGTATTTATATCCTTCTTTTGTAGGAGAAATAAATTGACTCCTTAAGTTTTATGGTATGCTTAAGGGAGTCTCTAATTTTTTTGCTTCAAAATTGGAACCTTTTGGTCTACCATAAGATTCTTAGTTTGGTTTAAGCTAATTATAATGCAGTGGACACCATATGAAGTTATACACCTTTATAAATAATATAAACTGTTATGTAGACTACTATCCAAGAGCTAGGAACCCAAACACTTTTTACCGATCACTTGATCCATCTTGCAATAAACACAGTGCCGAGCATATGAGTATTATTGACATTTGAAGCTTCTAAAACTTACTATGACTACACATCATAAATTGTGTTAAATTGCATGCACGCTTGAAATACAAGGAAAAAAGATCAACAATTTTTACATAAATTTCAAATATCAAGGTACATTAGTTTCAAGCCCCCAGATTTAACCAACAGAAAATAAAAGTTTAAATATGCAACAGTATCAAGTCTAGTGATACAGGATCTCTAAAACTCTAAAACACACTATTCAAGACAACAAACAAGTTTTACTCCTGCATCAACCTTGAGTGACTTCGAATTGAAATCTAAAACATTAAGGGACCATATCTATGAAGTGCAATAAATAAATAAATAAATTACTAAAAAGGTGGAAAAGCATACTTGTTATTAAATGAATGGAACAATTTCACCATGATAAAAATAACACTAATGTACGCTAGATGAGGTAAACCTAAAAACTTATTGTAATTTTTGTTCGATTAAGCATATATGACTAATGAACACCCATAACCATTAAGCATGTTTATCAAACCATCGTAAGATAGTTCCAAGTTTAGTCATCTCACTTGCTTTTATAAACCATTCCCTCTGTGTATGATTATAAACACTAAAAACATTCACAAAGTTTTAAAATAATATCCAGTAAAAGGCTTCCAAGTTTTTTCCACCGATACTCTAAAAGCCATTCATAACACGATTGTCATTAGATGTTTCTTCCAAGTTGTGATTGTTTATAAATTAATTAAATTAGTATTTTTAACTGTGAATTCTTAAATCTATCATGTTTATTAACCATTGGTTTTTTAGAAAATAATTTTCTTTCCATTAAGATATTCATTTTGAAGTTTAATTTAGATAATAAATTAGGTTTTAAACCTTATATTTTCTATTGAATTAAATGATTAGGCACATCTTCTCTAAAACGATAATTTATAATCCGAGTTCACCCCTAACATTTAGTTTGACTAAATTGTTGTTAATAATTATGACTTATGGAGATTACATAGTTTCATAGTTAGGTGAATTTAATTTAAATGGTGTCTTCTGACCTTAGCCAAAAGATTGCAAATTATTTGTTAACAGGGGGTTG
Organism: Casuarina glauca; assembly: GCA_028551395.1. Classification (NCBI taxonomy): domain Eukaryota; kingdom Viridiplantae; phylum Streptophyta; class Magnoliopsida; order Fagales; family Casuarinaceae; genus Casuarina; species Casuarina glauca. The sequence goes on along the minus strand of CM052351.1, from coordinate 24,008,919 downwards.
GTTATTTAGAGAACATTAACTACATGACTAGGAGATTTAATTTCAAAGCAACTACTATAAATGGTGATGAAATAACAAGTTGTATATCATCACGAAGTGCCCAACTCACTTAGTACTTGGCACTACTTAGAACCAAAGAGGTCTTAGGTTCAATACACAATCCCCTCCTCCTTTACCTACTCAAAGAAAAAAAAAAGTTATATGTCAAGAGTTTATGTTATAATGTATAGAATTCAAACCATATCATTACTAATTTATGAAACAACTGACTAACAATAATTTGTATTTATTGAAAAAAAAAGTATCAAAACATGGGGAGTGATAGATTGAATAGCTATTTAATGATAATGAAATATACTACCCATATTACGTGCAACTATATGACTTCAAATAAGAATATGCCTTATCAATACAAAGTATTGCATTATATAGTATTATCTTAAAGAAACATTGATTCATGAAGAGCTATTTATGGTTTTAATAGATTATATTAACTCTGGGGCATTAAGTCAAATGCCTTTGAATAGGAATAATGTATATTGATTTAATGGCTAATCAACCCAAAAGACATACTATATCAATGATATTTTATTTACACAAAAGTAGTTACAAACTCCTCTACATGTGAAAAAAATAAAGATTGGAAGCCTCTAATTGTGAGATAACTATGAATATTCGTTTAAGAGAATTTAAACAAAACATTCACCAGGGAAGTTTATCATTAACTTATTTTCTTACTTATAAAAATGTTTAGGTGTGTGCATAAAAATCATCTCATGTTTTGATTTTCTTTCTCATTCTGTATTTATGGGGCTAGCACACTACCCCATCTACTTTCCTACCAAAAGCTAAACTGAGCTACTCCATTTATTGGAAAGAAAAAAAAAAGCAATTTTTCCTTTAGTTTATTTTTTATTTTTGGTGGAAAAGTAAATTGTATTAATAAATTTTAAAATATAGATGCAAATGGGCATACCCCAATATTATAGAAGACATTATATCTATGAAAATATGAAAGTTGGAAGCCTCTACATTTCACTCAAAATAACATTTTCTTGAAATAATTTTATATTTTTAAACAAAGAAGCACTCCACGTACTACTTTTTTTTACTTTGGTTAAGAAAATAGGGATATTAATTGCTTTTCCCTAAAAAATTCTTTTATTTTGTTCAATCTATATACAATAAATGTAAGCTAAAAAAAATAGCTTTAGAAGTTCAGTAGCTAAATCATTTCTGTTAATTGTTTGATCATCCACTATAGCTCTTCATTCCATTCTTTAATGTCACGTCATATTCCATTTTAGGTGAGAATACTTTTCCAAATCATCCTTATCTATGTACATTCAAAAGATAAATGACTGCTCTTTTCTATATGAAACTTACAAAATTCACAATATATATTTACTAAAGGAAGCCATCATGCAATTTTTGTTATTGTAAGAAGTTTGTCCTTACAAATAAGTCATCCAATAAAACTATGTTTGCTAATGTCACCAATCCAAATTAAATCATACCAACCCATGGTTGTATAAACTTTTCAAAAATCATTATAAATCTTTTGCCAATAATATGTAGAATTAGAGAGAACAAAGACAAGTGTAGGCCTTAATTTAAGGAGACCCCAGCTAACTCCAAGCCATGATACCTTTTATGTTTAATTGCATTATTGAAGTTCTTTTACACTTTGTATTGTGATTCCATTTACTTCATAATCAAACTTCTAGGAGATTTATGAGATTTCAAAGCATATGTCTCAAAAGAATTTTATTCCATATTTTGAGATTTAGTAAACCTAATCCCCCTTCCTTCTTTGGTGAGCAAATAGTTTGTTAAGCTATTTTATGAGATTGATGCATATCTATATTACCTACCCATAAGAATTTCCTTATTTTTTTTTCAATCTCGTAAATTGTTTGCTTCAGTAGCAAGAATACTTACATCCAAAACGTACATATGGAAATAAGAACAACTTTTTCCATTTGTAATCTTCCTACATAACTAAGATGTTTCATTCCCTAACCTTTTATTCTTCCAAAGGCTTTATCTGTTAGACCTTTACAATCATCTTAAGTTAATATTTTCATGATAAGGGGAACTCTAAGGTATCTGATAAGAAGTGAACCCATAGGGAAAAGAGCATGATCAAGGATAAGAAGTTGTTCCTGCCCCAATAACCCTAAAAAGAAAATTTGACATTTGCTTAGGTTATACTTTAAACCTATAAGGTTAGGAAATTCCCCCAAAGCTTTTATAAAACAAAGAACAAAGTTCACATCACTATGAGAAAAGAGAAATAAATCATTAGAAAAACATAAGTGAGTGATTTTTTCATATTTGTAATGCCAATGAAATTTAAATGCCACTATGGAGGTCTTCGTAATAATGATTTTGTTAAGTATCTCCATGACCAATACAAATCAATATAGAGATAAGGGATCACCTTGTCACAATCCATTAGTATCTTTAAAGTATCTTGCATGATCTCCATTGAAGTTTATTGAAAATTTTATTGTATTGATACATTCACCTACAAGATCAACTAAGTACAAGGGACTGTTGATGGCTTTCAAAACTCCTAATACTGCATCCCATTTGATCATGTCATATGCTTTCATAAGATCAATTTTTATAGCCATACGTTTACCTTTGTCTCCGTTGTGATAGTTGTGCAAAAGTTCTTGACAAAGCATAATATTATCCAAAATCTCTAATCCTTTAATAAAGGTTATTTAATTTTGGCTAACCATTGAATGTAAAATGAGGTTTACCCTTTCAGCAAGCATCTTAGAGATGATTTTATATAGAACATTACAACATGCTATTAGTTGGTAATCCTTAGTGTAACTTGGATTAGGAACTTCAGGTACTAAGGAAAGTAATGTGAAATTTATAGCTTTCAAAAAATTCCTAGAGGAGAAAAACTCTAGTACAACATCTTTTATATCCCTTCCAATGATAGGCCATGCTTTCTTATAAAATATATTGTTATATCCATTAGGCCAATGACCTTTAAAATCATGAATTCCCTAAAGTGCTTTAATAACATAAGAATGTTCAAAATTTGGCAAATTAAGTAATACAATAATGTCCTTGTGGAAAAGAGAATTGAATCTTTTATAATAAGTAGGAATACTTCCAGAGTTGCCAAGGAAATAATAGCAAACTTCAATTCCTCCTCATCTGTAATAATAGAGCTATCATGTAGTACCAATTTATTGATATTGTTTAGAGCTCTCCTTTGCATTAATGATGCAAAGAAAATCTTACTATTGTTATCCCTTTCTTTTAACCATATGTTCCTTGATTTCTTCATGTTTGCTCATAGCAAAAAGTTACTCAAGTTGTGATTTCTCCTTAGAATGTGCATATGGACAATAAGAATTAATCTTTAACTTGTTTTGAATTTGCTTTAAATTTTCTGTTGCAACTTTCACCTTTTGGTGCAAATCTCCAAAATGGATTACATTACGTTTCTTGAAAGGAGTCTTTAGAGCTTTCAATTTTTACACAACTTGAAACATTTTTTAGCCATCAATTTTTTGTTGCCATACTAAACTTACTATGGCCATAAAATTTAAGCAATCAATCCAAAAATTAAAGAATCTGAATGAAGATTTCTTCCTACTTGTAAGATTTCCAAATTTTACTAACCATGGAGAATGATCCGAGGCACCAAGAAGTAAGAATTCAATTGTAAATCTATCAAAATTCAACATTCATTCTACATTGGTAAGGACCCTATCAATTTTGCTAGCTTAAAAACTAGTTCTTGAGTTTTTATTTGTCTATGTGAATTGAGGAACAAAAAAGGAGGTTCAACTAATGTTATATTCTTAATCATTTCATTCAAATTCTCTATTCCTTATGTCCATATAATATTTAGACCAATGCACTCATTTATATTTCATATTTCATTAAAATCTCCCATGAGTAACTAAGGAACATTGTTTACAATAAGATTAGAGAAGCTTATAAGGTCGGCCTGTAACTCTTTATGTTCAACTTCCAGGTTACTTGCATAAATAACAGACAACAAGTAAGGGTGCATACCTTGACTTTTCAATTAGGTAATGGATGACTTGAGATGAGGAGCCTTTAATTGTAATTTATAGCTTTGAGGCTTTCTAAAGAATCCAAATTCTACCAAGACTACTAGAACAATAGTTATGAATATACTTCCAATTTGCAAATCCAAACTTCAAAAGTGCATTTGCATTTTCTTCCTTAAGTCTATGCTCAATCAAAATAATAATATAGAGGGTATGGAACAAAACAAATTTTGCTATTTCCTTTATTCTAGGGCTTTTATTTAAGCCCCTTACATTCTATGAAAGTACTTTTATTTATTGAAAGGCTTATTATGTTCTCCCATCAACCCAAAATCTCCGACAAAACAAGGTATGTTATCTGCTAGTATTACACACTTATTTCCAGAGATGATCTTTTGTTCCTTTTCTTTTTTATTTCTAGAAGATTTTGACTTTGTAGTACCCAGGGAAAAATTAGAGATTCCTACTATTTTCTTTGGTTGAACAATAATACATGTTGTAGTATCCTTTGTAGTAAAAGTTGGCCTTGTTTCTTGAGAATCATTCTAAATGATCTAGGCATCCTTTCAAGAAAAATAGTATTAGGCCTCACATCTTGAGTTTCTTTTTAGGTAGCTTGAACATTCACATTTCTTTTAGAAACCCAAACTTCTTTTGTTTTTGGAGTACATTCTTTGTGTCCAAAACAATTGTAAACTTTACATTTCATAAGGACCTAACAACAATCAACTTATACTTCATATAGTTCCTCTTTACCCATGTCTATTTCAACTGAATTATTCTTATTTAATGAAAACTTGTTTATGAGGTTTCTATATAAAGAAATATCATCAAGTGAAGCATTTGGAGTAAATGGATCCATAGTACAAAATGTAAAAGAACTTCAGTAATGCAGCTTAATATCAAAGGCACCATGGCATGGAGTTGGAGAGGCCTTTTCAAACTAAAGCCTACACTTACTCAGATTATTTATACGTCTACCTATTGCTGTAAACAAATTTATCAAGACCTTCAACCAGTCACTGAAAAAGTAGATTGGTATGATTTAATTTGGACAGGGGGCATTTGCAAACATAATTTTATTGGATAGCTAGTTTGTCAAGATCGACTCTCTATAACAGAAAGAATGGTATGATGGCTTCCTTTAGTTAACTTATACTGTGACTTTTGTCAGTCCCATGTTGAAAATAGGAGTCATCTCTTTTTTGAATGTCCATGGACAATGATGGTTTGGAAGACTATCCTTGCTCAGAATGGAATTCGACGTCATATTGGAGGATGGAATGAAGAATTGCAATAGATGATTACAGCAACTAAAGGAAAGGATTTGGCTGCAAAGCTTCTTAAAATATCATTTTTAGCTTGTATTTATTGCATATGGATAGAACGAAATAGAAGACAATTTCAACATAGAATAGTCGACATTCTTATCCTTTTGGCTAAAGTAAGGAAAACTATACGAAGAAGAGCTTCTTTGTTTCAAAATGTAAAATCCTCACAGAGAAATGTCATTTTGAGTGAGATTTGGAGGCTTCCAGCTTCCATCTTTTCATAGTTGTTGAAAATGTAATGTTGGGGTATGCCTCTTTGCTTTTGTACGCTACTTTATATTAATACAAACTTACATTTCAACCAAAAAAAAAAATATATCATCAACTGAATAAGAAAATTATAAATCCTATTATAATTAAGAAATGAGAGTATGAAGCCTACTACAACCAGAAAATAAACTTAAAAAAGCTAGGATAATTAAAAAAGAAAAGAAATATAGTCTTTTCCACATAAGAAGAATCCATTATAAAATTAACAAAACGTGTTTATAGTAAAATCTCAACGGTCTTCTTGAGGCTGATATTTTGCAAAACAAAACATCAAACTTGTAACTGAACCTTAATGGACCTTAGACTCATTCGAAATTTTCGGCACTAAGCTCGTTCAATTTTTAAGTCACTTTCAACTTTCGAGCATGACAGTCCACATCCCAATTTTAGATTCTTTCTTTTTAAATAAAAGTAAAGCTCGCGTTCTTGACCTTTTTAGCCAAAAACAAAATTTTGAAAGAAAATTTATAAAAGAATACAATATAAAATATGGGTGAACGCATTCTATGTTCAACAATAAGGTAAAATAATGTTTTTTTTTTCCGTCAAAGAACAGATATTGGGATAAACCAATAATGTCTTCATAATGAAAGACAAAAGCCAAATTGATGGGAGAGGCGATTAAATGAAAAAAATGCTTAAATCGTCTTCTTACTAAACTTTTGTCTACTTTGATATCATAATGAAATGGTGGAGAAAGAAGAAGAGAGAGAAGCATAAAAAAATGTAAAACCTTTGATGGGCTCAATAAAAAAATGTAAAAACTTATATTCTAGGAAATTTTCCAAAAGCCTCCTCTAGATGGTGCCTTGGCATATCTCTTAGTCTAAAACATTAGCCCTAATTTACACTATGCTTCTTGAATGATCCAAAAAACCCATCTAAGTTCTCGTAAAACTTATATTTTGGATTCTAATCTTAAATCTCTTGATCATCCTTGTCAAAATTTTCATATGAGCAAAATTTTTTACTTTTAAAAGGACAAAATGTGATAACATGTATCAAGAGAAGTTAGGACAAATATCTATAAAGTGTATCAAGAAACAAAGATTGAATACATATATTAGAGTTTTGTCACACTTTGTAATTGAAATATATGAAGATATCCATAAGAAACACATTTATTTCATAAAGAATATTTATTCACAGATTTATTAGTCACTATTACATATACTTCTCAAATCATTTTTCCGCAGCAACTGTTTCTCAAGATAGTTAATCATTTCTTGTCCTCTTTTCTGTCATTGGGATCCGTTATTTTATCTTTGAATGGCATATCATATCTGTTTAAGGGAGGATGACTTTATCAATGCCATATATTTGTAAAGGAAAGACCCCATATATGTTGCATCATCTGATAATGCATCGCAGTGACCGAAGAGCGAAAGAGCCGCTTGGGTATTTTCATTTATGTGCATGGAAATTCTCAAATAGTGACAGATTATATATCTCGTAGGCTTGGGAATTGATTTACAAAGAAAGCCATGAAAGAAAATAGAGGATTTCTTCTTTTTGATCTCCTATACTTGCGGAAGTTTCTAAACAGAGATAGGTTACATTTCTTGTGAATCTAACGATAGGTTTACCTCAAACAATATAAAATTCTTGATATTTCTTTTCATTTGTGGTGTATATGCTTGCTATTCAATCCAGATCCATTCCTAACATTTATCTTTGAATTAGATGTTATAGTATCAAATTTTCTAATTTCTATTTGAAAAATAAAAGCGACGTGGTTACTTGAGGTCAAAAACTTAATGGTAGTAGTTGCAATGTTTAGTCATGATTGCTTTCCGATAATGTCTGCAATGAATACTAGACTCCTTTCACTTTACAAAAGGCTAATGTATATTGTAACTTGTGTTTTATTTCCATCGAATGAGCTCACTGCCTCAATCTTGTGTTTCTGCAGCTAGACATGATCAATTGGGACTTGGGAACTACATGCGTCCAAAGAGTTAAGTCTATATGTTTCCCTTTGTAAATGTTTAGGTACTTTGAATTTTTGTTTCTTTTATGATTTTGCAGCTCAACTATTTTAGACAATCACATTTTTGTAAGGGTCAAGTTTATGCCCTATCCATTGTGTAGTTACAAGATATGGTTATTGTACTCAACCTTATTTTTATAATAATATGTGACAAGGTATCAACCCCATTTAATTAAAAAAACAAATGGCAATGGCGGTAGTTTTGATATTTTGTAAGGACTTTTTTTTTATATTGTTTGGAAAAAGTAGTGGACTTCTCTCACTTTACATGTTGACTTGTCTTTTATTTCCATTACTCAAAAGGCGGTGTTTAATAACTAGTCATTGTCCACTTCAATTATGGAAGGAACATTTCCGACCCATATTGCTGTAAGATTGTACGCTTTTTCCCTAGCAATGAATTTGAAAAATAAAAGTAACCTCGTTAGTTGAGGTCAAAGTGTTAATGGTAGTAGTTGCAATGTTTGGTAACGATTGCTTTAAAATATTATATGCAATGAATCGTGGCCTCCTCTCACTTTACAAAAAGCTAGTGTACATGGGAACTTATATTTTATTTCCATCACCAAGAGAGGGAGCGTTTAGTAACTAATTGTTGCCCTCTCTAATTGCTTTAATGCATATTTAGTTCCTCTTCGAAAGTCCAAGCTCCTGTACGAGGAATTTAGGCCCCTTATGCTTGTTATTAGTGATTTTTTGCTTGCAACTTCGTATGCCAGTAATTTTCCAACCACCAGAGCAATGTTGTTGGAAATTTCAGCAAACAAATGTGCAACAATTTTTACAAATTTTCAAGATTCATATCTTACATTTTTGTTTCCTCCTAAGATAACATTATTTTGAGTAAGACTTAATGACCTTCGACTTCTATATTTCCATAATGTAGTAATTTTCATAATGTTGGGTATGTCCCTGTACTTGTATATTCTAACTTTTATTAATAAAATTTACTATTTTGCAAAGAAAAATTTCAGGGTCTAAAGATCAAGTGTTTAATAATTAAAATACCAAAAAGCCCTAGATAAGAACAACACTTTAAGATTTAGTAATTTCAAAAGCTGTTACATTTTACAGTCCGATGTCCACAAAGTACACACACATTTTATTTTAAGCATAACGGGAACTTACCAAAGATCCCCGAACGAAAATAGCTTCTTAAAGTTTAGCACCTTCAAAGGCGTTAAAATATTACAGTATAATGTCTACAAAGTTCGCACTCATTTTATAAGACAAAAGCTGAACGGAAGATAACGAAGGCATGTCCCATCGTTAATTTACAGCATTAAGCCTCTGCATCATATCACCAAATTCAGCATAAACATGTTAGAAGAAGAAGATAAACTCAACAAACAAGTAGTAGAGGGAACAAGGGAGAAATCGTCATTTAAATAAACTTAACAAGAATTGAGATAAATTCGTATGACTATTTTCAATCTTCTTGAACTATTTGTCCCTTTTATTTAGCATGATATTGTTGTGATAATTTGACAACTATGGAGCTAATGAAAAGCATTATTTGAGTCATTTAATTCTTTATTATTTAATAACACATATAATTTTCCAATTATTCTTTTTTTTTTGCTGAAAAGGTAAATTATATTAATAAATAAATAATACAAAAAGGGCATTTTTTCAATTATTCTCTTAACAAAACTATTTTTGGAATAGTTAATAATATTCTTGACCATCTGGGATTTTTAGCTGAAAATATTATAGTTGTTGAAAAGACAAATATTCAAGAAACTTTTCGAAAAGCCTCCTCTATATTGTGCCTTGTCATGTCTCATAGTCTAAAACATTAGCCCCAATTTACGCACTGTTTCTTGAATGACCAAAAATGTCCATCTACGTTCTCGTAAAACTTATATTTTGGAAGGAAAGCAGAGGGCTTAGCATGCGGCCTCATGATTTTTAGCCGGGGTTTTAATCTCCTTCAGATCAATTTCCGAACCCTTCATCAAACCCATCTGGGGTAGGACTGTTCTAGTAGGTTCTCCGAAACGAAAAGTTAGCAGATTTGAGAATAAAGAACAAAAAAAAAAAAAACCCACTCATTCTTTGTAAGAAACTCAAAAATGATATGATTCCTTTATGCTGAAATTTATCTTTACCCTTTTCTAAGTCAGAAATGAAGTCAATTTCTTCCCTTCTTATATTTGAAATATTCACATCGTAAACAATTTGATTGGATTAGTCAATAACAAGATCAGATGTATTGGGAGCGTCGAGAGTCTCGTCGTGGTAGTTCTTAATACTTCAAAACCATTAATCTATCCTTTAAAATGTGTTGAGGGCCAACCACCGGATGCTTGCCCAAGCACAGCGAAGACAGGAAGAAAAAAAAAGGATTATCTGTAAGACAAGGCTAAGTAATCAAGTTATTGGCTTGTAACTTTAAGTCTACGTATTTCTACTTTCACAGTCATCGGCGTCGTCCCTGCTTCTAAATTTCCGGGCTTAAAAAGTATAATCATACGGATTATTTCCTGACAGCTTCAGAGATATCAATTTTTATATAGTCATATAGCCGTGTAAGTGGCTGGCCTACATATCTCAACCCCAAGGGGAGGGAATGACTAGTGGTTCCGTCAAAGATCTCTTTTATGCCAATCCAATCTTGTAAGCCAATGCGTGACATCCCCGTTTTGAACCAGACGCTTTCACCTTGCTAAGAGAGAGTTCTCATTGTTAACCTCTTTTGAGATTTGTACAAAATTAGAGCTCATCTAACTTAATAATAAAGTCTAGATTCATATATGGGCTAAAAGAAATAGAAGACATAGGGAAAAACAATTAATATTATCATTCTATTGGTAAAAGTAAAGAAAAGTAATACAAAAAGAGCTTATTTGTTTTGAAATATAAAATTACCCTAAAGTCAGCAATATTTGAATTCCGAATATTTTTATATCTCGATTGGAATCCAAGAATCATCAAAACAAATACTTTCCTTGATTGTGCCTTAAAAGATACTTTAGCACTAAATGAAGATAATTTCACTACACTTTCAAATTTTTGAACTACCAACCAAGGGAAGCTTTCATAGGAAAATGACAGCATGAAAAGCTTGTTTAATGAGGCACAATGAAATCAATTAATTGAAAGTCTGAGCACTAAATGAAGTTGTTTGTCACATTTCAAGGAATGAACACTTCACTGTGAGAATCTTGTCCCACATTGAAAATGGATAATAATTTTCTTACTCTAATTGAGTAACAAAGTGGTATTTAAGTACTTAAAACTACTATCATCACTAGGCTCTATGGAGTATAGGTAACGGGACCAAAGAGGACAAGTGTCATGGTGATGTGGAGTTAGGGTGGGAAGAGTGTCATATTTATTTATCATAATAAATGATTTTTCCTTTTCTTTAAGATCATACCACATAGTGGTAGTAGTTAATACTAGAACACAAGTTATCTACTCTTTCAAATATTTTAAGCACCAACTAACAAAGATTTTTACAACAAAATTACAAAACAAAGAGATAGTTTAACAAGGTATGATTAAATCAATGGACTCAAGACCTTACTACATAGTGAAGTTGTTTGTCATGTCCTTAGAAATGAATACTTTGATAAGAAAACCTTGTCCCACATTGAAAAAGCAAGGATAGGGGTTTTGGTAACTCCAATATAGTGACAAAGTGGTATTAAGCAACTAAAACTTGTTTTCATTTGTCAACAGTAGGCCTTTAAGGATGATAAGTAAGGGTCCCTATGAGGACAAGTGGCCATGTCAAGGTGATGTGGAGTTAGGGTGGGAAAGTGTCACATATATATTTATTATAATAAATGAGTTTTTTTTTTTAAGGTGATTATTTTCCTTTAAGATCATACAACAAACCATGTAGTGGAAGTAGTTAAGACTAGAAGACAATTTATCTACATTTTCAAATGTTTTAAGTACCAACCAACAAAGACTTTCATAGGAAGATAACAAAACAAAAAGGCTTTTTAATTATGCATGATGAAATCAATCAATTTGAATCCTTAGCACCACAGAGAGTTTTTTGTCACGTTTCACAAAATGAACACTTCAATGACAAAATTTGTACCATATTGAAAAAGCAAGTAATGATAAAAGGTTTGGTAACTCTAGCTAATAGACATATCTTTTAGTTTGGAGCACCAACCTAATGACAAATTGGTGTTAAGCAACCACAACCTACTTTTATTTTTAACACTAGCCTCTAATATGGTAGGTAAGGGGGCCCTAAAAGGACAATGGCCATGTTGAGGATGATGTGGATTTGGGTTTTGGAAACAATCACATTTCAAGAAAGGAATACTCCAATGGAGAGAACTTATACCCACCAAGTAAAGGATCTTGGTTTTATAAGGGATTTGGTAACTTAACTTAACAAATATGTCAGCAAACAAAAACATTTTGAAAAATTTATTTGGATTCAAAAGTCGATTCAAGAAGTCAAAACTTTTCTTCCTTTTAAATAATATTTTTATACAAGATTTATAGAATATGATACTTTTATCATATGGTTCTTACATGACATAGGTTTTCTTGATAATATTTTGCTTAATGATAACTTTGTTTTTATATAATTATTTTGACTATTTTAAGGAACAAATAATGTATTTTGTGAGATAACATTTTAATTTTCTAAGATTTTAATTTTCTTACATTTATTTAAAATTTTATTGTTTATGCAACAAATCATAAGATAGTATGAGAAAAGAAGGAAACGAAGGAAAACATATGCACGTGAGAAGGAAAAGAAAGACAAATGACAAAGGCAGCACACAAAAATATGAAAAGAAATAAAAGAAATGTGGAAGACAATTGAGGGCGCGCCGCACAACAAGAAAGCATAAAAAAGCAACAAAAGCAAAGGAGGGCGCGCCGCACGAGAGAGAAAAAACAGAGAGGAAAGAGTGGAGCGCCGCCAGGGAGAAAACAAAAAAGAAGAAAAAAAGAGAGAAAAAAAGTGAAAAACAAAGAGAAGCGTTGTACTATATTTCTGCATCATATAATTCTTGATTTTACTTTGATTGATAAAATTTTTATAAAAATTTCTTGAAGAAAAGATAGTATGGTAATAAATTTCTTGTTTTTCATTTAAGATAAATTATTTAATTTCTATCATTTTTTCGTTTGTTATTACATTATGCTTTTTTTTTTTTTAAAGCTATAATGTAACCTAACTATGATAATATGAATTTTATGATTTTTTTGTGTTTTACAAGAGATTTTATTTATATGAGTTATATGTTATTATATTTAATGTTTTTAAGTGATTGACTATCATTTGAATGACTTAATGTACATATTTGAAAATGATAAATGATAATATCTAAATACTTTTTCTAATATAAAATTATAAATTAAATATAAATAAATATATATCATATTATTTGCATGGCAATTGGTAATTAGATGATCAAAAAAATTATTGTTAACTAGAAATATTCATAAATATATAGTGAATTAATAAATTAAGTAGATTTGCTATACTTAAACATAAAAGAGTAAATAAATTAGGAAGTTTTTTCATCACATAGGTATTATTATTCTTACAGGCATAAACCTTTGAAATTCATATTTAATAGTTATAGTAAAATCGAATGTTTTAGCATTTTATTTTATATTTGGTCACTTATTTAAATTTAGTTGTTTTTAATTGCGAAATTATATTTTAAAGAATATTACTCGTAATCTATTCTCAAATATTTTGATTTATTAGATAAGTTTTAGAATATTAGTATTTAATTGGTTTAGTATTCAACAATCTTTGTCAAACAATATACTTTTCTATTATTATGTTACTTATTCAATATGTTCACTTGCATTTAAAATTCTATGAACACTTGCAACTACTATGACCTTCACATTTCATCTCAATTATATGGGTTGTATCCTTTTTGCAAGGGTTGTTGCCTTCTTAATGTAAATTTAATATTATGTTATAAAGTTTATTTTTTCCCAAAAATTAACTAAAGAGGAGAAAAGTTTTCTTTCTTATAAAAAATGTTACAGCTTTTGAAGTTGCCAAACTATAAAGTGCTACTTTCTGATGGGACCTTGTGGCCAACTCCAACTTATGCTATATAACTAAATAAAATGTCTGTAAACGTGGGAGACTTCGAACGACAAAATTTTACAGCTTTTCGAGTTGTTAAATCTTAAAATTGCTGCTTTCATTTGCAGCATTTGGTTATACTTCAATTAATACAGATATGGTCTTCCGTCATTGAATATAATAATGGAAGCAAAAACAAAAGCGTATGACATTAACCATCGAAACATGAAGGAAGTGTTAATCCTTACCAATAATTGTTCGTGAAATTTCCAATAATACTGCAAATTACTTGCAGTTGATAGAGCGGTCGGATGACAGCGTTGTCCTTTAGTTCCTTGTTCTTTTTATTATGAAATTAAAAAATCAATTCTTTAAAAGCTTGCTATTGCAAACAATCGCCCCACCATGACATCATTAAGCCACGTGGTAAAGAGGGTGACTTTCTACAAAGTCTTTCGTTCCAGAACAAGAGCAGCCGCCTCCAACAAAGCACAGCCACACTAAGTTTTTTAGTAAATGCGTGGAAGAGAAGGTCGGACCCCACCAGCCCCCCCAACTCCAGCAAGTACTCTGCGGTCTTTCATTCTGGGACTCCATCTATGGCGGTGCCCTGGCACCAGTGTCTCCGTACTGATAACTCTTGCCCAATGTCTTCCGACTCTCTGAGAACAAAATCCTGTTTATGGAATGCCGTGGTCCAGTGTCAGAGGACGGGATATTATGATTATTGCATAATCATATGCTATGTGAAGGATTTTGAGGTGCTGTCACTTTCTTACTTTTCTCAACGTCGAGGACAAGGGCCTTCCATGTCTTACGCTTTCGTTTTCTTGTAATGACTACTAGAATAGTTTTCAAGTCAAAAAACTGAAGGCAACCGTAAAAATGGGGGGATGGGATCGTGATTTGTGTTTTATCAAATTCAGAACACAAAAGGCTCAGAACTGCACATTCTGACAATTATAATGTGGGTACTTTCACGAGCTCTTAAGTTATCTTGAGAGAAGGCAGCAACGAGGCCCATATGTGCAGCGCGTATCATATTATAGGCGACTTTTTATGGAGCCCTTGTCATCAGCGCGTATCATATAAATATATCCATTTGTCAGTATGTATGGATAGATAAAGAGAGAGAGAGAAGAAAGAGAGCAGAGAGAGCAGAGAGAGACCGGGACGTTCAGGTATGGTGCATCATTATTAGTGACTTTTTGATTCAGACAGTCGAAGGTTGAGTCTAAATTAAGCCGTTGTCGTCAGTGCCTACAACATAAATAACACATACAGATCTGCACATGCATTAAAAGAAAGAGAGAGCAAGAGAGAGAAAAGGGAGAGCGAGAAGTATCTTGGTGTGTTGATATTTTCTTATTTAATATTTTAAAATTTTAAAATTAATTATTATAATTTAATATAATATTACAATCAAAGATGAATCTTCTCTTTATACAACATTCATGTCAACATACACATAAAAGAAATATTATAAGTGGGTATTATCATATATCAAAAATGAAAAGATGAACCTTTGACTTTATAAATATTGAAGTTTTGTCACTTAATGCTTTAAAATTTTAGAATAAATCTTCATACTTTTTTATAATTATTTGTATATCATTAATAGTATCTTAAATCAAAAGAGGGGGAGACACAGAGACCGATGGAGGGAAACAATGCAAAGGAAAGAAAAAAGGGTGGGAATTATATTATATTAGACCTTTTGTCAATTTTATTTTTAAGATACTTCCACTAGAGGGAAAGAATTTCTAACCCCCATTTGTTGTCATTGATACTATGTGATGAGGCTTATCATTATTTTGTTTGTGATGACAAACTAAAAAGCGGAGTCGTTGAAAGTTACGAATTTAAATAAAATTTATGATCAGAAAGCTCCAAATGAAAATACCTGTTTAAGGTTTAGCAACTTGAAAAGTGACTACATTTTCTAGTCTGAGATCTACAAGGGTTTACAGACATTTTATTTAAACATATGGCATAATTGGGAACTGAGCAAGAAGCCCCAAATGAAAACAACAGTTTAAAGTTTAACAGCTGGAAAAGCGACAACATTTCGCAATCCCTAGTCTACAAAGCTTACTGACATTTTATTTAGATATATAGCATAACAGGAGCTAATGTGGACCAAGCCAATCATTTATGCTCTAGTTTTTTTTGTTGGTTATCTGTTTCCCATTGTTGCCCGTTCCCCCGACTGCTGCTTTGCCGTCCCCATTAGCATTATCAGTTTCAAACTTCTGCATTTTATCAACAAATTTATCATAAGCGCATTAGGAGGAAGAGATAACAGTCAGCAAAAAACTTTTAAATAAATAGTAAGACACTGTGTTTTGTTTAAGCACTCACACAAACTTACACATCCAAGTGTCAAACTTGAAACCAAGAGATAGCAGACAACACCTACTCCTAATTGAATTAAGCATTTTTCAACCAAATAATAATATTGTGAAATGAGTAAAACATACACTTTGAATTAAATTTATAAAGCAACTTCACAAATACCTTCGCCTTTGAAAAACTGCTAACTACGTTTAATCAAAACGCTAGAAACTAAAATATCTGCGACGTTGTATTACAACCACAAGTTCATAACACTATCGAAATAACACTTTTAAAGTCTACTTTAGCTAAATATGATTTTCCAATATTTCTTATTTGACGTGGTGGCACCAAATTTACCATTTCTATAAAACTGTGGATGCTGATCAACGAAAAACAGAATAATCATGTGCATTCGAATATCTTAAATCAGGTAATATCAGCTAATGGACATCTAGTATATCTGGTTGAGATAAGGAGATATACACATGCATTCAATTTATGATGGAATGAAGAAAGTAACTGAAATAAAAATGAAAGGAAACAATATAAAATCGAGAAGAAAAAAAAATAATGAAGAAGAGGAATTTTTGCGTGCTTATATGCAGGCGCTCACCTTGAGCATTTCCTCTAATTGTTTCGACACATCAACCAGTGATTTCTTTCTCCTTTCCATATTTTCACCGGTATACAATTGTTCAAGCACCTTTTTCAGATGTTTAATGGGTTCTTCAGCAAGCACCTAACAGCATATAAGGAGAGAAATAAAATCATATCAATACGAATCACATCCTGAGAAGATTTGGCATTTGGAAAGAGAAGTACAAAAGTCAATGTGGAGCATAACCACGCTTTTCAAGTAAACAGAAATTTTGATATAGTTCAAATTTAAATTTTTCTTAAATAAATTATAATGTTAAAGTATGTTCTTGAAATTTTGTATTTTTTTTTTCTTAATACTCACATATTTAAAAAAAAAAATGACATGATGCAATGTTGCATCTAAAAGTTTGATCAGATTCATCACACCCTCCCTTTCTCCCTCTCCGTCTGACTCAGAACCCTTTTATTTTTTCGGACCTGTGTTGTGCTATTCTACTTACCAGTTTTTTAATCTGCTGTAACACAGAACCGGCATTCACATGTTCCTAAGAGCACAAAACAGAAGACGTTAGTTATGTCACCGGGAGTAAAAAGATCTGGTATCTGGAGGGATTAAAACTATAGAAAATAAAAGAACAAAAGAAAATTAGAGGATAAACACCACCAACAGAAAATCAAGTAGTAACTGCGAAACAAAAATCTACCTTGTGCTCTTTTTCAAGTTCAGGCTTGGCGTTCGATGTTCCGCCTTTGTTACTCGGTTTTTCCGCATGCTATGGGAACAAATGAAAAGATTTAGTACTGAGAAGGGACAGGACAGAAGTCAACGTCAAGCATCACCGTGCTCAAGAAATCAGTAGGATTTCAGCTAAAGGATTACGGAGACTCATAACTCTCCGTTCCTCTCTGCCTAACTCAGAACCTTTTCGTCTCTTTAGATATGTCTCAAGCACTTGTACTTACCGCAAGGAAACTATTGTCGCCTCCAGCATGTTTTGCGCTGTTATGTGCGCCAGGGCGATTTTGACCTTTCATGAGGCAACACAGAATTCAGCTAAAGCACGTTGGGAGAACAAACACCTGCAGGGAAGGCACTCAAAGGACGACTCTTATGGTTTAAAACTATTGACGAAGTAAGAAGAAAAAAAAAAAAAAGATGCAAAAGTTATTCTAGTATCATTATTAAAATAGTAAATGATCTCATAATCATTACCAAAAGGTATTTTAGGATAAAAGGAGAAGCCACCACTTATAAGGCACAGGTTTATATGCTTTCTTCCTAATGAGGGACAAATCTAATCCAAGCATCCTCAACAATTATTATTTAAAGAAAATTTGTATATGAGCTTTATATATAAAGAAATATCATAAATTGAATAAGAAAATTATAAATCCTATTATAATTAATAAATGAAAGTACAAAGCCTAATAAAATAAAAAATAAAATTATAAAACCTAGGATAATCAAAAAAATGTAGAACCCTTGATGGGCTAAATAAAAAACTGTATATGAACTTTGTATATTAATCATAATAAACATTTTAACATGTCTTTAATTGATTGATGACTTATAGCATTCTGGGGAATATGGATGTTTAACATTACAAGAAAAAAATCTACTTCATGCCTAAGGCTTTCAATCAATTGCTTGTTCTTATCTTGTTAAGCATATCTTTTCATTGTGTCGCTTTTTAGGGAAAGTCTTAGGTTAGTTGATACCTAAGACATTTGAAAGAATAGATAAGTTGTCTTCTAGTTTAACAACTGTCACTCATAAACATTCGGTAAGATCTTGAAGGAAAAAAATCACTTAAAAGTTTGTTTATTAAGAAAAATAAGTGTCTAAAGGAAGCAGAAGGACGCGAGGAAGAATTCAATGTAAATGCAGAGTTCTGCAGCATTCCGCCAAACACATTGAACTGTGAATAGAACTGCTTATTACAATTTTCTTTTTCTTCGCCGTTCTAGATGCTTTTTCTATTAGATTACAGACTGGGGAATTCGTTAAAGCAACCCTTTACATAGGGTGTATGCGCCTTTACATTCTCATAAAATTTGGAGATCAATACACAGAAAAGCTTCCACAACTCTCCGACTCATCTTATCTATATTTTCCTCTATTTTCTCATCTTCTCCTCACATGTGGCTGAAAAATCCATATACTCATTTCCAAGCAATGTGACTTTCGCCAATTTTGTCACTCACAAACAAACATGAACAACTATCTTTCATGAGTTTCTCAAGTTAAACCTCCAGTGCATATTCAAAGACTGTTCACTTTTCTTATAGGTAAAATCACACATCCTCAGCATCTCGTTTAAATTGATGGTGTGGAGAAGGCTAATCCAAAGTACGAACATTGGAAGCATAGTGATACTCTTGTCTTTATGGTATTTGATCACAAGCTCAAGAGTCTTGGTCATGCGTCTTAACTTGATTCTCCCTGCAGAAGTTTGGATATGCTTTCTAATCTTTTTGCGTAGACGAAGACTCGCGAATTCAACCTTCTTTCTAGCTTCACATTTATAAAAACTAATAATTCTCTTACTTAGATATTATTCTTAATTTTTATTATTGATCCTAAAAAAATTATATTTCTTATCTGTACAACTATTGTGAAAAGGAAACAAGAAGAGTACAAACAATGGCCGCACCAGGTATCATCAAGCCATGTAGCAAAAAGGGTGACTTTCTACGTACTTGCCCTTCATTACAGAGCAAGTGCAGCCGCCTCCAGAAAAGAACTACCAGGGTAAGTGTTCTAGTAAATGCGTGGCGCAAAAGCTGGAATCCCATCAGCCCCATGATAATGTCGTAGAGTAAATCCGTGGGGCGAAAGCTGGAACCCCATCAGCTCCATCAATTAATAAAGGTCAGGACTGAAATCTCAAGCAATTGGACCACAAGGGCATCCTTAGGCCACGTAGTAAAGAGGGTGACATACTACGTATTTGTCCTCATTATGAATCAGGAGCAGCCGCCTCCAGAAAAGAACAACACGGTAGGTGTTCTAGTAAATGCGTGGGTCAAAAGCTGGAATCGCATCAGCCCCATCAATAATGTCGTAGCAAGACCCTGCAGTCTCTCTTTCTAGAATATCATCTATGGCAATGCTCCATATGTATAACTCGCAGAGCCTATAGGCTTCTAAGCGTTCTGGGTCGCTGAGATCAAGTTTTTTTAAATCAAGTCTCTAAGCATGTGATCTAATGTTAGGAAGGATTAGATGGCGTTTGATACATCATCTCCCACAGCATTCTATGAGGCTTCGAAGAAGCTAACATTATAACCATTGAGACCAAGGGCTTACCATTTTTCATTGAGCACATGGCATTTTGATTTTTAGTGAAGTAAAAATAGAAGTAAGGTTGTCCATGAAGAGGGGCGAGACTCTCTTATTTACATCTAGCACACGATCTATGACAAAGTGAGGAAGACTACCTTGTCTAACCATGTAGCCTCTTAGCCTCTCTGTGTTGCATTATGGAATATACTCCCCAATCCTGGTGAAGGATTGCATCCCTGTGATTTTTGAGTATATTCTCATTATAGAAAAAGCAAATATGTGTACTCATCCTTTTTGTCCTTCTAAAGAAGCAATCTTGTGGTTTTGATCCTTTGTCCCTTTACCTCTGCAACATCGGAATTAGTTGCTTAGATAATAAAGGCAAAACATCTATTAAAAAATCATGCAAGTGTGATATTTGTGTGATATTTAGTAGTAAACTTCGTGGTTTTGCTAAACTATTTGAGCTTACAGCCATATCATGGAAACGGTAGCATATAGTTTTTTTCTGTTTTGACTTTTTGCGTTAACGATGGATCGAGGAGAGGCTAATCTCAGCAAGGTCATGGTGTTGTTTACATCGTCTTGGTCTGCACTTTGTGAGTTCAAATAAAAAAGATAGGCGCAACATGGGGGAGAGGGTATAATGAACTTGTGTGCGATTCTTAGAGAAAATCTAGTTTTTTATTCATTTTTGTTTTTGCTACATAGATTTTAGTTTATACCAATGATCATTACATGATAGCTAGAAACATTTCCCTCTGATGAAGAAGTTTTGTGGGGAAATTTTGCTTCACCAATTTTTCTGAAGGATAGATCAAGTACACTTCAAAAAACTTTGTAGTTATGATTCATGATTAGAGGACTTCACGGAAATCTGAAGGAAACAATTATCAACTTTAATATAGTCATGTAGCCGTGTAATTGGGTCGTCAACACACCGAGGGGAGGGAATGACTAGTGGCTCCGTCGAAGATCTCTTTCGTGTCAATCCAATCTCGTAAGCAAATTTGTGAAATCCCCTTTTTGACCCAATTGTATTCACCTTGCTAACATAGAGTTCCCTGCGCACATATGATATTAACCCCTGGGATAAGGGGCTTGTAATTCCAATCTAGTGACAAAGTCACATCAAGCAACTACAATATGTTTTCATTGTCAACACTAGGCTTCCAGGGATGATAGTTAAGGGGCCCTAGAAGACAAGTGGCCATACCAAGAGTGATGTGGAGGTGGGGTGAGGAGAGTGTCACATGTTTATTTATCATAATAAGTGATTTTTCTAAGGTGATTCTTTTCCTTTAAGATCATACCACATACCATGTGATGGTAGTAGTTAAACTACAAGACAATTTAACTACACTTTCACATGTTTTAAGTACCAACCAACGAAGACTTTCATACAAAAGTAACAAAACAAAAAGGTTGTTTAATTGGGCATGATCAAATCAATCAATTTGAATCCTTAGCAACAAGTAGAGTCGTTTGTCACGTTTCACAAAATAAACTTTTCAACGACAAGATTTGTCCCATATTGAAAAAGTAAGTAATGATAAAGGGTTTGGTAACTCTACCTAATAGGTATATTAAAAAAGTTTATCCAAAAGTTGATACAAAAAGTCAAAAAATTTATTCCTTTTATAGAATACTTTTAAACATGATTTACTGAATATGGGATGTTCATCACATGGTTATTAACGATACAGGCTTTCATGATAATATTTTGCTTACAACTAATATGTGCTTCACACTTATCTCAAAGATGTTGGTTGTAGGTTTGCTACTAGGGGCGTTGTCTTCTCAATGTAACTTTAACATTATATTATAAAGTTCATTTTTGTCCAAAACTTAATTGGAGGGTCGAAGAGTTCTTCTTCCTTATAGAAAATATTACAACTTTTGAAGTTGCTAAACTTTAAACTGCTATTTTCTGTAGGGGCCTTGTGGTCAACTCCCAAATATGATATATGACTGAATAAAATGACTGTAAGCGTTGGAGACTTTGAACTACAAATTTTTACAGCTTTTTAAGTTGTTAAATCTTAAAGTTGATGCTTTCATTTGGAGTTTTTGGTTATACTTCAATTAATAAACCTTGGAAGCGTGAAGGAAGTGTTAATCCTTACCAATAGTTGTTCGTGAAATTTCCAACAATACTGCAAATTACTTGCAGTTTATGGAGCAGTCGGATGACAGCGTTGTCCTTTAGTTCATTGTTCCTTTTATTATGAAATTAAAAAAACATTTCCCAAAAACAACTTCATCAATTTCGACTTGGGTTTTAAGTTTGCTATTACAAACAATCGCCCCACCATGACATCATTAAGCCACGTCGTCAAGAGGGTGACTTTCTACGAAGTCTTACGAAACAGAGTAGCCGCCTCCAACAAAGAACAACCAGGGTAAGTTTTCCAGTGAATTCGTGGAACAAAAGGTGGAACCCCGTCACCCCACCCCCATCAATCCCAGCAAGTGCGCTCCGGTCTTTCATTCTGGAACTCCATCTATGGCAGTAACCTAGCACCAGTGTCCTCGTACGTATAACTCGCGCCCTATGGCTTCCGACTCTCTGAGATCAAGGTTTTGATTTAGATCAAAATCCTGCTCCTAGGTTGCCATGGTCCAGTCTTTGAGGGCCAGATAAGATGATCACTGCATAATCATATGCTATGTGAAGGATTTTGAGTTGCTGTCACTTTCTTACCTGAGATATGCTATTGGCCAAATTATGCTGATAAATTAACTTTGACCGGAAATTACGTTTCTCAACGTCGAAGCGAAGGGCCTTCCGTGTCTTGCGCTATTGTTTTCTTGTAATGACAATTATAATAGTTTTCAAGTCCAAAAACTGAAGCAAACAATAAAATGGGGGGAAGGGATCGTGATTTATGCTTTATCAAATTCAGATCCCAAAAAGCTCAGAACTGCACATTTTGACAATTATAATGTGCATGATTTCAAGAGCGAGAAAGTTACCCTTAGGGAAAGAAGCAACGGGGCCCATATAAGTAGAGTGGGCAGTGCATTATTGTCAGTGATTTTTTATGGAGCCCTCGTCATCCGCACGTGTCATATAAATATATCCATTTGTCAGTATGCATCGATAGAGAGAGAGGAGGACGGGGATGTCCAGGTCAGGTGCAACATTATTAGTGACTTTTTTATTCAAATAGAAAAGGTTCATTGTTAATTCAACCGTTGTCACCAGAGCCTACCTTGTAAATATATAGATACGTTAACATGTAGGTCTGCACATGCATTAAAAGAGAGAGAGAGAGAAAGAGAGAGCAAGAGAGAGGAGAGGGAGAGACAGAGAGGGGCAAGTGTAATATTATTGTTAAAGGTAGATATTATTTTACAATAGAAGTAAAAGGACAAATTTTTAGAGAATATAAACTTTTTAAGTATTGAGGCTTTATCACTTAATGTTTAAGGTTTTAGTATAAACTCTTAGACTTTAATATGATATTAAAGTGAAGGATGAGTCTCCATTTGTAATCTCACATATTCCAAACTTAGGCTTCTTTCCATGTATAATACTTATGTTAATATGCATATGAGAAGATGTATTAAAGATAAATATTACCATGTATTTAAAGTGAAAAGATGGCCTTTGACCTTATATGTATTAATTTTTTTTCATTTAATATTTTAAGATTTTGGAATAATTCTTCACTCTTTCTTATAGTTATTAGTATGTTTTTAATTGTGACTTAAATCTAAAGAGACAAAAACAAAGACCAATGGAGAAAAATAGTACAAGATAGAGAAAGAAGGTAGAAATTATATTATATCATACCTTTTGTCAAACTTATTTTAAGATCCTTCCCCTAGAGGGAAAGAATTTCTTACACCCATTTATTGTCATTTAAAAAAAAATTGTTTTTTATTATAACTCACACGGAAAGGGAGGGGGAGGGGATTCAAACCTGACTGGGCCGGCAGGGATCCTGGCCCAAAGGTAACTGGGCCAGGGTGAGTCGCCAGCAAATGTTAAAATGAGCAGCCATTTATTATCATCGATCTTATACAATGAAACTTATCATTATTTCTTTTCGTAATAACAAACTAAATAAAAAGCCAAATTATTGAAAGTCATGAATTTAAATAAAGTTTATGATTAGAAAGCTAAAAATGAAAATACCTGTTTAAGGTTTAGCAACTTGAGAAACAACAACATTTTGCAGTTCAAAGTCTACAAAAGCTTATAGACATTTTATTTAGACATGTAGCATAATTGGGAGCTAAGCAAGAAGCCCCAAATGAAAACAACAGTTTAAAGTCTGACAACTTCAAAAGGGACAACATTTTTCAATCCCAAGTCTACAAAGCTTACTGACATTTTCTTTAGATATATAGCATAACGTGAGCTAATATGGGCCAAGCCAATCATTTATGCTCCAGTTTTTGGTTGTTCCTGTTTGTTTTTGTTGGTAATCTGTATCCCTGGATTGTTGCCTGTTGGCCCGCCTGCTGCTTTGCCGTTCCCATTAGTATTTTCAGTTTCAACCTTCTGCATTATATCAACAAATTTATAATAAGCACATTAGGAGAACAAGATAACAATTAACAAAAACATTTTAAATAAAAATTTAAAAATGTTGAAACTTTTTAATATGTAGTATTCACGCAAAGAATAGGGTAAAGCTATTAAATAGTAATATAGTTTTTTTTTTCAAACATATGCACACGAACTTACATGCTTAGGTATCAAACATATGCTAACATTTTTCATACAGTACTTGTTCCTAATTGAGCCAAACACTTGTTTAGTAAATAGTAATATAGTTAATTAAGTAAAACATACGATTTTAGTTAAACTTATAAAGCAACTACACAAAAACAGCTAACTGCATTTAATCAAAACACGACAACGTTAATATCTGCACCCTTGTATTACAACCATAAGTTCATAACACTAACAAAATAACCTTTTGCAGTCTACTCTAGCTAAATATGACTTTTCAAAATTTCTTGTTCGACGTTGTGGCACCAAATTTGTTATGTCTGTAATATCAACTAATGGACATGTAGTATGAGTGTTTCAGATAAGGAGATATGCACATGCACTCAAATTATGATGGAATGGGGAAAGTAACAGAAACAAAAATAAAAGGGAACACTATAACGTCGAGAAGAAAAACAAAAGGGGATGAAGAAGAGTAATTTTTGCATGCTTATATGCAGCACTCGCCTTGAGCATTTTCTCTAATTTTTTCGACACATTAGCCAGTCAAGACTCTGTAACTTTCCCATTGTCACCAGTTTCCAATTTTCGAAGCACCTCTTTCAGATCATTAATAGGCTCTCCAGCAAGCACCCAACAGCATATAAGAGAGAGATAAAATTATATCAATACGAATCACATCCTCAGAAGATTTGGCATTTAGAAAGGGAAAGACAATAGTCAACGTGAAGCATAACTATGCTTTTCAAACAAACAGAAATGTGAACGTAGTTCAAACTTGATTTTTTTTTAAATGGGTTGTAATATTGAGGTATACCTCTCAAACCTTTGTAACTCTTTTCTTAGGTAAATAAATTTACATATTTAAAAAAAGAAAAAAAACTTTGACTCAGGACATATTCCAATCTTCCATCTAAAGGTTTGACCAGATTCATCATTCCTCCCCTGCCTCTCCGTCTGACACACCGATGCTAACTTTCCCTCGCCCCCAGTTGATCTTACGTCGCTAAGTGCACCAGGGTGATTACCTGCCATGAGGCAACACAGAATTCAGCCAAAGCACGTTGGGAGAACAAACACCTGCATGGAAGGCACTCAAAAGGACGATTCTTATCCTGTAAAACGATTGAGGAAGAAGAAAGAAGGAAGGATGCGAAAGTTTTAGTAGTATTATTCTTATTTAATGAAAACTTGTCTGTGAGTTATATATATAAAGAAATATCATAAACTGAATAAGAAAATTACAAATCTTATTACAATTAAGAAATGACAGTACGAAGCCTACTACAACCAGAAAATAAAATTATAAAACCTAAGATAATCAAAAAAAGAAATATAGTCTTTCCCGCATAAGAAGAATCCATTATAAAATTAACAGAACGGGTCTATAGTAAAATCTCAACAGTCCTTTTCAGGTTGATAAATTTTGCAAAGCAAAGCATCAAACTTGTAACTGAACCTTAATGGACCATAGACTCATTCGAAAATTTGGGCACTACGGTCGTTCAATTTTTAAGTCACTTTTAACTTTCAAGCATGACAGTCCACATCCTCATTTTAGATTCTTTGTTTTTAAATAAAAGTAAAACTCACGTTCTTGACCTTTTTAGCCAAAAACAAAATGTTGAAAGGAAATTTATAAAAGAATAGAATGAAAAATATAGGTGAACACATTCTATGTTCAACAATAAAGTAAAATAGTGTTTTTTTTTTTTATATTGGGATAAACCAATATTGTCTTCATAACGAAAGACTAAAGCCAAATTGATGGGAGAGGCGCTTAAATGAAAAAGTCCTTAAATCATCTTGTTACTAAACTTTTGTCTATTTTGATATCACAATTAAATAGTGGAAAAAGAAGGAGAGAAAAGGAGAAAATAAAACCTTTTATGGGCTCAATAAAAAAGCTATATATGAACTCTGTATATCAATAATAATAAAAATGTTAACATGTCTCTAATTGATTGATAACTTATAGAATTCTCGTGAATACAGATGTTTAACATTACAAGCAGCAAATCTACTTCATGCCTAAGGCTTTCAATCAATTGATTTGATCTTATCTTATTAGGCATATCTTTTTATCCAGTCATTTTGTTAGGGAAGTCTCATGTCAATTAATAGTTGGAACATTATAAAGAATAGATAAGTTCATTTTTTAAATTAGATTTTCTTTTAAAGAAACTTGCAGTGTTAGAGTATATCCTTAAATTTTTGTGAATTTTTATTTTTAAATAAATAAACTCACATATTCATAATAAAAAAATAAATTGTCTTCTAATTTAATAACTTCCACTTCTAGACATTTGATATAATCTTGAAGCAAAAGAATCACCTAAGTATACAAATGTATACAATTATATATTTATATAGTACGTGCTGATGACTAGAAAGTCACAAATAATAATGCACCTGCCCTATCGGTAGCTTCTCTCGTCCTAACTTTCTGGTTCTTAAAAGGATGTGCATCAGAATTGTCACAATTGAAACAAAAATTCCTTAAGAATCGGAGCCCCACTCCATATTTACATTTTTATCGAAGATACCTATAAGGGGCTTGTAATCTAGAAATTTAACAATGAGCGAGAGCCGGTGAGGAATGGTTTTCCACCAACAGAGGGCTCTGGTTCTGGGCCAGAGTTTTGAGCTGCCAGTAAGTATTGTGTCTCCACGAGAAAAACCGCCTGGCCCATTGGGTCTTTACTACTTCATATCGACAGGGGATCCCGTGCTTTCATGATCAGAACTTTGGCCTGGCCTCAGTCTGGAGATGAGTCCCCCCGAGCAACATGAAGGGTGGTCAATTGAAACTACCATTTAGTAGACCCAGTCCAATTATATTGGATAGGTTCAGCATTGGTTAGTCCATATCTGACTCCGAAAAGAGGTTAAAGATGGCAACGAAAAGGGGCAGCAACAAAAGTTTTTGAAAAATCGAGAATCTTTTTCGAGGAGAGAGAAAATGGGGCCCCCTAGTTCCTCTAGCCCGTTGTGGTTAGGTCAAAATGCATTCGGGTCTCACGAAGCCAGTTAGATCATTGGCTGACTGGGAGATTGGACCTTTCGACCCATCCAGGCCTATATGGCAGAATGATGTATTCTTAAGCCTAGTCTTTGTTTTGGATTAGCACCAAGTATATTGTTCTTAAGCCTAGCCCATGTTTTGGATTAGCCCTAGTTGCTGTAATGTTAGGCCTGCAGGGCCCCATGGTGTAAGGGCCTAGCTCACTTTATTTGTTAAAGAAATTATTAGTGTACCAGAAAGAGAAAGCATGTGACACAGAAAGCGGAACGACGGCCAATGCAAAATCTTAGAAAGCAGATTCTTACTAGGGCCTTCATCGGTTCTTTTCAGTTGTAATGATTTCTAATGATAGGGTTTTGATATTTACTGGAAAGAGTCATACATAAAAATATAAAAAAATGATTTACTTGGTAACTAATTTTTATTTTCTAATGAGAGAATAGTCGGCCTAAAGAATATAATTAATAAGACGTAGTTGCAAGCTTTAAATTGGCTTAAAGATGCCTTAAAGATGCCTTCTCTCTGTGTGAGTCTGCACCACCACGAAAATCTTAAGTGTTTTTCGTTAACTGTGCTGTTGCGGGAGCCTGTAGTGCAGAATTTAATTTGGGATTGTTTGTGGAAATAGAATTGAAGAACGACTTTAGTTCTCAGGGGAACTTGTATCTTACATCTGCGGAGAGGGTCTGGTGGACTGAGTTACTTCATTAGTATATCTACTAACACGTTACACGTTACACGCTACAACCATGCGAAAACCGACTGCAATCCTAAACAAATGATGGCTCCTAAGGAAGATGTGAGACACGACCGGAATCTTGCAATTTGCTCATCGTGAATCGCCTGCCGGTGAACCACTGCACGACCTCCCCTCTCTTTCCGCTAACCATACGAATCCACGGAGTTGACGCACTACCGGAGCCCCCTCCCACTCAACTGAAACAGCAATATACTGCTACACAAACTACATTTTAGCACACTTGGAAATGCAAATGGTCACGAACTAGGCTGAAGCAGCTCCTTTTCCACAATTAGACGCACAAACTAGACCTTTGGTGGCCTTACGGGCTTTATCCAGCGCATATAATCTCTAGACAAGTAAGTCACTCCTACAAAACTTTTGTCCTCAAAATTTGAACCTAGTCAATAAGTTTAGCGGGTTACGTAGAATTGTCATTTTTTGTATTTTCAAGATAGTTGCCAGAGAGTAGTTTTCCGACAGTTGTCCCAGAGGCTGAAGAGTGACCTGATGACCATCGGAAAGCTGTTGAAATCCAACGGTCGTCCTCGACTTGAAGTGTCGATGCCAGTTCATGGCTGGCAGATGCTCTGATGTTTACAGGCTTATGAGGGATGGTTACGGGCTTTGTTTCTTCAGTTTTCTTTTCAATTGTAATGATTTCTAAAGATTGCTTTTTGATATTTGATCAAAAGAGCACCGACCTCCTCGCACTCAAAAAAGAAGAAAGGGGATAACAAATAATGACCTAGTTGCACGCTTTTAAAGTGGCTTAATGATGCCTTGTGTCTTTGGGGCTTGTATATAATGCGCCTTGGTCATTAAATTAAGAGCTTTAAGACTGAAAGGTTAGTTTTGACATATTTCATTTAAATATTATTCTTAACTTAAGTCTTTATAAGCCTAAGCTTGTTATTGATATCCATAAGTGCATAATGAACTGCCACAGTTTTGAGTGCTGGTCACACACCAGGTAATTCACCTAATGTAAGTATCCTTTTTTTAAGTAATTCTTTCTATAAATTGTCTCATTTTAGTTTGAACTTAGGAAATAGGGCTAGCCTTAATATTATTTGTTATATATTTTAATCATTAAGGTAGAAAAAAAAAAACTAAGTTTTAGGACTAATTTCGTCATACTTCATTTAAATAGCATTCCTAACTAAGATTCCTATAAGCCTAAATCTGCTAGGCTTCTCATAAGCCCGTAATGCTCCAGCAATGAAGTACAACCAATGAAAAGAGGTTGTCAAAAGTGCCGCTGTCCGACACCTAGCAAAGCTGAAATACCAGACTTCTTTCATGTTATTGTGCTCCGAATTTCCCACAAAAATAAATTTTGGAAAATTTAATTTTGTTTCTTCAAAATCAGTTGTTTCGCCAATACATCGGGGTGCTTCAAGAGAAAGTTGATACATAAAATGAAATGTAGGGAAAATGAAAATTTTTGAAAGCAGAGATTCTTACTAAGGCTTTCTTCGATTATCTTTAGTTGCAATGTTTTCCAAAAATTGCTTTTCAATATTTTATGGAAAGAGTACTGGGCTCCTCACATTTGACAAAAATTTAACTTACTTGGTAACTTATCTTTTATATATTAATGAGACATAGTCCGCTTAAAGATATAAAGGAAGAAAGAAGGAAATAAACGAAGACCTAGTTGCATGCTTTTTGGAGTGGCTTAATGATGCCTTGTCCCTCTGGAGCCTGCACCACCCACGAAAGCCTTAACTAAAGGGGAACTAAAGATATACAGTTTCTGTCTTTTGAACCCAAGTGGTTGCAATTATTAGCTGTGCTGTTGTGGGGGCTGTAGTGTAGAATTCAATTTGGGATTGTTTGCAGAAATATTATTGAAGGAAGGTTTCACTTTCAGAAGAATTTTATTGAAGTCTAGACATTGATTGAAACTTTTGAAAATCTACCATGAGGCTTTCGATAGATCTTTTCTCTCCTCTACTAAAAATAAAAAGGTCATTAGCAAAGCTAAAATACATCACTCGTTCAATAAAACTCATTAGAAAGCCCATTTGCTTCCATTACCATTTGTGAAAATGATATCTAGGTAGGTGCTCCTGAGTCAAAAAAATATTGTTTGTTATCTTTCTCCCTTTCATAAAAGCAAATTGGCTGTTGGAGCTGATGCTTAGGAGGATCATTGTTAACTCGTTGAATAGGAGTTTGTCACACATTTGTATATAATATTGCAGCATGAAACTAGTCTATATGTGGCATTAGATCTTTAAGCATATATCTTGATGTGAAGAAAGATTGGATGGCCTTTGAAGTGTCCTGTCCACTTTGTTCCATGAAGCTTTAAAGAAATTAGTATTACAACTATCTAGACTAGGTGCTTTATCACTCTTCATTGAGAATATAACATTTTTGATTTCTAGTAAGGTAGGAACAAATATGATATTGTCCATGAAGTAGGATTGTACATCTTGTTTATACTTTTCTCAATAAATGTCTCATTGACAGGCTCTTGAGGTGGCTTGTAGCTAAGAAGGTACTTATAGTATTTGATAAATGTATCCTTGATCATGGTGCAAAATCATCTCATACAATTTCATCTTGTAGTGCAGCAGAGCATATCTTGGACCTATTTCTTCTTGATTGAGTGGTTTTTAAAAAACAAACATAGCTAGAACCTTAATCTACTAGTTGTAACTATTAGACCTTGGATTTTTGCTTTAGTAAGCTTTCTTTTGTTTTTAGGATATTAAAATGTCTCTTTGCCATTTTAATCTCTTCTATAATAATAGTTTCCTTTGATGCCTAAGGTATTTCTAGTTTCTTAGACCTACATGCCACACTATTGAAGTGTTGCCTATTCAATTCATGAACATGCATGCTCATGCTATTAAAGGAAATCCCACCACTTTTGTTGCATACCCCATTTCATCTTCCAAAGGGAGGAAGTATAAAATTGACTAATCTACATATCAAAGAACTTGAAAGGTTTTTTAGTTTTAGGAGCTCTTGAGTTAATCTTGGTTATGATTAGTGCATAGTTTGAAGTTCCAAAGCATAGGAATTAGGCTTGAGCATTAGAAAAAAGTTGATTCCAACAAACATTAACCATGATCCCATCTTAATTCTCATGGTCATTCTCTCAATTCTCATGTCTATCAAATAGTGGTCCAAAGTATGTTACATCTTCTAGGTTGGCTTCTTGCAAGCATTGGACTAGATCCTATATCTTTGAGTTGCAACCTTTCATCCCTCCCTTCCTTTCCTAAGGGCATGTAATGGCATTGAAATTTCCACTAATTATCTATCAATGGCTTTTGTAACTACTCATTTGTCTTTCAACATCTCTCCAAAGCTCTTGTCTTTCAATTGGATTATTTGAACTATAAATAAGGAAAGAAAGCTCCTTGTTCCATATGCAGTATATTCTAATCCAAAGTGCATTGTTTGGTTAGATTGTTGAAGCAAGTTGAGAGAAACTTATCCTAGACTCCACCCTATCAATATTCTTAAACAACTACCATCTAGTTATTATCCCATTATGTCCAATCCCTGTGAATAGCATCTTGAACCCTCCTTTTATTTATTGACTTTACTCTTTAACAAAGCAATAATAGACAATTTGTATTCCCCAATAAGTAGCATAACTTATGCTTAGAGGGGTCATGTAACACTTTAGTATACTATGAAGCAATAATCATTAGACTATTTTGGAAGTGGTTCCATTGCCTATGAGCTTCTTCTTTTTCTTCGTTAGACTTTTTATACTTATATCTCCTTTGTTAACCTTGCCATCCTTCTCTGATGTTTCAATAGAATCTTTAACCTTTTTTTTTTTTGGTAGAAATGTAAATTGTATTAATAAATTTTAAAATACAGATGTATAGAGGGATACCCTAGTATCATAAAAGTCACCATATTTCACTCAAAATAACATTTTCTTGAAATCTTTAACCTTTTTATTGCATGAGGAAAGTGGTAAGGACTCATCTCCTTCCAAACTAGACGAGTCTTGACTTTGTCTTCTAGTTGGAGTTGTAGAAATAACTTGAGGTTGGATAGTTTTAGTAATAACATTATTATTTGGATTGATATCTTCAATAACTTGATTCCTTTCAGTAGTGTCACTTAGGAGCTTTCTTCTTAGATACTTTAGGGGATGATGTCTTGATTGCTTTCTTCCTAAAAGCAACTTTTCATACGTCCTTGGCCTCTTTTGTTCTCTTGACTTCCATTTCCTAGTCATCTTGGTTTTCTATGGGCATGTCATTGCTAAGTGGCCAAATAGTTTTCATTGCTTTCATACTTCACATTTCATTGGTACTCTACCTTTACAGATATCATCCATAACTTCTTGTCTAAGAAGTCAATTGCATCTACGAATGGTTTTGTAGCATCCACTTCAATACAAATTCATGTATAATTCAATTTCTTCGTTTGTTCAGTAAGGTTATTTGCAGCAACAGTCAACCAATTGTAACGATTTCTAAAGATTGGTTTTTGATATTTTATGGGAGTAGCACCGGGTTCGTCGCACTCAAAAAAGGAAGAAAGAAGATAACGAATGATGACCTGTTTCATGTTTTTTAAAGTAGCTTAATGAAGCCTTGTCCCCCTGGGGTCTGCACCACCCACGAAAATCTAAAGCAAAAGGCGGCATGTAAAGATATACACGTTTCTGTCAAGGTTGCTGAGAACCTGCGTGGTTGCGATTATTAACTGCGCTGTTGCGGGGTCTGTAGCAAAGAATTTAATAGAATTGAAGAACGACTTCACTTTCAGAGGAACTTGTATCATGTATCTGGGGTGAGGGACTTTCTTGCTTATAAACAGAGAGGCAGCTCCCTTCTTTTGGTGGGAAAGCAAAACTGCTTGATATCCAAAATAGAGCCAGAGGTCTTTGCAGCTCTTCTCCTTGATCTGCCTAGGCAAAAGAAAGTCACATCTCCATGGCAGGTGGAGTACCCTTCTTTATTTGTCTCTCTTTATCTCTTCCTTGGGATCACAGATCTTTCTGTTGTATCATATCACTTAGGTTTCTAAGTTTGGAGTATTCTACCCTTTCTTTTAGAGCTTAAAGTTACTTATGATTATTATTCCAGTGATTTTGCGTTATTACGGAACATCTGTGTTGGATACAATTAGTTGTACTAGTTTTGACATTTTTTCCTCTCATGAGCATCGTGTGCTTTTTCTAAAAGTAGAAGTAATTCTGGACATGATAGGCTTCAAGTATCCGGATTTGAATAAGCATAATTATATGACATTTGATACTCTAGAGATTCAATAGGTATAACAAAGAGTACTTTAACAAGTAAAAATGTTTTACTAAACATATAATTCTTTGTTTCTTTTTGCTCTTGGGCAGCAAAATGAGTTTTTAGAAAGGACCAATGAATGACAAAAGGGAACATTTATGCCACAAAATAAGTTAGTTTGCACTTCTAATTTTACCCCTCCTTGTACGATAGTTTTCATTCTCAAGGCTCTGGCATAGCCATAATATACTTTTCATTTATTTATTTATTTAATAAATAGGTTATATTAACATAGTCTGTTCAATACATAGTACTTTTCCGTGGCTCTTTGATTAGTGTTAAATGTATCACTTTTAGTGGCAAACTCCAATTTTAATCCTTAAAACAAAACCAAAAGTACTATAAACAACTAATATTGTATAATTGTGTCTTCTTTCTTGTTTTGCATATGCATGCAGTACATGTGAAATCTCATACGTCTATAAAGTGGATAGCAAAGAAACTCAAATGAGAAAAGTGGTCAAATCTATATAAAGTATTTTTCAGACATATGTGTCCTTCTAAGTTTTCATATTTTATTGAAATTAGTGAAATGTATGTGGATGGCGTCTCTAGTGATCCGCACTGTAATTAAGGAAATGTATGTAGATGATGTCTCTTGTGATCCTTACCTCTCGTTTGATCACATTATTCGAGTTTTCTGAAACAGGAAAAGGAAAAAATGGGGAAATGGATAGAAATACTTCTGGTTCGGCAGACAAAAACAACCATCATGCTCACTTGGTAAATGAAATGAACCAGGAGTTGTCTAGCTTGCCCCCGTTGTCTTCTACGTGCAGTATTTATAGAGCTCCTGGGCGACTACGTCATGGCAATGAAAAGTCTTATATACCGAAAGTAGTTTCTATTGGCCCGTTTCATCATGGCGGGAAAGAATTACAAGCCATGGAAGAACATAAAAGAAGGTACCTTGACTATCTTATTCGCCTAAGAAAAGTGAGTTTGGGAGACTATATCAATGTTATAAAGCAAAACGAAAAAGAGTTGCGTGATTGTTATGCTGAAGCCATTAAGTTTAGCAGTGATGAATTTGTAAAACTCATTCTAGTGGATGCTGCCTTCATCATTGTTTTCTTACTCATGTTTGAGCTTCGTGAGATACGAGATGAAACGGACCGCATATTTGGAAAACCATGGATGATACAGGACGTATGGCTTGACATGCTGTTACTTGAAAATCAGCTTCCCTTCTTCATTCTTCAGGATCTTTTGGACAATGGTGAACCACTCATATCCATCACTGGAAAGGTTGACATATTTGGTCTTTCGTTTACCTTCTTCAAACAGCTAATGCATTTGGAGGTTAGCGAAAGCAAATCACAAACAATCCGTGATTCTACAATTCAACATTTTGTTGATCTCCTAAGGCACTTATATCTACCTTTGAACTGGCAGCCTAGAGGGGAACTTGAAACACTAACTACTCCCAGCATAACAGAGTTACATCTAGCCGGAGTCACATTTAAAGTTGGGTCAGGTGAAAACTTATTTGGCCTTCACTTCAAGAATGGGCTTCTAGAAATTCCGAACCTTATAATAAGTGAGGAAACAGAAATCTCAATCCGTAATGTACTTGCCTTTGAGCAATGCTATTACGAAGATAACTGTGTGAATGAATATGTTTTCATCATGAATCGCCTTGTTAATACCCAAAAGGATGTGAATATTATGGTCAAGTACGGAATTGTGGAGAATAGGCTTGCTAACAATAAGCGAGGATCATTTCTCATGAACAATCTTATAGATGGGCTTGTGGTGAATTTTGGTGATTTCCGTTTTGCTGGTCTTTCTAAAGATTTGAATGAGTACTACAAAAAACCATGGCACAAGTGGATGGTGGACTTGAAACAAAAATATTTCAATTCACCATGGACCATACTATCTTTACTCGCAGGTGCAACCATCCTTATCCTCACTTTCATACAGACGGTGTACTCCACAAAGTCTTCCAATCCCAATGGAAATAGGCCTTGAAATGTCACCATTTCATCATTCCGTGGCGGTTGTTTCTCATCTTGGTGCAGTTGTACTTGTTGTGCTTGTATCCTGTTAAATGTAAACATTGATAATGCTTTGATATTGTGTTAAAAACTACTTTTATTCTAAAACGATATGATAAGGTGTGTACTTTTATAAAGCAATATCTACTGCTATGTTTGTACTATCTTTCTATCAATTAAATGGTCATACTGGAGTGCTTACGCTAATAAGCTCGGCTTCAACCTAGTTAAATTTTCCTTTCTGTAGTTCATAGACTTTCACTTTGTCTCATAAGTAATTTAGATTGACTTCAAAGGTTATAAGCACCCCACGGTGCTTGGCCATGTTGGTCTAAAATAGTAGAACTAAGAACACAAAGTATGTTATTAAGGAAACTGAAAAGCACAACAGGGCATATGTTATCTTCAATGCTCTAGAGGTAGAGCCCGTGATGGTAAGCGAGCTAAAGGTAAATGATTATGTACTGGGTTTCAGTTGTTCAACTGCTATTTATTGTTGAGCTTTCTAGACATTCTCTCTCAATTGGAGCTTTTCTTAGAATTCATAAAATATCATATTGCAAAAGGTCATCATCTATCTAATGTGAAATTACGCCATCACACTCTTTGGTAAGACTATGCTTGAGTTCAGAGGGAGTAAATAACTAGTTGAATCTTAATCCAAACTACAATGGGAGATAGCTAACTAGGTTGTAAATATAAATGACCATAAAAAAGGTTATACAATCCTTTTTAATGTAATAGCTTCTTTCTCATTTTCGAAACCTAAGTAAATAATTAGGTAGTATTTATCAATTATTATAAGAAATCTAAAATTCAAAATTTTGAATCAAAATTTTTATGCAACCTATTAAAAATAAATAATCAAGACTAAAGCTTTAGGATTTTCCATGATTTCCGAGATTCATTCTTCAATAGCAACACCTTTCTTAACGATGATCCATAGCTATGTGAATGACTCCTTTGAGTGCCTTGAAGCCCATTTTTTTGCTAGTTTTTTACTTATTTATTTTCAAAAAACGGCTTGTAAGTACTTCAATAAGCAATGCAATGAGCTCTTAACGGCTGTTATTTAAGCGGATTCAAAAAATTAGGTTACTCTCTGAACAATCTCGACTTTTCAAAGCAAAGGTTAAATAAATATGGGAACAGATGATAATGCTAAGAATCAGCTTCCACAATTTTTGCTTAATTGGATTTCGTGACTTTAGTTGAGAAACCTAGACCATAAAGGAAAAGTATCATCGCTAATACTCTGATTGTTTGATTACTAGTATTAACTTATCAATCACCTCTCCCTGATGGAATCAACATTAGCCTTTCCTCAGACGAGATGACCTTCACCACGTTGATGTTTTCAACAAAAGGTTAATGGAAACAAGCATATGAGAAGGTAAACTGTAGATCAGCTGCTACTAACAAATGTTGGGAACTTGTGTGTTGAGTAACAAAACTAGGAAGGACAGAATCAAGTTCAAGGAAAAGAAGAAGAGTCGCTATTTTCTAGAATTGGTAGAAAGTCCTTTTTCTAGAATTGAACCTTTTGCTGATCATCTAAGATGCTTATATCTACCTTTGAACGGGCAAAGTAGAGGGAAACTTCAAACACTAACCACACGAAACATAACGCAATTACACCATGCTAAGAGTAACATTTAAAGTTGGGTCAACTATAAACTTATAGACCTTCGATTGCTAGTTGTGTTGATTATAGACCTTCGATTGCTAGTTTTGTTGAGTAACAAAACAAGAAATTTAGAAACTTATTAGAGGTGGAATCTCCCGTAATTTACTTGCCTTTCGGAAATGCTATCATAAAGATAATTGTGTTAATGAATATCTTTTCATCGTGAATCTACTTATTAATACACAAAACTATGTGTACTTAATGTTCGGGTAAAGAATTGTGGAGAATAGTCTTGGCTATAATAAGACTGCTCATTTCTTATTACATGTGGGCTTACTTTCGACTTTATTAAATTCTATTTTGCTGGTATTTGTAAAGAGTGGAGCAAGCACTATTGAACCAAAGCACAAATGGATGACAAACTTATAGTCACTTTCACTAAAACTTAAAGAGTATTTTATTTAGATAGACATTCTAATGTACTACATAAAATAGGCATAGATAAGCAAAAGATTATGAGAGCTCTATCTTTTCTTTTCTTTTTTAAGATGAATAGAGTTTATTCATTTAAGAATATCTAAAAATAAGAAAATATAAAAACTTAGAAGCGTATCTCACCATTCCAATTTATCTAAAAGAAAATCAATTCATCTATAAGAGTTCTATCTTCTTTTGGGAAGCTTATCAAAAGAAAAAAGAAAAAAGTCCACTCTATAACGGGCTTACGACATCTTGATTGAGTTTGTAGACAAAAAGGTGATATTCGAATATTATTGAATACGAAGGACACAGGGAAGCTGCTGTAATCATTCACGAGGGGTAGGTTTGCTGGCCTTGAGCGTGTTATAAAACCCTTAGTAAGAAACCATACAAATCTAATGTTGATTTTGTAACAATTACGGTGTAAAAAAATGTAGTTTCATACGGAGGGTAAAATGATGTCATTTTGTTATCCGTCGGTGCATGAAGGGATTTTTGGCCTGAACCCCATTTCCCCTGTGCTGTGTGATCGTTTGGTAATTTTGTTTGTTTTTCTCTCAAAACCCAAAACGCTAAACCAAACTCCCAAGACCCTAATTTCATATCAAATGCCAT
Source organism: Casuarina glauca (assembly GCA_028551395.1). Classification (NCBI taxonomy): domain Eukaryota; kingdom Viridiplantae; phylum Streptophyta; class Magnoliopsida; order Fagales; family Casuarinaceae; genus Casuarina; species Casuarina glauca. Next base: position 23,970,552 of record CM052351.1, on the reverse strand, counting down.
GTCGTGGTAATTGTTAACGGAGCAAGGCCATTTTCGAGGATTTGAAATGTATTGAGTCCATCAAGAGGAGGCTTTCCCCAGCAAATGAGAAAACGAAAAATGTCAGCTTAAGGAGGTAAGACCAAATCAATCGATTGAGAGCCTTAGGCATGAAGCAGAGCTGTTGTCTGTAGTAATAAAAATCCCCATCCATCCATAATGGTACAAGTCATCAAACAATTGACAGGGACCACTACTACATTTTCTGAAATGTCAGCGCGCAATCAACGTTGCATATGTCAACCAACAGCCTTGCTACAACCAGATTTCCAAGCCTAAAATTTTGTATAAACACATAGTAGGATTGACTAAAGGATGAAGCACCTGATAGCTTAGACCATTTTTAGTAGAGTGTGAGGGTCCATCTCAAAACCTTAAGGCATTAGAAGAGAAATTCTTATCACTTATAAGACTATAGGCTCATTCTCTCACTTCAAATGTGGGACAATACCCACCTTCAACACTTGCCCTCACTTGCATGCTGATATAAATATTGCAAGTAGACTGAAGCCTAACTTTGGGGCACTGTGGTTTATGAAGCAGAAGCCCACCTTTGGCTTTGATACCGTATTAAAGTGTGAGGGTACATCCCAAAACCTTAAGGCATTAGGTGGGAAATTATCATCACTTACAAGACCACAGGCCCATCCTCTCACTTTAAATATGGGACAACACCCATTTTCAACAATTTCAATAAGGAACACATTCATCCGGTAATGGGCCAAAGTTACCTCAAAACAGCAATCTCTCCTTAATTGAAGTTGTCTAATTTGGAAGAATGTTTAATATGTGCTTCCAAGCGTAGTTAAAGAATGCTTGACTCCTTAACCAAACCGTATCCATCTCTTTACCAAAGTTCTAAACGCTGGAGATTTCTTTATCCTCGCAATAGGTCTCATTCACCCCAATTCAACACCGGCAATACTAATGTGGTTGCTTTTGCTGGTCTCAGTAGCAAGGAACCCAGGGTTCATCACCATAGCCAGTGTTGTCTTCGGGTCTAATCCTCCCATCAATCTTGTTGCTCCTCTCAAGGCCTTCCAAGTGGACAAGAATGTGGTGAACTATCTTCAAAAATAATTTTGGATGCATAATAACTAAAAAAAAAAAAAAGAGATTTATGCAATAGCCAATAATGAATCATTAGGCCTTCCAATTGACCTTCAAATATTAGAATTCTAGATTCTACTGAATTATAACATAAAGAGCACCTAATATTTATGAGTATACAGACTTAGTAAAGGGATAAGTACATTAAAGCACAATAGTTTTGGTTTTGTTAGCAGGTTAGCGACATATTTGTAACTTTGATGTTTTTAGTGTTGTCTTATTAACAAAGATGCACCTTCATAATTAAAAAATATCCAACGTTACAGAAAGGCTTTTTCACTACTTAGCATTCTTATTCTAACAAGCACGAAATCATAATTATCCATCATGTGATTATGAAAATTAGATTATATTTTTGTAACAATTACTATACTTGAACTATCTATCGTATCATAGAAACTAATAGCCTAATAGGTGAGCTACAAACACATCTAATAGCCTAATAGGTGAGCTATAAATACATCTAATAGCCTAATAGGTGAGCTACGAAAACATCTAATACCTAAATGGTTCGCTACAAAAACACCTAGTAGCCTAGTACATTTGCATCCTACTTGAGAATCCCCGGTAACAAAAAATTCCACAAATGCTTCTAAATTAATAGTTAGGCATTAGTTGACAGGAATAAATTCCTTCATTTTCTTTTTCACCTTCCATGTATGATTATCCCCTTCTACGACTTACTCAAATATTTCACACATAAAATTACATCGTAGAAACTATGCATAAGCAATTTAGTTCAAAACAGTCTAAGAATATGTCATCTACAGTTGATGATGGGTGATGAAAGACAAAGAAAATACAAAAGCCTACAAGCTAGTGTGCCTCTTTTTTGGCCATAATGTCAAGTACAGATAAACAGTAATTACCATACTAAAATGTCACGTACAGGTTGTTTAATGGTAATTCTTCTTTTTGTTGCTAGCATTTGTACTTGTGTCATCATCTATCTTTTCTACTGATCGACTTCCTTATTACCATATGTAGTTTGTCATTTAATTTGATAGAAGAGACAACACAAAAGCCTTCTATCAAAATTAGCTCTAAATGATGCCTAGAAAATTGTAAATCTAAAATTCATCTTTCCTTAACTAACCATTTTCGAATTAGTTGGAGACCAAAATATAGGAAAATATCACTCAGAATTTTATATTACTATTACATGATGTTACAACATGCAAACTAATTGTAACTTCATTTGAAATGTCTAATTATTCATGATACGCCATAACAATATTTCTCTAATTATTATCTCTCGAGAACTGCTTTTGAAGATAGTTCACCGCATTCTTGTCTACCTAAAAGCCCTTGGTAAGATCGTTAATATTGATGGGATTATTAAATCCAAATACCGCATTTGCTATGGTGATGACCTCTAAGTTCTAGCTACTAAGACCAACGAAGGTAACCGCATTGGTATTTCTAATGTTGAATTAGAAGTGCATGAGACCAATTTGGAGACAAACACACCCCCGAGTTCCAGCTACTAAGACCAGCGAAGGTCCTCCCATGCATATTTTGAAGAACCCTTTGTTATCTTTGATGCTATGTTTACCTTTCATTATATTGTGTATTCTCGCTTATTGGGTAAGGGGTGTAAAAATATGCATGGGAACACAACTATTTGTAGAGGCAAACTCTTAACGGTGCTGAAATGAACGTTCTAAGTGGGAAAGAAATGATCTTTGAATAACATTCAAATGTAAAAGTTATTCTCTCAACTTATGGGCTTACCTATGGAATAGATTATGGGACTTTTTAATTAGCATTAAAATCCAAGTTGATTTCTTCAATTCTCATTAACTTTGAACCTATATAATTTGATCAATGTATAGGAGCACAAGTGAGTATTAAAAACAAAAGTCCACCATGAGAAAAAAATTATCAATGGATAATATTTAAATGAAAATATTATTTTTTTAATTCATAAACTAACTTTTAGCTTGAATTACGAATTTTCTAATAAATGAATCCATGTTCTTACCAAACTTGACAAGTGCATACTTGATGCTTAGATGACTTAATTAGCTACCACTTAGATGACTTAATTTGCATGTTAGAGACCGACAGGAAATAGCATGCAGTTGCTTCTTGTAATATGCAACCATAGATTAATATGAATAGACATATACCATATGATTTGTGTGGCTTTAGGTGTAAACTAGAATATTCACAAATCTTAATGTATTTAGCTTATTTAATTCATATGTAGACTCACAGTGACTTAATGAGCTAAGTAGGTTCGTTATACCTAGACATAGGATAGTGAATAAGTTAGGAAATTCCGCCATCACATGAGTAGAATCAATCTCGCTAGTATGGATGATCGACATTTGTAACTAGTAATTAGGTGAAATCGAACGTTCTAGCATCTTTGGTTAATCAAGTTTAAGTTAAATTTAGTTCTTTAGTCCATGTTTTACCATTTTCAATTGGCTAGATAAGCTTTAGGAACTATTCATTGTTAGTACTTAATTAGTTTAGTAAGCACCAGTTCCTGTAGGACGATACTCATACTCATCATTATATTACTTGTTTGACATGTACACTTGCATGTAGAATTTCACCGAACAAGTTTTTGGCGCTGTTGCCGGGGATTGGTTGTTTTACTACTGATTAATATTAATACCGAATAGCTTCTTAGTTTAATCTAGCTTTTGTCTTTCTATTTTATTTCTACTTTTAATCTTGTATTTTGTTGCAAAAAAAAAAAAAAAAAGATGGAGAACAATGATGGTACATGTAGACTGTTGAAAGATTATGCACTATCATTTTGGAATGCCACATTAAGCTTCCAGAGGCCTGTAATTCTAGCAAACAACTTTGAGGTCAAGCCTGTGCACATCAAGATGCTTCAAAGATCTGTGCAATATGGTGGGCTACCAAATGAGAATCCAAATGCTCACGTTGAAGCATTCCTTGAATTCTGTGACATGATTAGAGATCATGGAGTCACAGAAGATGTTATCAAGTTAAAACTATTTCCATTTTCTCTTAGAGATACAGCTAAAGATTGGTTCTCTTCACTTCTTGCAGGATTGATTACTACATGGGATGATTTGGCTCAAAAATTTCTTAGTAAGTTCTTTCCTTTTGTAAGATCTGCTAAATTGTGTAACGACATTTTCACTTTTGAGCATATGAATAATGAATTATTGTATGAAGCTTGGGAGAGATTCATGGAACTTTTAAGGATATGTCCAAATCATGGACTACCCACGTGGCTACAGGTATAAACTTTTTATGATGGGTGTAATATGAATCTTCGTTGTGTAATTGATACAGCTGCAGGGGACTTACATAGCAAAACACCAGAAGAGGCATTTAATTTTCTAGAGGAGATAGCAGTTGATAATTATCAATGGTCTACTGAGAGACTACCAATGCATCAAGCAAGTGGAGTCCATAAAGTAGATACCCTCGCCGACTTACATGTAGAATTGGAAGTGTTCTTAAAGAATAGAGAATGTGAATTTTGTGCTGGAGCACATGAGAGCACAAAATGTCAAGTAGGTAACCCTTATGCTCATTATAATGATTATGCTAATTTTGTTGGGATTCCTAGCAAGTTACAAAATGATTATTACTCCAATATGTACAATTCGGGATGGCACAACCATAAAACCTTTTCATGGAGTAACCCAAGTGAGATGAGACCTCAACCAACATTTTGGCAAATAGAAGAGGTGAAACCTAACTTAGAAGACATGATCAGCGAGCTAGCCAACACCACACAGAACATTTCAGAGAGGACTAAAGCAAGTTTTCAAAGAAACGAAGCTTCATTCCAAAGATTAGAGGTGCAAATGAGTCAACTGATCAGCATGATCTCGGAGAATCAGGAGGGTTCTTGGCCTAGCGATGTGGAGAAAAGCCCTATAGATACCATAGAGGCAATAACCCTAACATGTGGCATGCAATTGGGAGAAGATAATGTTCACACGAACATTTTTAAAGAAACGAATAAGGATATCAGCATACAACTTAAGGAGGCACCGAGGAACAACCTTGTTCTAGTAAATCATGAGTCCTTTATGCCTCCAACTCCATCTACCCAAATATTCCAGCAACGCGTAAAAGATAAGCAGTTTTTGGAATTCCTTGATATATCTTTAAAACTGCACATTAACATTCCTTTTGCAGATACTCCAGTTCAAATATCTAGTTGTGCAGAATTGTTAAAAGAGACACTGATAAACAAAAGGAAGCTGGAAGTATATGAGACAGTCGTGCTTATTAAAGAATGCTCAACCATTAAACGACACAAGCTGTCTCCTAAACTGTTGGAGTTTCATCCTCCTTAAGTAACAATGTGGAGGATAGTTTGGCTGAAAACTATAAAGCAAACGCTTTTTAGGAGGCAACCTAAGTATTTTGTTAGAAGTTTGGTTAGAAGGCTATCACCATATGCTCATCACAGCTCCATTTTGACAACTTGCAATCAGGGGAGTTTTCCTTGTTCCTTCTTACTATTGCTTTATTTTCTTTTATCATTGAGGAGAATGCTTCATTTAAGTTTGAGGGTGCTGCTATTGTTGGAAGTGTGTTGTTTTGTTGGGTTGCGTTGGAGGTTGTGTGTAGTGGAAGTTGCTGTTGCGTTGGAAGTGTATTGGAAGTGCTTTTTGTTATGTTTGTTGCGCTGGAAATGTTTTTTTGGAAGTGTTATGTTAAAATTTTCTGTTTTATGTTAAAATTTGTGTTAGAAAGTCTATTTTTTTGGTGAAAAATCTTTTTCTTGTGTTGGACCATGATTTCTATGATTGGATTCTTTATTGTGCATTCTTGGTAATTCTTAGGGAGATGTAGATTTTGTTCGAACTTGTAATTGTGGAATGATGTAAGTGTGATTCTGATTATGTTGATTCACTTATTGAGCACCTAAAGTCTGCATTTTCTTGAAATTGTGTGTATCTCTAGAGAACATTCATGTGAAGTATGTGATTTTCTTGGATCTCACCTGAATCTTAGAATTTACTTAAGTTCCTCTTGAGGTGAAATCCTAGGTTGCATCTAACTAAGAAAATGATTTAAGCCATCTTTGGATCGATTGAGCCTTTCAAGCTAACCTTATTTACTTATCCCCAGTCACCCCGCTGAGCCTTGTTCTTATCTTGATTTTGTTGAATGACACCTGCATATATATCTCTGAGCCTTTTGATCAATTTGTCCTATTGTCCTATACCCATGAACATATTGACTTCTGGTGTGTACAAGTTTATTTGAGTATGAGAGAAGTCGAGGGGAAGCATGTAGTATGATTGATTGTAATAATTGCGTGTGGGACAATTTGTAAATGCAAATGCAATTGCAAATGAAAAAGGAAAAAAAAAAGAAAAAAAAAAAAAATAGAGAAGCATTTGCTTTAGGATGAAATAATTTTATTATCTTTTGTAAGATTCAAGTCACATAGTTCTCTAAAGGAGATCTTTGAGCATTATTATCGAATATCATTGATAAGAGAGAATTGAGGTGGCTATACATGTAAGTGTTTTTGTTTTGCTTTATTGTTGCACACAAGATTATGGCTTTTGTATAGTGTCAACATATGATTGGACATGAAAGAATGAGACTAAGTGGTGGTGAAAAGATCATTTTCATGAAGTGAAAAGGTAGCGAGGGGCTAGAGTTTTGATGAGATCCTAGAAAGTAATGTGTTCATGGGTTATTTGAGCTTAAATGACTTTCATCTTACCCTTAGCCTAGCCTTACATTACATAGAGACAGCAGTAAAAACGATGATAGCCGCTTCAAGACTTCTACTTTTTAGCCCTCGCATGCCCCCTTGTCTTTACTTATGTCCCAAGTCCTCTACAAGACTCGTGTTTCAACTAACACTTCTTTTTCTTGTGGTACGCAGTTTTTTGGAAACATCTAGGTTTGCCTTTTTCTATCATGCTAGAACTCTACTTACTAATGATACCTATGCCTGGAGAAAATATTTACGTGACAGTCTTCCGGAAGTGTTTTGTCCCTTACATCCTGTCTTCCCTTCTACAGTATTTGTGAATCGAATGTTCTACAAGGACCCAAATGTCGTTACCGCCGACTATTTCTCTTTCCAAGAAGCACCAAAAATCCACTTGGTTCAAATGTTACACCCTTGAATTTAGACCAAAAATACTAGGCCTCAAATATTGTAGCAGCGATGGTGTGAAGTAAAATGATTTCTCTTTTTTATTTTCTTTTTCATTCATGCACTAGCAAAAAATATAGACCAAGTACATGATTAAAGTTAATTTCACTTTATAGCCATAATGTTAGATATCACTAAACTTTCGCTAATACATAATCTTTTTTTTTCTTTTTCCCTTTTGCAAAATTATTTGTAAGAATAATAAAGAAACAAAAAGAGACAAGTGGGAGGCATATGATATGATTAAGTGAGAAGTGGTATTAAGAGTTTTAAAAGCTATTAATACGTCTCAGTATTTAGTTGATCTTATAAGTAATTGTATTATTATGACAAGATTTTCAATAAATTTTAATGGAGAGCATGCAAATTACTTTGAAAGTACTAATGGACTAAAACAAGGGGACCCATTATTTATATATTTATTTGTACTAATTATAAAGATACTTAATAGAATTATTATTATAAAGACCTCCAAATCCGCTTTTAAGTTCCACCAGTGATGTAAACTTAAAAAAAATTACTCATTTGTATTTTGCTAATGATTTGTTTCTTTCCTCTTATGGTGATATAACTTCAATACCTTGAATTTTAGAAGTTTTACAAGAATTTGCTCAACTCACAGTTCTACATTACAACCTAAGTAAATGTCAATTATTCTTTTCAAGATTATCAAAGCAAAAGCAACTTCTTAATTTATATCACTTATATTTTCCTATAGGTACACTCCTTATTCGATATTTTGGAGTTCCTTTAATTATGAAAGGACTTATTCATGCTAATTGCAAGGGTTTGATGGATAAAAATATTTGAAAGAATAGAAGGTTAAAGAATAAAACATCTTAGTTATACAAGAAGGTTATAGTTAGCAAAATTAGTTTTCATTTCCATATGTATATTTTGGGTGCAAGTTTTTATACTACTAAAACAAACAAGTTATAAGATTGAGAAATGGATTAGGAACTTTCTATGGACAAGTAGTATAGATACACAATGCTCTCACAAAGTAGTTTGGCAAATAATCTATTCACTAAAGAAGGAAGAGGGATTGAGGTTATTGAATCTTAAACTTTGAAATAAAGTTCTCTTAGGATGTATACTTTGAAATCTCATTAATCTTCCAGACCTTTTTCTAGGGAGTAAGTGAATTTATAGTACAAAAGATAAAACAACTTCAGTAATGTAGTTTGATATAAAAGATTCTATGGCATGGAGTTGGAGAGGTCTTCTAAAATTAAGGCTCACACTTATTATGGTTCTTTATAGATCTACTTATTGCTGTAAAGAAATTTATTAGAACCTTTGATCAGGTAATGAAAAAGTAAATTGGCATAATCTAATTTGGGCTAGTAGCATCAATAAATATAATTTCAGTGGATGGAGTTAGAGATTGACTTTCTACAGTAGAAGGAATAGTATGATGTCTCTCTTCAGTTAATTTATATTCTAATTTTTGTCAATCCTATATTGAAAAATAGGAGTCATCCTTTTTTTAAATGTACATGGAAAAATATGGTTTGAAAGACTATCCTTGGTTAGAATGGAATTTAATGTCATATTGAAAGATAGAATGAAGAACTGCAACAAATAATTAGAGTAATTAAAGGAAAAAATTTGGCTACAAAGTTTCTTAAGATATCTTTTTTAACTTGCATTTATTGTATATGGGTAGAATGAAATAAAAGACAATTTCATAATAGAGCAGTTGACATTCCAATCATGTTGGCTAAAGCAAGAAAAATTGTACAAAGAAAAGTTACTTTGGTTTAAAATATATAACTCTCATAGGAAAATGTCATTTTGACTAAGATTGGAGGCTTTTAACTTGCATTAATTTTTGTAACGTTAAGATATATTCCTATGTTTTTATATACTACTTTTTTTATTAATGTAAACTTACATTTCTACCAAACAAAAAAAAAAAAAAGAGACAAGTGAGTTGAAAAGGATTCTAAGTTTCAAATAATCCATCACATTTACATGTCACTATTTCCTTTCAATGATGCATCCTATTGCCTTGATCAATTTTCTCTTCATCTTTGGAACATTTAAGGAGTATTCGGTTTTTAGTCTGCTGCATTAGTAAGCCATTGAGCCATATCAAAAGCATGCTGGCACGTTATTTTTATATTTCAACTTCTTGCTTCAACTATTGGATTGTGGAGAGTCTAATTTCAAGAACGTTACGGTGTTAGGTTCTAGGGTATTCATTGTACAAGTTCATAGGAAAAGAGAGATGCTAAGAAAATGGGAAGAGAGGAGAATGACATTGAGAATGATTGGTGAGGCCCATTTAATTTATTCTCATGGCGGTCATTTTTTTGAATATTTTACCTTTCTTGTGGATATATAAAGAGCCTTAAAATTTTCATTCGAACAAAATATTGTTTGTTAATTCTAAAAGTGAGTTAGAAATCTTATTCTCAATCTAATAGTGTCATTTTGGATATCAAACAGCATTATCATTCTACAAATTTAAAAATACCAACCCCCCAAGCTAAATAGAAAATAGAAGTGTTCAAACCATTTTCGTATAGTTATTTAGTCCCTTGATCCTAAAATATCTCTCATTGTCTACGTTTACTTAAAACATGTGCACAGATGTTTTATTGAAATATGAGAATGGCCTCTACATGATAATTGTTATTACGAGAAGAGCGTAAGATCGAACCGAGTTTTAAATGTTTGAAGTACCCATCGGCATAACAAAAGAAGGAGAACAAAAGATTAGTAATGAGATAAGGTCAACCCCTTTGATAAAGAGCTTTTGGGAGGACGACTATACATTCGCCATATCTTTGGACATCAGCATTTATATGGAAAGCCTAGCACTAATTTCATTGCTTAGTAGAAAGGAATATGCCTCTCAATTGTCATGGCTCTTGTAGCATGAAATTAAGCTCTTGTTATCTTTAGTTTTCTTGGACTCATTCTATATCATACACTTGCATGTCTTATACTCTAGAACATTAACATGAGTTTGTATTGTAATTACTTTTTCTTTGACTAAGATGTTACCCAGGTGCTATCATGTTAAAGGACAAGTCAATGACCAATCAACAGTCAGCATCCATGTCAATGCCTACATCAAACTCCATGCCATGTCAGCCCTAACTCAACTGGTGCCGTGCAACCCAACGCGACTCGATGGACCCACTTAGGGATCCGACAGCAACCTATGATTTCGTCCCTCGTGGTCACCCAACTTTCTTGCCGTCACCGTCACCAGAATTCTTATCATATCGAGTGATTCGATTGTGCATTATTCTCGGTTGTAGATTCTATATAGGTTTATATACTCAATTGTATCCATTGTTCTAATTATCAGGAAAATCAATCAATCAAAATTTCACAGAAATTAGGGTTTCCAATTCTTCCCTCTTCTTCATCTTCCTCTCCGTATTCCAGTGACCTAATTTCTGGTTTTTCCTTCATTCACAACAATTTTGTTCTACTCTTTGTAATTAATATACATTTCACACAAAACTAAACCATACCATTTGACCTTCAAATATTAGAATTCTCAATTTTGTAGAACTATAACTTCATGAGTACCAAGTATTTATCACTATACACACTTAGTAAAGGATAAGTACACGAAAAGTACAACAGTTTTAGTTTTGTTAGTAGGTTGGTGACATACTTGTAATTTTGATGGTTTGAGTGTCTCTTTATCAACAAAAATGCACCTTCATGATTAACAAATTTCCAATATGATAAAGAGAGTTTTTCATTACATATCATTTTTATTCTAACAAGTACTAAATCATAATTATCAATCATTTAGTTATGACCATTGGATTATGTACTATACTTGAACTAATAATGGAATCATATAAAGGCTACCGAAGATTTACAAAAACATCTACTAGCCTAGTTGATATGCATCCCACTCGAGCATGCCCACTAACATATAAATCCGTAAATTCTTCTTAGGGTACTATACTTGAACAGACTATCGTATCACATAAAGGTAACCGATGAGCTACAAAAGATCTAATAGCCTAGTAATATGCATCCGTCTTGAGCTTGCCCACTAACATAGAGATTTCCAAATTCTTGTAAGCTAATAGTTCGACGTTACTTGATGGCAATATTTTCTTTCATTTTCTTCTCACTTTCCCTTGTACGATTCTATGCATATGCAATTTATTTGAAACATTCTAAGAATCCATCATCCATAACTGGAAGCGGTTGATGAAAAACGAAGAGAAGACGAAAGCCAACAACCTTGTGTGCTTCTAACTTGGCAACAGGTGGACGACAACTAAACAGTAAGTACCATGCGCAAATATCACGTGCATGCTTGTTTAATAGGAGCTCTTCTTTTATTTTCCAATATCATGCTGCAAATAAATAAAAAATGGCAAAATGGATCAACACAACAATATAGCTCTTTTCTAGAAGGAAACAAAGATTACATATAGATGTTGGACATTTTGCAGCTCGCATCATTTTGTTCTCACTTGTCTCACTGATTGTCTTTTCTATTAATCAACTTCTTTATTATCTATTGTTTCTCATTTAATTTGATGGAAGAAAGCCACGTATCAAAATGAGCTGTAAATGGGATATGAAAAATTTTGAATTCAAAATTTAAGATTTTAAGATTTTGGAATAAATCCTCGCCCTTTCTTATAGGTAGTATTTTTTAATTGTATCTTAAATCAAAAAAGGGAGAGACAGAGACCAATGGAAAGAAATAGCGCGAGACAGAGAAAAAAAGGTGGGAATTATATTATATCAGACCTTTTGTGAGTCTTATTTTAAGATCCTTCCACTAGAGGGAAAGAATTTCTCACCCCTATTTATTGTCATCGATCTTATACAATGAAGCATATCATTATTTTTTTCGTGATAACAAACTAAAAAGCCAAGTTATTGAAAATTATGAATTTAAATAAAATTTATGACCAAAAAGCTCCAAATGAAAACACTTGTTTAAGGTTTAGCAACTTGAAAAACGACAACATTTTGCAGTCCAAAGTCTACAAAAACTTACAGACATTTTATTTAGACATATAGCATGATTGGGAGCTAAGCAAGAAGCCGCAAATGAAAACAACAGTTTAAAGTTTGACAACTTGAAAAGCGATAACATTTTGCAATCCCAAGTCTACAAAGCATATTGACATTTTATTTAGATATATAGCATAAAGTGAGCCAATGTGGGCCAAGCCAATCATTTGGAGCTTTGTAAATGTTTGACAATGTTCAATGAAATTTTAAATGCAAGTGAACATGTCGAACAAGTAATATAATGATAAGAAAGATATCGTCCCACAGAGATTGATGATTACTAGACCAACTAATTACTAACAGTGAACAACTCCTAGAATTTATCTAGCAAACCAGATTGATAGATGATAGATTAACTAACTAAATCTAAGAAAACTAAATACAAGAAATATGTTAGAGTGTCCAATTTCACCATAACTATGAGGTATTAATGTAGATTATGTATTCTTGCAAGAAGGATAATATTTATGTGATGGCAGAATCTCCTAATTTATTTACTAACCTATGTCTAGGTATAGCAAACCTATTTAGTTCATTAATTCACTATATCTCTATATGTGAATTGAAACAAACCAAATGCCTTGGGATCTATGAACATTCCCAGTTTACACCAAAAGCCACATAAACAATATGGTATATGTCTATCCATATTTAATTTATGGTTACACATTATAAGAAGCAACTGCATATCATCTCCTGTCGATCTCAAACATGCAAATCAGATCATTTAAGTGATAGCTAATCACTTAAAAGCATTAAACACAGTAATATGTAACTTCACATAAATAAAATATCTTGCAAAACATAACAATCATAAGATTTATACCATCATAACTAGGTTACATCATAGCTCTAACAAAAATAAACTAAAACATAAAGAAATAATGAGGAAGAATAGTAATAAGAAATAAAGAAGGCATCTTGAATCCAAGAACAAGAAGTTTGTCACCCTTTTTGTCTTCTCTTCAAGAAAACCTTGAATTCTTGGCCTATTTCTTGAGTTGTGCTCAATTTCCTCCTCCTCCCTTTTGCCCTTTCTCTTCTCTTAAATAAGGTTTAGGTTTAGACCTACCTCCTATCCTTATAGAATTGGGTTTTAGAGATCTAAAACAATTGGGTTTTGAACTTCTAAATTAATTAGGATTTGAATTCTTAACATGACTAGGTTTTCTAAATAAATAGAAAACCCAATAACAATAGAAAATCTAATAACAATCATCCAAAGCCCAAGCCCATCTTGACTCTCTTGATCTTGATATTACGATTTTGCCACACAATAAGCATTAGGTTCTCCATGTTCATTCATTTTCTCCTTGTCTCCTTGTGCTACATAAACAAGATAAATTTAGGTAAATAAAGAGGAATTCAAATATTTTCTCATAAACATTGCATTGCTTATTGGCTAAATATAGGTCAAATAACTCTATAAAAATAGAGTTATCAGACAATTTGACAAATTATTGTTGTGATAATTTGACAACTATGAAGCTAATGAAAAGCATCATTTGAGTCATTTAATCCTTTATTATTTAATAACACATATCATTTTCCAATTATTCTTTTTTTGTTTTGCTAAAAAGGTAAATTATATTAATAAATATTAAAATACAAAGAAAGGCATTTTTTTTTTCAATTATTCTCTCAACAAAACTATTTTTAGAGATAGTTAATAATATTATTGACCATCTAGGATTTTTAGCTGAAAATATTATAGTTGTTGAAAATAACATATATACCAGAAAATTTTCCAAAAGCCTCCTCTATATTGTGCCTTGTCATGTCTCATAGTCTAAAACATTAGCCCCAATTTACACACTGTTTCTTGAATGACCAAGAACGTCCATCTACGTTCTCGTAAAACTTATACTTTGGAAGGAAAGCAGAGGGCTTAGCATGCGGCCTCATGATTTTTAGCCGGGGTTTTAATCTCCTTCAGATCAATTTCCGAACCCTTCATCAAACCCATCTGGGGTAGGACTGTTCTAGTAGGTTCTCCAAAACGAAAAGTTAGCAGATTTGAGAATAAAGAAAAAACAAAACCCACACATTCTTGGTTAATAGTATGAGAAAGAAACTCAAAAATGAGATAATTCCTTTATGCTGAGATTTATCTTTACCTTTTTCTATGTCAGAAACGAAGTCAATTTCTTCCCTTCTTATATTTGAAATATTCACATCGTAAACAACTTGATTGGATTAGTCAATAAGAACATCAGATGTATCAGGAGCATCGACAGTCCCGGCGTGGTAGTTGTTAATACTTCAAAACCATTAATCTATCCTTTAAAATGTCTTGAGGACCAACCACTGGATGCTTGCCCAAGCACAGCGAAGACAGGAAGAAAAAAAATGATTATCTGTAAGACAAGGCTAAGTCATCAAGTTATTGGCTTGTAACTTTAAGACTACGTATTTTCTACTTTTACCGTCATCGGCGTCGTCCCTGCTGCTACATTTCCGGGCTTAAAAAGTATAGTCAAACGGATTATTTCCTGATAGCTTCAGAGAAATAACTAGGCTCGCCTACATATCTCAACGCCAAGGGGAGGGAATGACTAGTGGTTCCGTCAAAGATCTCTATCATGCCAACCCAATCTTGTAAGCCAGTGCGTGACATCCCCGTTTTGAACCTGACGCTTTCACCTTGCTAAGATAGAATTCTCATTGTTAATCTCTTTCGAGATTTGTCCAAAATTTGAGCTCATTTTACTTAATAATAAAGTCTAGATTCATATATGGGCTAAAAGAAATAGAAGACATAGGGAAAAGCAATTAATGTTTTTATTCTATTGGTAAAAGCAAAGAAAAGTAATACAAAAATGAACTTATTTGTTTTGAAATATAAAATCATCCTAAAGTCAACAATATTTGAATTCTGAATATTTTTATATCTCAATTGGAATCCAACAATCATCAAGGCAAATACTTTCCTTAGTTGTACATTAAAAGATACTTCAGCACTAAATGAAGATAATTTCTCCACACTTTCAAATTTTTGAAGTACCAACCAATGGAAGCTTTCATAAGAAAATGACAGCATGAAAAGCTTGTTTAATGAGGCACAATGAAATCAATTAATTGAGACTCTTAGCACTAAATGAAGTTGTTTGTCACGTTTTATGGAATGAGCACTTCATTGCAAGAATCTTGTCCCACATTGAAAAAGTAAGGATAATGGTTTTGTTACTTTAATCAAGTGACAAAGTGGTATTCAAGTACTTAAAACTTGTTTTCACTATCAACACTAGGCTCTATGGAGGATAGGCAAGGGGACCAAAGAGGACAAGTGTCATGGTGATGTGGAGTTGGGGTGGGAAGAGTGACATATATTTATTTATCATAATAAATGAGTTTTCTTTTCCTTGAAGATCATACCATGTAGTGGTAGTAGTTAATACTAGAAGACAAGTTATCTTATCTTTCAAATATTTTAAGCACCAACTAATAGATTTTTAAAACAAAATTACAAACAAAGAGATAGTTTAACAGGGCATGATTAAATCAAGGGATTCAAGACCTTATTACATAGTGGAGTTGTTTGTCATGTCCTAAGAAATGAATACTTTGATAAGAAAATCTTGTCCCGTACTAAAAAAGCAAGGATAAGGGTTTTGGTAACTTCAATATAGTGACAAAGTGGTATTAAACAACTAAAACTTGTTTTCATTGTCAACACTAGGCCTCTAAGGATGATAACTAAGGGGCCCTAAGAGGATAAATGGCCATGTCAAAGGGATGTGGAGTTGAGGTGGGAAAGTGTCACATATTTATTTATTATAATAAATGAGTTTTCTTTTTTTAAGGTGATTCTTTTCCTTTAAGATCATACAACAAACCATGTAGTGGTAGTAGTTAAGACTAGAAAATAATTTATCTATACTTTCAAATGTTTTAAGTACCAACCAACAAAGACTTTAAAGAAGATAACACAACAAAAAGGTTTTTTAGTTAGGCATGATGAAATCAATCAATTTGAATCCTTAGCACCAAGTAGAGTTTTTTGTCACGTTTCACAAAATGATTGTCCCATATTGAAAAAGCAAGTAATGATAAAAGGTTTGGTAAGTTTAGCTAATAGACATATCTTTTGGTTTGGAGCACCAACCCAGTGACAAAGTGGTGTTTGAGCAACCACAACCTCTTTTTGTTGTTAGCACTAGGCCTCTAATATGGTAGGTTAAGGGGCCCTAAAAGGACAAGTGCCCTTATTGAGGAAGATGTGGATCTGTATTTTGGAAACTACAACATTTCAAGAAAGGAATACTCTAATGGAGAGAACTTATACCCATAATAGATAGGCAAGTAAAGGATCTTGGCTTTATAAGGGATTTGATAACTTCACTTAACAAATATGTCAGTGAACAAAAACATTTTGAAAAATTTATTTGTATTCAAAAATCAACTCAAGCAGTAAAAATTTTTCTTCCTTTTAAATAATATTTTTATACAAGATTTACAGAATATGAGACTTTTATCATATGGTTCTTGCATGACATAGGTTTTCTTGATAATATTTTGCTTACTAATAACTCCATTTTTATTTAATTATTTCAATTATGTTAGGAAAAAATAATGTATTTTGTGAGACAACATTTGAATTTTTTACATTTATTTAAATTTTTATTGTTTATGCAACAAATCCTAAGATAGTATGAGAAAAGAAGGAAACGAAGGAAAACATATGCACGTGTGAAGGAAAAGAAAGACAAATGACAAAGGCAGCACACAAAAATAAGAAAAGAAATAAAAGAAATTTTGAAGACAATTGAGGGCGCGCCGCACAACAAGAAAGGATAAAAAAGCAACAAAAGCAAAGGAGGGCGCGCCGCACGAGAGAGGAAAAAGAGAGGAGAAAGAGTAGAGCGCCGTCTGCGAGAAAAAGAAAAAGGGAAAAAAAACATGAAAAACAAAGAGAGGCGCTAAAGTATATTTTTGCTTTGTATAATTCTTGATTTTACTCTAATTTATAAAAATTTCTTGAAGAGAAGATAGTATAATGATAACTTTTTTGTTTTTCATTAAAGATACATTGTTTAATTTTTTTTTTTTGGTTAAAATATAAGTTTGCATAAATAAAACATAGTGTACAAAAGTACATGGGTATACTCTAGTATTACAAAATTACAAAAATTACGAAAAGATAGAAGTTGGAAGTCTCCAAATCACACTCAAAATAATATTTTCCTATAAGAATTTTATATTTTGAAACAAAGAAGCTCTCCCTTATATAATTTTCCTTATTTTCACCAATTAGATGGAAATGTCTATAATTTTTTTGTTTGTTATTATATTATGCTTTAATTTTCCTACGATATAACCTAACTATGATAATATGAATTTTATGATTTTCTATGTCTTGCAAGAGATTTTATTTATATGAGTTATACGTTATTGTACTTAATACTTTTAGGTGATTGATTATCATTTGAATGACTTAATGTACATATTTGAAACTGAAAAATGATAATATGGAAATACTTTTTATGATAACAAAATATAAATTAAATATGAATATATATAAATCATATTATTTGTGTGGCATTTGGTAATAAGTTGATCAAAAACTTTATTGTTAACTAGAAATATTCATAAATATATAGTAAATTAATAAATTAAGTAGATTTGCTATATTTAGACATAAAAGAGTAAATAAATTAGGAATTTTTTTGATCACATAGGTATTATCATTCTTACAGGCATAAACCTTCGAAATTCATATTTAATAGTTATAGTAAAATCGAATGTTTTAGCATTTTTTTTATAATGGATCACGTATTTAAGTTTACTTGTTTTTAGTTGTGAAATTATGTTTTAAAGAATATTACTTGTAATCTATTCTCATATATTTTGATTTGCTAGATAAGTTTTAAAATTAATTTACTTTTAGTATTTAATTAGTTTAGTATTCACCAATCTTTGTAAATCAATATACTTTTTCATTATTATATTACTTATTTGACATATTCACTTGCATTTAAAATTCTACAAACACTTGCAACTAATATGACCTTCACA
This sequence comes from Casuarina glauca, assembly GCA_028551395.1. Taxonomy (NCBI): domain Eukaryota; kingdom Viridiplantae; phylum Streptophyta; class Magnoliopsida; order Fagales; family Casuarinaceae; genus Casuarina; species Casuarina glauca. Next base: position 23,952,239 of record CM052351.1, on the reverse strand, counting down.
CTGCATCTTAAGGATATAGGTTGTATGTTTTATTTTTAATTTTTAATTTTTTTTTCTTAAAGGTCAAGAATTAGGTTGTATGTTTTTTGCAAGGATTGTTTCCTTCTTACTGTAAAGCTAATATTATGTTATAAAGTTTATTTTTTCTCAAAAATTAACTGAAGAGGAGAAAAGTTTTCTTTTTTATAAAAAATGTTACAGCTTTTGAAGTTGCCAAACTATAAAGTGCTACTGTCTGATGGGACCTTGTGGCCAACTCCAACTTATGCTATATAACTAAATAAAATGTCTGTAAATGTGGGAGACTTCGAACGACAAAATTTTACAGCTTTTCGAGTTGTTAAATCTTAAAATTGCTGCTTTCATTTGGAGCTTTTGGTTATACTTCAATTAATACAGATATGGTCTTCGGTCATTGAATATTATAATGGAAGCAAAAACAAAAGCGTATTACATTAACCATCGAAACGTGAAGGAAGTGTTAATCCTTACCAATAATTGTTCGTGAAATTTCCAACAATACTGCAAATTACTTGCAGTTGACAGAGCGGTCGGATGACAGCGTTGTTCTTTAGTTCCTTGCTCTTTTTATTATGAAATTAAAAAATCAATTCTTTAAAACCTTGCTATTGCAAACAATCGCCCCACCATGACATTATTAAGCCACGTGGTAAAGAGGTGACTTTCTACAGTCCTTCGTTCCAGAACAAGAGCAGCCGCCTCCGACAAAGAACAACCAGACTAAGTTTTCTAGTAAATGCGTGGAAGAAAAGGTCGGACTCCATCAGGCCCCCCAACTCCAGCAAGTACTCTGCGGTCTTGAAAGAAGGAAAAACCTGCGGTTTAGGTCACCGGAATTCTAATTCCGGCTGAGGAAGAGAAAGGTAAAACCCTAATTCTATGTGGTTTCAATTGGTGAATTTCTTCGTTGAATTTCATTACAGAAACAATTACAAATATATAGCTTTACAAGATTTACTCAATAAAATCTATACAAAGCAAATCGAAACCATTTGGGAAGGAAATCTCCAGGCGGCGCTGGAGGAGATTTCGGACGAACTCGACAAACGCAGTCACGGGTGGAGAGCAGGCGCGAACCGGGTCGCACAGTCGTGTCGGGTCGCCCGGTTCTCTCTAGGGTTAGGGCTGACATGGCCTGCCGTCTGATGTGGCGTTAGTTGCTGATGTGGCTGTGACACGTGGCACTGACATGGCCTTTAACAAGTCTTTCATTCTGGGACTCCATCTATGGCAGTGCCCTGGCACCAGTATCTCCGTACTAATAACTCTTGCCCAATGTCTTCTGACTCTCTGAGAACAAAATCCTGTTCATGGGATGCCGTGGTCCAGTGTCAGAGGACGGGATATTATGATTATTGCATAATCATATGCTATGTGAAGGATTTTGAGGTGCTGTCACTTTCCTACGTTTCTCAACGTCGAAGAGGAGGGCCTTCCGCGTCTTGCGCTTTCGTTTTTTGTAGTGACTACTAGAATAGTTTTCAAGTTAAAAACTGAAGGCAACCGTAAAAATGGGGGGATGGGATCGTGATTTGTGTTTTATCAAATTCAGAACCCAAAAGGCTCAGAATTGCACATTTTGACAATTATAATGTGGGTACTTTCACGAGCTCTTAAGTTATCTTGAGAGAAGGCAGCAACGAGGCCCATATATGTAGCGCGTATCATATTATTGGCGACTTTTTATGGAGCCCCTGCCATCAGCGCGTATCATATAAATATATCCATTTGTCAGTATGCATGGATAGATAAAGAGAGAGAGAGAGAATAGAGAGGAGAGAGAGAGGGGGACGGGGACGTACAGGTATGGTGCATCATTATTAGTGACTTTTGGACTCAGACAGCGAAGGTTCATTCTAAATTAAGCCCTTGTCATCAGTGCCTACAACATAAATATATGAATATGTTAACATATAGATCTGCACATGCATTAAAAGAAAAGAGAGCAAGAGAGAGAAAAGGGGGAGGGAGAAGTATCTTAGCCTTGTAAGTGTTGATATTTTCCTGTTTAATGTTTTAAAATTTTAGAATTAATCATTATAATCTAATATTAAATTAGAGTAAAAAATGAATCTCCTCTTTATACAACACTCATGTCAATATGTACATGAGAAGAAATGTTATAGGTAAGTATTATCATATGTTATAAATGAAAAGATAAACTTTTGACTTTATAAATATTGAAATTTTGTCACTTAATATTTTAAAATTTTAGAATAAATTATCATATTTTATTATAATTATTTGTATATCTTTAATAGTGTCTTGAATCAAAATCAAAAGAGGGAAAGACACAGACCGATGGAGGGAAACAGTGGAAAGGAAAGAGAAAAGGGTGGGAATTATATTATATCAGACCTTTTGGTGACTTTTTATGGAGCCCTTGTCATCAGCACGTATCATATAAATATATCCATTTGTCAGTATGCATGGACAGAGAGACAGGACGATGGGGACGTTCAGGTCAGGTGAATCATTATTAGTGACTTTTTGATTCGGCATTTCACTCTGTGAACTAAATAGAAACAATAAATTTCATTTCACTGTGTGAATTTGTGGACGGACTTACTGCGGAAACGTTAAACTTCAGGCCCTCATGCAGTCAAAATGGCGAGTTTCATATATTGTGAATTAGCCCGGGGAATGGGCGCGTTTTACAGCGTGAAAAAGTGTTCAAATGAGGTTTGACCAAAAGAAAGACCTTTTTGGGAAAAAAAAAGTTTATTGCTGCCTTTTGTTCCGCGGATCAAATGTTTTCCGACGGTCTAAATTTGAGCTATAAAAAATGGTAAACGACTTATTTGGAGAAAGAAAGAGGTAACTTGAGAAGAAGTCTTATTTTGCATCATAGATTTATGAAGACTTTTCAGTTAAATATAGTTATATATTTTCTTATTATTTTTGAAATTCTATCTTACAATTTAAGATTTGAATACAATATGAAAGCAGATGAATCATAAACAAGGCAAGGCGACCAAAAAGTCCCAAATTAAAGCAGCAGTTTAAGGTCTAGCAGCATTTAAAGTCGAAACATCTTACAGCCCGTAATCCGTATACGTTACAGACATTTTATTCAGTCGAAAAGCAACATAAAGTCCACTTATTGGGAGCTAATGAGGGCCAGGTCCGTCCCTCATGCTCAATTCTAACGGTCGTGGCTGGTTCATTTTTCTCCAATTTTAACTTGTTTCCTGCATCATAGCAACAGTTAGTCATAACGGAGAGAGTCAGCAAACAAAAAGGAGAGTCAAGCCGGCCTCTTACATTTTGCCAACGGTCTTTGCGAGACGAGTGACATCAGCACCAGCTCCCTTTGTACGAATCCATTCATCGTCTAAACAGACATAAGAACGATGAACTCCAGTTGTTCTCAAGATTATTTCAAGAAACAAAAAAATGCGACAAGGTAGTGAATTTCACTATCAAACAGTCAATGAAAACTTTTGGCAATTTTTATTTGGTTCTTCTTTTTTAGAAGAACAAAAATCTTACGAAAGAGACATAATAATTGCTCAACCTTTTTAAGAGTTGTAAGGTGAAATTTAAACAGTAAATTGCACGTACCCAGTATGTTAGTTTTGGCCAATCTAGTGTAAGAACATTTGTTGAAGATAAAAAGACAAAGTAGCAACTGCGAGCCTTTAAACACTGACTGCGTAGATAGTGTAGGAGTTCCCTCAAAACTGGAGAACAGTAAGTCATGTGTGCAGTGATAATGTGATACCGAGCAAATATGAATGAATTCATTTTATCCTCACATTAGATAGTTTAAAGTATGCTCATAAAGAAACTAACGGGTGGGTTAATCATACCTAAAACTTGTTCGACAGTGAAAGATTCTCCTAGCATTTTCTGGATTAGGTCCTTTGCTTCCTTAGGTGCTTCGAGCCATTCGGATGAGTTCAGCGATTTATTCTTCATTTTCTTTATATCATCTGAATTGAAAACAGAAAAAGCTTTCAAAAGAAGATTTAGTGATAACAGTTTGAATAGTTTAACCATTATTGTTAAAATCAAGAAATATTTTATTTGACAAGAACCATAAAGCTTGTAAATTATAATAAGTTTTTACAAAAATTTTGAAATTTATCAAATGTAGTATTTGAGTTTAAATGATAATATTTGTAATTGAACAATTTATAATTATTTTATAATCATATTTAATTTCTGACCTTTCACTAAAAAATATCAAAATAAAAAACTTTCAGCTATTTGAGTAGTATACCAAATCACACGTACCTGGCGACATTTCTTCCTTACCAGTGACCAACAAGTACAGTATCTCCCCTGCTAACCGTACGTCTTTTTGCTGCTTCTCCTTTTTGTCTTCATTGACTGCTGTAAAATAGCAATGCAAACATGGGTTGAGAAATTACTTAGTACATGCAAGAAACATGTCTGCCAGTGGTGCTATTGAATGCATTTATTGAAACAGAGTGCATTTTCCGTTTTAGTTCACGTTTATTATTTATCAGATAAGCATACACGATGAGAATATTATGCTCTGAGTTCAATCTTTTTTTTCCTTAGGCATGCAAGTAACTGGAATATAAACTAAATAAATCAAATATTCTTTCAAATCTTTTCTTATAATTACTTCCTCTTCATCATTAAGACGATACCTATATTAACAAAAATACTGCGATGCACATAAAACACAAATTTACAAAGTGAACTAATTCAGGTGCTTTGGCTTCTTAATTTTGACTGATCAATTCCTCTTTATAGACAAATTGAAAAGTGAAAATAGCCTGGGTACTTTCTTTTAAGTCACCTGGTAATTCAGCGTTTTTAAAGGACAGGGCTTTCAGAGAAGAATCATCACTCTTGTCAGCTAAAACGAGGTTCTCTTTTAGATTTCCAAGTGTAACTCCAACTGAGTGGCAGGCCTTAATAACCTTAACAATGATCTCTGTCAACTTAGCAGCCTCGCTCCAAAAGTGTTTTTCCTTCCTTTTGATGCGTGCAAACAAAACCTCGCCGACACAGGGCTCCATGATAATTTCCACTCCATCTTCATTCTTATAAACATCCTTGATGCCAATGTTCTCCATCCCCCTCAAATGCTCCATTATCTTAATCTGCTTCTCATCAAGCTGCTTTTTTAGGATTGACTTACAAACATAATATTCCTTGGTTCCCTTGCGGACATAAGCATTCCAACCATTTTCTAATCCAGAAACATCAACCTTATCGTAATGATCATCAATAGAACCATCTTTCTGTTCCACACAAAAAAGATATTTGGTAGTTACAGGAGTAAAAAAAAAATGAACAAAAGAAAATCAGATGATAATGCTATGTAAAACAGATACAATAAACACCACATCGGAAAATCGATGGTGACCTATGCACCACCATGCTTAAGAAATCAGTAAGCTTTCAGCTAAAGGATTATGGAGACTCGTAATTCTCCCTCCTCTCTGCCTAACTCAGTATGTTTTCATCTCTTTAGATATGTGTCAAGCACTTGTACTTACCGCAGGAAACTGTCCGCTGCCCCCAGCAGTTTTTACGCTGTTACGTGCACCCTGGTGGCTTTGAGTTCCTGACATGAGGCAACGCAGAATTCAGCCAAAGCACGTTGGGAGAACAAACACCTGCAAATAAGGCACTCAAAAGGCGATTCTTATAGTGTAAAACTATCGAGGAAGAAGAAAGAAGCGAAAGAAATATCATAAACTGAATAAGAAAATTATAAATCCTATTATAATTAATAAATGAAAGTACGAAGCCTAGTATAATCAGAAAATAAAATTATAAAACCTAGGATAATAAAAAAAATAGAGAACCTTTGATGGCTTAATAAAAAAATGTAAATGAACTCTGTGTATTAATAATAATAAACATTTTAACATATCTTTAATTGATTGATGACTTATGGCATTCTCAGGAATATAAATGTTTAACATTACAAGTAGCAAATCTAGTCCATGCTTGAGGCTTTCAATCAATTGATATGATCTTATCTTGTTAAGCATATCTTTTCACTGTGTCGTTTTGTAGGGAAAGTCTCACGTTAGTTGATACTTAAGACATTTCAAATAATAGATAAGTTGTCTTCTAGTTTAACAACTTTCACTCACAGACATTTGGTAAGATCTTAAAGGAAAAAAATCACTTAAAAGTTTATTTATTAAGAAAAATAACTGTGTAAATCGAAAGGCCGCCCCCCCCCCCCCCCCCCCCCCCCCCCGGAATCATCCAAGTCAATTTTTCACTCTCCCCAAGGTATTTGTCTCATTTATTTTCATGTTGTCATTGTTGTAAATTTTTCCTACTGGCACGTCCAACCACAAATCCGAACATTGACCTCTTGGAAGGCCTAGATAAAAGATTTAGAATTGATGAGAGGATTAGATCCAAAGACTGCATATGTTATGGTGACGACCCTGGCTACTAAAACCGGACAAGGCAACGACATTAGTCTCTCCTATAGTAGGTTTGAAGTGAATGATAAGAGGCCGCTATCTGGGTTGGATGCGATGAAGTCAGCCAAGCTGTTAGAATTTCGGTGCTAAGAGAGTGAAAGTAAGGAGGATTGACACCCGTTGGCTCATTGTCAACACAAGAGTAGGAAAGTCACAATGTATTAAAGCACAAAATCTTATCCCCGTTAATAGGAGTGGCAACAGACCCAACTGGATTTGAGACGCCTCCAGGAATGTTTAACCCATGCAAGCAGAAATCATTGGTGGTGATGAGCTTTGGACCCTTGCAGAACTTCCCAATTACAAATACCGCAAAAAAGGAAAAAAAGAAAAAAGAAATGGTGTTATATCACGAAGTGAACAATCTAGACTATCATGACGAAAAGGGAACACCCACATGTTTCGTAGGACTTCGTACCACAAGAAGCCAAAAATGTTATACGTACATAACATAATTTTAGCATCTAGAGTTTTATCATGGCGGAAAAAGAATACTCAGATGTTTCATAAGAGTTTGCACCGCTAGAAGGAAGAACTTTTAGTCGGAAAACAAGAGTCTCGGTGAGGACTGGACTCAAAGGCAGAGGGAAGGAAGCACGCAAAAGCCAATAGGGCCACAGTTACATTATTCTTTGGAGTGCTTTTCTTCATTTTTTAGGATATCTCTACCTTTCAGTATACTAAGTAATGTCGTCCGTAAACACGTCGATAGATGGTGGCGAATGACTGAACGTGTCTATTGTTTAATTCCCGTGGCAAATACTCGACTTTGTAGGAAGTTTAAGTTCATGGGCGAGTCGCCCTTTATCCAGCACGTGGCAAATTGTCAACAAATTCGACCATTTCAGTTGAGCATCAGAAGTAACTTATAGCAAGGGTGTCCTGGCAGCCACAGCAACGTAAATGAAGTAGGAAGATACAAGGAAAATTCAACGTAATTCAGAGTTCTGCAGCATCCCGCCAAACGCATTGAACTGTGAATAGAACTGCTTATTACAATTTTTTTTTTCTTTGCCATTCTAGAAGCTTTCCTGTTAGAACTACTTAAAATTCGTTAAAGAAACCCTACATATAGGGTGTATGCGCCTTTACATTCATCAAAAGTTTTGCAGATTAATACGCGGAAAAGCTTCCACAACTCTCAGCTTCATTTTATCTATATTTTCCTCTATTTTCTCATCTTCTCCTAAAACATGGCTGACAAATCCATATACTCATTTCCAAGCAATGTGAATGTGGCCAATTTTGTCACTCTCAAACAAACAAGATCAACTATCTTTCATGAGTTTCTCAAGTTAAATCTTCGGTGTAAATTCAAAGACTGTTCACTTTTCTCATGGGTAAAATCACTCATTGTCAACTAATGCAGAGTATGAACATTGGAAGCATAGTGATATTCTCATTTTTATGGTCATTGATCGCAAGCTCAAGATTCTTGGTCATGTGTATTAAATTGATTCTTCCTACAGAAGTTTGGATAATGCTTTCTAATCTTTCTGCGTGGAGAAAACTCGTGAATTCAACCTTTTTTCTAGCTTCACATTTATAAAAATTAATAACTCTCTTATATAACTATTAGTCCTTATTTTTATTAGACCTAAAAAATTATATTTCTTATCTGTACAACTATTCGTGAAAAGGAAACAAGAAGAGTGCAAACAATTGAGCCACCAGGCATCATCAGGCCTTGGAGCAAAGAGGGTGAATTTCTACGTACTTGCCCTTCATTATAGAGCAAGAACAGCTGCCTCCAGAAAAGACCTGCCAGGGTAGGCGTTCCATCAGCCCCAGCAATAATGTCGTAGGTTAAATGCAAGGGGCGAGAGCTAGAATCCCATCAGCCGCCTCAACAATGTCGTAGAGCAAATGCGTGGGGGCGGGCGAGAGCGAAAGCTGGAATCCCATAAGCCAGCCCATCAGCCTTCTCAACAATGTCGTAGAGTCAATACGTGGAGCGAGAGCTGGAATCCCATCAGCCAGCCCATCATGGCCATCAATAATGTCGTAGAGTAAACGCTGGAATCTCATCAACCAGCCCATCAACAATGTCGTAGAGTAAATGGGGTGGAGTGGGAGAGAGTGACAGCTGGAATCCCTTCAGCTAGCCCACAAGCCGCATCGATAATGTCGTAGGGTAAATGCTGGAATCCCATAAGCCCATCAGCCCCATCAATTAATAAAAGTTATGACTGAAATCTCAAGCAATTGCCCCCACAAGGGCATCGTTAGGCCACGTAGTAAGGAGGGTGGCTTACTACGTATTTGTCCTCATTATGGAGCAGAAGCAGCCGTCTCTAGAAAATAACAACAGGGCAGGATTAGATGGCGTTCGATACATCATCTCCCACAATGTTCTATGAGGCTTTGATGGAGCTAACATTATCACCATTGGGACCAAGGGCTTACCATTTTCCATTGAGCACATGGCATTTTGATTTTTAGTAGAGTGAAAATAGAAGGAAGGTCTCTCTTATTCATAGCTAGCACACAATCTCTGAACCATCTTGTCTAACCATCTTCCATGTAGCCTCTGAACCTCTTTGTGTTGCATGTGCTTCAAGATTATGGAATATACTCCCCAATCCTGCCAGTCCTGGTGAATGATTGCATCCCTATGATTTTGAGTGATTTTCCTCCTCCACAGGAGGTATTTCCTGGCCTCTAAATTTGGTGCAGATTATACCCCTTCCTTTGAAAAGGCACCAGTTCATCCAACACAATTTTGCCCATGCTTCATGCAGCTATCATTGTCTCTTCTACAGGGTACAAAGTGGACGGCACACCAACATGGGACTCTTTCATTTCCATTTTAGCCACCCGAGTTTCTTGATGGGTATCCTCTTGGTTTGCCTTGTCCTCTATTAAAGCAGCAAAAGGAATTGGTTACTATTGTTAAAAGAAAAAGGATATGAATCAATTCCTCAAATTATGGCCACCAATTCTACCAAAATCAGAATACCCTCTTAATCACACTAACCTTCATTAATTTTTTATTACGTTTATTTCAAACTCTTTTAATCACACCAACCCTCATTGATTCCTAATTAGGTTGATTTCAATTTGTTTTACTAATTTAAATGTTTTGGCATCCTTATGAATTGAAAGCTTTATTGTACATTTGAATCACCAAATTTTATTAAACATTTCCATACAGCTTCTTTGTGGTGTTCTAGGATCATTGTCCGTGGAATTTGACTTTCTAACAACTATTATTCCAAGAAGTTCCTTAATCCGCACAACCCCATGCCGAATAACCATGGGGCTTTCTTGCACTTCTTCAAAATCTTTCACGGGGCCCATATTGATATCCCCATGACCCGATTCTAGAGGGGGCCCATGCATGTGCAGAGGCTCCATAATACTCGCACTTCACCACCGGAGTCTTGATGATTGTCATCACGTTCGCTACCCCCAGACACTGAAGATGCAGAAAGCCTAGTATTTAGACATTTAAAATCCGTATGGCCAAAACACACCAACAACGAAAGAAATAACCCACATATACATCAAAGACAATGCTTTGTTTCCATTTGCCCATTCTAACAACAACATATTGCATGGATTGTCGGACCGGTTTGTTAACATCCAAGGCCACTCAAATCTTGGCCATTATCAGATATTTTAATGTAGCTTTGCTTGCATTAATGGCTAAATATTTACCTAATCGATTTCTACTTGACCTAAATACCCTTGGACTATGAATAACAGTTGGCAAGCCAAGGACCGTAGCCCAAACAACTATTCTCACAGGTTTTTCTTTTCAATATCAAGGGACAGCAACCAATGAAATAGTAGAAACTTACTTGGTCCGAAAGTTGGGGTTTTTCGTGTCCAGGCCGTGACAAAATCCTCCTCGATTGAAGTCGGAGAAGTACATGTTTCGGCTCAATAAAACCCACTATAGCAACGGATGGGAGGCCCAACTCCATATTTACATTTTTATCGAAGAAACCTATAAGAGCCGGTGAGGAATGGTTTTCCTCCAACACAGGGCTGTGGTTCCGGGCCAGAGTTTTGAGCTGCCACGAGGAAAACCAGCTGGCCCATTGGACAGGGATCCCGTGCTTTCATGATCAAAACCCTTGCCTGCCTTCAGCCTGGCGATGGGTCCCCCCGTGCAACATGGAGGGCCGTCATTTGAAACTACCATTTAGTAGACCCAGTCCAACTACATTGGATAGGTTCAGCATTGGTTAGTCCATATCCGAGCCCGAAAAGCGCTTAAACACCGCAACGAAAAGGGGCAGGAACAAAAGTTTCAAAAGTTTCTGAAAAATCGAAAGAGTTTTTCGAGGAGAGACAAAATCGGGCTCTAGACCCTTGTGGTTATGTCAAAATGTATTCGGGTCTCACGAAGCCAGTTAGATCATTGGGCTGACTGGGAGATTGGACCTTTTGACCCATCCAGGCCTATATGGCAGAATGATGTGTTCTTAAGCTTAGTCTTTGTGTTGGATTGGCACCAAGTATATTGTTCTTAAGCGTAACCCATGTTTTAGATTAGCCATAGTTACTGTAATGTTAGGCCTGCAGGGCCCCATGATGTAAGGGCCTAGCTCACTTTATTTGTTAAAGAAATTATTAGTGTACCAGAAAGACAAACCACGTGACACAGTAAGCGGAATGACGGCCAATGCAAAATCTTAGAAAGCAGATTCTTACTAGGGCCTTCATCGGTTCTCTTCAGTTGTAATGATTTCTAATGATCGGGTTTTGATATTTACTGGAAAGAGTCATACATAAAAATATAAAAAAATGATTTAAATGGTAACTAATCTTTTATTTTCTCATGAGAGAATAGTCGGCCTAAAGAAGATAATAAATTAGACCTAGTTGCAACCTTTAAAGTGGCCTAAAGATGCCTTCTCTCTGTGTGAGTCTGCACCACCACGTAAATCTTAAGTGGTTTTCGGTAGCTGTGCTGTTGCGGGAGCCTGTAGTGCAGAATTTAATTTGGGATTGTTTGTGGAAATAGAATTGAAGAACGACTTTAGTTCTAAGGGAACTTGTATCTTACATCTGCGGAGAGGGTCTGGTGGACTGGGTTACTTCATTAGTATCATCTACTAACACGTTACACGTTACACGCTACAACCACGCGAAAACCCACTGCAACCCTAAAGACATGATGGCTCCTAAGGAAGATGTGAGACACGACCGGAATCTTGCAATTTGCTCATCGTGAATCGCCTGCTGGTGAACCACTGCACGAACTCCCCCCTCTTTCCGCTAACCATACGAATCCACGGAGTTGACGCACTACGGGAGCCCCCTCCCACTCAACTGAAAGCGCAATTTACTGCTACACAAACTACATTTTCGCACACTTGGAAATGCAAATGGTCACGAACTAGGCTGAAGCAACTCCTTTTCCACAATTAGACGCACGAACTAGACCTTTGGTGGCCTTACGGGCTTTACCCAGCGCATATAATCTCTAGACAAGTTAGTCCCTCCTACAAAAATTTTGTCCCCAAAACTTGAACTTAGTCAATAAGTTTAGCGGGTTACGCAGAATTGTCATTTTTTGTATTTTCAAGATAGTTGCCAGAGAGTAGTTTTCCGACAGTTGTCCCAGAGGCTGAAGAGTGATCTGATGACCATCGGAAGGCTGTTGAAATCCAACGGTCGTCCTCCACTCGAAGTGTCGATGCCAGTTCATGGCTGGCAGATGCTCTGATGTTTACAGGCTTATGAGGGATGGTTACGGGCTTTGTTTCTTCAGTTTTCTTTCCAATTGTAATGATTTCTAAAGAATGCTTTTTGATATTTGATCAAAATAGCACTGGGCTCCTAGCACTGGGATCAAAAAAGGGAAGAAAGGGGATAACAGATAATGACCCAGTTGCACGCTTTTAAAGTGGCTTAATGATGCCTTGTGTCTTTGGAGCCTGTATATAATGCGCCTTGGTCATTAAATTAAGAGGTTTAGGATTGAAAGGTTAGTTTTGACATATTTTATTTAAATATTATTCTCATCTTAAGTCTTTATAATACTAAGCTTGTTATTGGTGTCCATAAGTGCATAATGAACTGCCACACTTTTTGAGTGCTGGTCACACACTAGGTAATTCATCTAACGTAAGTATCCTTTTTTTAAGTAACTCCTTCTATAAATTGTCTCATTTTTAGTTTGAACTTAGGAAATAGGGCTAGCCTTAATTTTATTTGTTATATATCTCAATCATTAAGCTAGAAAAAAAAAACTAAGTTTTAGGACTAATTTCGTCATACTTCAGTTAAATAGCATTCCTAACTAAGATTCCTATAAGCCTAAATCTGCTAGACTTCTCATAAGCCCGTAATGCTCCACCAATGAAGTACAACCAATGAAAAGAGGTTGTCAAAAGTGCCTCTGTCCGACACCTAGCAAAGCTGAAATATAAGACTTCTTTCATGTTATTGGAAAATTTAATTTTGTTTCACCAATACATCGGGTGCTTCAAGAGCAAGTTGATACAGAAAATGAAATGTACGGAAAATGAAATTTTTTGAAAGCAGAGATTCTTACTAAGGCTTTCTTCGATTATCTTTCGTTGCAATGTTTTCCAAAAATTGCTTTTCTGTATTTTACGGAAAGAGTACTAGGCTCCTCACATTTGACAAAAATTTAACTTACTTGGTAACTTATCTTTTATATATTAACGAGACGCAGTCCGCTTAAAGATATAAAGGAAGAAAGAAGGTAATAAACGAAGACCTAGTTGCATGCCTTTTGGAGTGGCTTAATGATGCCTTGTCCCTCTGGAGCCTGCACCACCCACGAAAGCCTTAACTAAAGGGGAACTAAAGATATACAGTTTTTGTCTCTTGAACCCAAGTGGTTGCAATCATTAGCTATGCTGTTGTGGGGGCTGTAGTGTAGAATTCAATTTGGGATTGTTTGCAGAAATATAATTGAAGGAAGACTTCACTTTCAAAATAATTTTATTGAAGTCTAGACATTGATTGAAACTTTTAAAAATCTACCATGAGACTTTAGATATATCTTTTCTCTCCTCTACTAAAAATAAAAAGGTCATTAGCAAAGCTAAAATACACTATCCTCTCTCTCTTTGAGCATCTCTAACGATATTAACACCTTACTAGATCTATAGAGTCTACCAAACAACCTAATATTGCATCTATAGCAATTACATACACGTATAGGGATGATGGTCCCCTTATCTAAGCCTTTTACCAGAGAGAAGCAACCAAGAAGCTTCTTATAAATATTAACTAAAAACATAGCTATCTTTACCTAAGCCATCACTCGTTCAATAAAACTCATTAGAAAGCCCATTTGCTTTCATTACCATTTGTGAAAATGATATCTAGGTAGGTACTCCTAAGTCAAAAAAATATTGTTTGTTATCTTTCTCCCTTTCATAAAAGCAAATTGGCTGTTGGAGTTGATGCTTGGGAGGATGATTGTTAACTTGTTGGATAGGAGTCCGTCACACATTTGTATATAATATTGCAGCATGAAACTAGTTTGTATGTGGCATTAGATCTTGAAGCATATGTCTTGATGTGAAGAAAGATTGGATGGCCTTTGAAGTGTCTTGTCCACTTTGTTCCATGAAGCTTTAAAGAAATTAGTAATATAAAAATCTAGACTAGGTGCTTTATCAATCTTTATTAAGAATATAACATTTTTGATTTCTAGTAAGGTAGGAACAAATATGATATTGTCCATGAAGTAGGATTGTACATCTTGTTTATACTTTTCTTAATAAATGTCTCATTGATAGGCTCTTGAGGTTGGTTATAGCTAAAAAGGTACTTATAGTATTTGATAAATGTATCCTTGATCATGGGGCAAGATAATCTTATAAAATTTCATCTTGTAGTGCAACAGAGCATATCTTGGACCTATTTCTTCTTGATTGAGTGATTTTTATAAAACAAACATAGCTACAACCTTAATCCACTAGTTGTAACTATTAGACCTTGGAGTTTTGCTTTAGTAAGCCTTCTTTTGTTTTTAGGATATTAACATGTCTCTTTGCCATTTTAATTTCTTCTATAATAATAGTTTCCTTTGATGCCTAAGGTATTTCTAGTTTCTTAGACCTACATGCTCACACTATTGAAGTGTTGCCTATTCAATTCATGAACATGCATGTTCATGCTATTAGAGGAAATCCCACCACTTTTGTTGCATGCCACATTTCATCTTCCAAAGGGAGGAAATATAAAATTAACTAATCTACATATCAAAGAACTTGAAAGGCTTTTTAGTTTTAGGAGCTCTTGAGTTAATCTTGGTTATGGTTAGTGCATAGTTTGAAGTTCCAAAGCATAGGAATCAAGCCCGAGCATTAAAAAAAGGTTGATTCAAACAATCATTAACCATGATCCTATCTCAATTCTCTCAATTCTCATGGTCATTCTTTCAATTTTTATGAAATAGTGGTCCAAAGTATGTTACATCTTCTAGGCTGGCTTCTTGCAAACTTTGGGCTAGATCCTATATCTTTGAGTTGCAACCTTTCATCCCTCCCTTTCTTTCCTAGGGGAATGTAATGGCATTGAAAGTTCCACTAATTATCTATGGATGGCTTTTGTAACTACTCACTTGTCTTTTAACATCTCTCCAGAGCTCTTGTCTTTCAATTGGATTATTTGAACTATAAACAAGGAAAGAAAGCTCCTTGTTCCATATGCAATAGATTTTAATCCAAAGTTCATTGTTTGGTTAGATTGTTGAAGCACGTTGAGAGAAACTTATCCTAGACTCCACCTTATCAATATTCTTCAACAACTACCATCTAGTTATTATCACATTATGTCCAATCCCTATGAATAGCATCTTGAACCCTCCTTTTATTTATTGACTTTACTCTTTAACAAAGCAATAATAGACAACTTGTATTCTCCAATAAGTAGTGTAACTTACTTATGCTTAGAGGGGTCATGTAACACTTTAGTATTCTATGAAGCAATAATCATTAGGCTATTTTGGAAATGGTTCTATTGCCTATGAGCTTTTTTTTTCTTGGTTAGACTTTTCATACTTATATCTCCTTTGTTAACCTTGCCATCCTTCTCTGATGTTTCAATAGAATCTTTAACCTTTTTATTGCACGACGAAAGTGGTAAGGACTCGTCTCCTTCCAAAGTAGACGAGTCTCAACTTTGTCTTTTAGTTGGAGTTGTAGAAATAACTTGAGGTTGGATAGGTTTAGTAATAGAATTATTATTTGGATTGATATCTTCAACAACTTGATTCCTTTCAGCAGTGTCACTTAGGAGCTTTCTTCTTAGATACTTTAGGGGATGATGTCTTGATTGCTTTCTTCCTAATAACAACTTTTCATACGTCCTTAGCCTCTTTTGTTCTCTTGACTTCCGTTTCCTAGTCATCTTGGTTTTCTATGGGCATGTCATTGCTAAGTGGCCAAATAGTTTTCATTGCTTTCATACTTCACATTTCATTGGTACTCTATCTTTACAGATATCATCCGTACCTTCTTGTCTAAGAGGTCAATTGCATCGATGAATGGTTTTGTAGCATCCACTTCAATACAAATTCATGCATAATTCAATTTCTTCGTTTGTTCAGTAAGGTTATTTTTTTCAGCAGCAGTCAACCAATTGTAACCATTTCTAAAGATTGGTTTTTGATATTTTATGGAAGTAGCACCGGGTTCCTCGCACTCAAAAAAGGGAGAAAGAAGATAACGAATAATGATCTGTTTCATGTTTTCTAAAGTAGCTTAATGACGCCTTGTCCCCCTGGGGTCTGCACCGCCCACGAAAATCTAAAGCAAAAGGCGGCAAGTAAAGATATACACGTTTCTGTCAAGGTTGCTGAAAACCTGCGTGGTTACAATTATTAACTGCGCTGTTGCGGGGTCTGTAGCAAAGAATTTAATAGAATTGAAGAACTACTTCACCTTCAGAGGAAATTGTATCATATATCTGGGGTGAGGGACTTTCTTGCTTATAAACAGAGAGGCGGCTCCCTTCTTTTGGTGGGAAAGCAAAACTGCTTGGTATCCAAAATAGAGCCACAGGTCTTTGCAGCTCTTCTCCTTGATCTGCCTAGGCAAAAGAAAGTCACATCTCCATGGCAGGTGGAGTACCCTTCTTTATTTGTCTCTCTTTATCTCTTCCTTGGGATCACAGATCTTTCTTTTGTATCATATCACTTAGGTTTCTAGGTTTGCAGTATTCTATACCCTTTCTGTTAGAGCTTAAAGTTACTTATGATTATTATTCCAGTGATTTTGGGTTATTACGGAACATCTGTGTTGGATACAATTAGTTGTACTAGTTTTGACATTTTTTCCTCTCATGAGCATCTGGTGCTTTTACTAAAAGTAGAAGTAATTCTGGACATGATAGGCTTCAAGTATCTGGATTTGAATAAGCATAATTATATGACATTTGATACTCTATAGATTCAATAGGTATAACAAAGAGTACTTTAACAAGTGAAAATGTTTTACTAAACATATAATTCTTTGTTTCTTTTTGTTCTTGGGCAACAAAATGAGTTTTTAGAAAGGACCTATAAATGACAAAAGGGAACATTTATGCCACAAAATAAGTTAGTCTGCACTTCTAATTTTACCCCTCCTTGTATGATAGTTTTCATTCTCAAGGCTCTGGCATCGCCATAATGTACTTTTCATTTTTTGTTTTATTTAATACATAGGTTATATCAACATAGTCTATTCAATACATAGTACTTTTCCGTGGCTCTTTGATTAGTGTTAAATGTATCACTTTTAGTGGCAAACTCCAATTTTAATCCTTAAAACAAAAACAAAAGTACTATAAACAACTAATATTGTATAGTTGTGTCTTCTTTCTAGTTTTGCATATGCATGCAGTACATGTGAAATCTCATAGGTCCATAAAGTGGATAGCAAAGAAACTCAACTGAGAAAAGTGGTCAAATCTATACAAAGTATTTTTCAGATATATATGTCCTCTAAGTTATCATATTTTATTGAAATTAATGAAATGTATGTGGATGGCGTCTCTAGTGATCCGTTCTGTAATTAAGGAAATGTATGTAGATGATGTCTCTTGTGACCCTTACCTCTCGTTTGATCACATTATTCGAGTTTTCTGAAACAGGAAAACGAAAAAATGTGGAAATGGATAGAAATACTTCTGGTTCAGTAGACAAAAACAACCATCATGCTCACTTGGTAAATGAAATGAACCAGGAGTTGTCTAGCTTGCCCCCGTTGTCCTCTACGTGCAGTATTTATAGAGCTCCTGGGCGACTACGTCATGGGAATGAAAAGTCTTATATAACCAAAGTAGTTTCTATTGGTCCGTTTCATCATGGCGGGAAAGAATTACAAGCCATGGAAGAACATAAAAGAAGGTACCTTGACTATCTTATTCACCTAAGAAAAGTGAGTTTGGGAGACTATATCGATGTTATAAAGCAAAACGAAAAGGAGTTGCGAGATTGTTATGCTGAAGCCATTAAGTTTAGCAGTGATGAATTTGTAAAAATCATTCTAGTGGATGCTGCCTTCATTATTGTTTTCTTACTCATGTTTGAATTTCGTGGGATACGAGATGAAAAGGACCGCATATTTGGAAAACCATGGATGATACAGGACATATGGCTTGACATGCTGTTACTTGAAAACCAGCTTCCCTTCTTCATTCTTCAGGATCTTTTGGACCATGGTGAGCCACTCATATCCAACACTGGAAAGTTTGACATATTTGGTCTCTTGTTTACCTTCTTCAAACAGCTAATGCATTTGGAGGTTAGCGAAAGCAAATCACAAAGAATCCGTGATTCTACAATTCAACATTTTGTTGATCTCCTAAGGCACTTATATCTACCTTTGAACTGGCAGCCTAGAGGGGGGGTACTTGAAACACTAACTACTCCCAGCATAACAGAGTTACATCTAGCCGGAGTCACATTTAAAGCTGGGTCAGGTGAAAACTTATTTGGCCTTCACTTCAAGAATGGGCTTCCAGAAATTCCGAAACTTATTATAAGTGAGGAAACAGAAATCTCAATCCGTAATTTACTTGCCTTTGAGCAATGTTATTACGAAGATAATTGTGTCAATGAATATGTTTTCATCATGAATCGCCTTGTTAATACCCAAAAGGATGTAAACATTATGGTCAAGTACGGAATTGTGGAGAATAGGCTTGGCAACAACAAGCGAGGCTCATTTCTCATGAACAATCTTATAGATGGGCTTGTGGTGAATTTTGGTGATTTCCGTTTTGCTGGTCTTTCTAAAGATTTGAATTAGTACTACAAAAAACCATGGCACAAGTGGATGGTGGACTTGAAACAAAAATATTTCAATTCACCATGGACCATACTATCTTCACTCGCAGGTGCAACCATCCTTATCCTCACTTTCATACAGACGGTGTACTCCAAAAAGTCTTCCAATCCCAATGGAAATAGGCCTTGAAATGTCACCATTTCACCATTCCGTGGCAGTTGTTTCTCATTTTGGTACAGTTGTACTACTTGTGCTCATATCCTGTTAAATGTAAACATTGTCAATGCTCTGATATTGTGTTAAAAACTTCTTTTATTCTAAAACGATATGATAAGGTATATACTTTTATAAAGCAATATATACTGCTATGTTTGTACTATCTTTCTGTCAATTAAATGGTCATAGTTGAGCGCTTAACACTAATAAGCTTGGCTTCAACCTAGTTAAATTTTCCTTTTTGTAGTTCATAGACTTTCAGTTTGTCTCATAAGTAATTTAGGCTGACTTCAAAGGCTATAAGCACCCCACGGTGCTTGGCCATGTTGGCCTAAAATAGTAGAACTAAGAACACAAAGTATGTTATTAGGGAAACTGAAAGCACAACAGGGCATATGTGATCTTCAATGCTCTAGAGGTAGAGCCTGTGATGGTAAGCGAGCTAAAGGTAAATGTTTATGTACTGGGTTTTAGTTTTTCAACTGCTATTTATTGTTGAGCTTTCTAGACATTCTCTCTCAATTAGAGCCTTTCTTTGAATTCATAAAATATCATTGCAAAAGGCCATCATCTATCTAATGCGAAATCAGGCCACCACACTCTTTGGTAAGACTATGCTTGAGTTCAAATGGAGTAAATAACTAGTTGAATCTTAATCCATACTACAATGGGAGATAGCTGACTAGATTGTAAATATAAATGACCATAAAAAAGGTTATACAATCCTTTTGAATGTAATAGCTTCTTTCTCCTCTTCGAAAGCTAAGTAAATAATTAGGTAGTATTTATCAATTGTTATAAGAAGCCAGAAATTCAAAATTTTGAATCAAAAGTTATATACATCCTATTAAAAATAAATAATTGAGCCTGAAGCTTTAGGACTTTCCATGATTTCCGAGATTCATTCTTCAATAGCAACACCTTTCTTAACAATGATCCACAGCTATGTGAATGACTCCTTTGAGTGCCTTCAAGCTCTTTTTCTGCTAGTTTTGTACTTATTGGTTATCAAAAAAAGGCTTGTAACTACTTCAATAAGCAATGCGATGAGCTCTTAACGGGTGTTGTTTAAGTGGATTCAAAAAACTTGGTTACTCTCTGAACAATGTCGACTTTTCAAAGCAAAGGTTAAATAAATATGGGAACACATGATAGTGCTGAGAATCAGCTTCCACAATTTTTGCTTAATTGGATTTCTTGACTTTAGTTGAGAAACCTAGACCATAAAGGGGAAGTATCATTGCTAATACTCTGATTGTTTGATTACTAGTGTTAACTTATCAATCACCTGTTACTGATGGAATCAACATTAGCCTTTCCTCAGACGAGATGACCTTCACCACGTTGATGTTTTCAACAAAAGGTTAATGGAAATAGGCATATGAGAAGGTAAACTGTAGATCAGCTGCTACTAACAAATGTTGGGAACTTGTGTGTTGAGTAACAAAACTAGGAAGGACAGAATCAAGTTCAAGGAAAAGAAGAAGAGTCGCTTTTTTCTAGAATTGGCAGCAAGCCCTTTTTCTAGAATTGAACTTTTTGTTGATCACCTAAGACGCTTGTATCTACCTTTGACCAGGCAAAGTAGAGGGAAACTTCAAACACTAACCACACGAAACATAACGGAGTTACACCATGCTAAGAGTAACATTTAAAGTTGGGTCAACTATAAACTTATTGACCTTCGATTCAACAATGGACCTCCAGCAAATTTTGAAACTTATTACAGGTGAAATCTCCCGTAATTTACTTGCCTTTCGTAAATGCTATCATAAAGAGGAGGCTTCCAACAAGTGAGAAAACCAAAAAAGTCAGCTTAACGAGGTAAGACCAAATCAATCGATTGAGATCCTTAGGCATGAAGCAGAGCTGTTGTCTGTAGTGTTAAAAATCCCCATCCATCCAGAATGATATAAGTCATCAAATAATTGACAGGATCAACTACTCCATTTTCTGAAATGTCGGCACGCAATCGGCGTTGCACATGTCAACCAACAGCCTTGCTTCGGCCAGATTTCCAAGCTTAAAATTTTGTATAAACACGTATCAGTATTGACCAAAGGATGAAGCACCTGACAGCTTGGACCATTTCAATTAGGAGCATATTCTTATGTATAATTCATTTGGTAGTGGGCCAAATTTACCGCAGAACAGCAGTCTCTCCTTAACTGAAGTTGTCAAGTTTGGATGAATGTTTAATATGTGCTTCCAAGAGTAGTTAAATAATGATTGACTCCTTAGCCAAACCGTATCCATCTCTTTACCAAAGTTCTAAACGCTGGAGATTTCTTTATTTTCCCAATAGGTATCACTCACCTCCAATTCAACACCTGAAATACTAATGTTGTTGCTTTCGCTGGTCTTAGTAGCAAGGAACCCAGGGGTCATCACCATAGCAAGTGTTGCCTTTGGGTCTAATCCTCCCATCAATCTTGTTGCTCTTCTCAAGGCCTTCCAAATGGACAAGAATGTGGTGAACTATCTTCAGAAATAATTTTGGATGCATAATAACTAAGAAAAAAAAAAGATTTATGCAATAGCCAATAATGAATCATTAGGCCTTCCAATTGACCTTCAAATATTAGAATTCTCGATTGTACTGAATTATAACTTAAAGGGTGCCCAATATTTATGAGTATACAGACTTAGTAAAGGGATAAGTACATTAAAGCACAACAGTTTTGGTTTTGTTAGCAGGTTAGCGACATATTTGTAACTTTGATGTTTTTAGTGTCTTTTTATTAACAAAGATGCACCTTCATAATTTAAAAATATCCAATTTTACAAAAAGGCCTTTTATTCTAGCAAGCACGAAATCATAATTATCCATCATTTGATTATGAAAATTAGATTATATTCTTGTAACAATTACTATACTTGAACTATCGATCGTATCATAGAAACTAATAGCCTAATAGGTGAGCTACAAACACATCTAACAGCCTAATTGGTGAGCTACTAAAACATCTAATACCTAAATGGTGAGCTTCAAAAACACCTAGTAGCCTAGCACATTTGCATCTACTTGAGCATCCCCGGTAACAAATAAATCCAGAAATTCTTCTAAATTAATAGTTAGGCATTACTTGACAGGAATAAATTCCTTCATTTTCTTTTCACCTTCCATGTATGATTATCCCCTTCTACGACTTACTCAAATATTTCACACATAAAATTACATCGTAGAAACTATCCGTAAGCAATTTAGTTCAAAACAGTCTAAGAATATGTCATCTACAGTTGATGATGGGTGATGAAAGACAAAGAAAATACAAAAGCCTACAAGCTATTGTGCCTCTTTTATGACCATAATGTGAAGTACAGCTAATAATAATTACCATACTAAAATGTCACGAACAGATTGTTTAATGGTAATTCTTCTTTTTGTTGCTAGCATCATTTTGTACTTGTGTCACTATCTATCTTTTCTACTGATCGACTTCTCTATTACTATATGTAGTTTGTCATTTAATTTGATAGAAGAGACAACACAAAAGCCTTCGATCAAAATTAGCTCTAAATGATGCCTAGAGAATTGTAAATCTAAAATTCATCTTTCCTTAACCAACCATTTTCGAATTAGTTGGAGACCAAAATATAGAACAATATCACTCAGAATTTATATTCCTATTTCATGATGTTACAACATGCAAACTAATTGTAACTTCATTTGGAATGTCTAATTCTTCATGATACGCTATAACAATATTTCTCTAATTATTATCTCTCTAGAACTGCTTTTGAAGATAGTTCACCACATTCTTGTCGACCTAAAAGGCCTTGGTAAGATCGTTAATATTGATGGGATTTTTAAATCCAAATATCGCATTTGCTATGGTGATGATCCCTAAGTTCTAGCTACTAAGACCAACTAGGTAACCGCATTGGTATTTCTAATGTTGATTTAGAAGTGCATGAGACCAATTTGGAGACAAACACACCCCTGAATTCTAGCTACTAAGACCAGCGAAGGTCCTCCCATGCATATTTTGAAGAACCCTTTGTTATCTTTGATGCTATGTTTACCTTTAAGTATATTGTGTATTGTAGCTTATTGGGTAAGGGGTGTAAAAATATGCATGGACCACAACTATTTGTAGAGGCAAACTCTTAACGGTACTGAAATGAACGTTCTAAGTGGGAAAGAAACGATCTTTGAATAACATTTAAATGTTAAAGTTATTCTTTCAGCTTATGGGCTAACCTATGGAATAGATTATGGGACTTTTTAATGTAAAATTAAAATCCAAGTTGATTTCTTCAACTCTCATTAACTTTGAACCTATATAATTTGATCAATGTATAAGGGCACAAGTGAGTATTAAAAAAAAAAATCCACCATGAGAAAAAATTATCAATGGATAATATTAAATGTAAATATTGTTTTCTTAATTTATGAACTAACTTTTAGATTGAATTATGAATTTTCTAATAAATGAATCCATGTACTTACCTAACTTGATAAGTGCATACTCGATGCTTGAATCGTTCCTTTAACCACTCCCACTCCCACATACTAAACATTCAACCAAACTTGACCCATTCACTTAACTGTAGCTTTGGCAGTCCCAAATAAACTAAAATTGACGTGTTGAAAATGAAGTCGCTGAAGCTGTTAGGTGGCTGATCCTGTCTTCAACTGTAACAATGCCCTATCTAGAATTTTTAGATATCAAATCTGGTAGATGCAGCGAGATCAATTGACGGCTTTTGATCAAATAATCGACAGGTCAGTTATTTGACGACTTAAGCATTCTAGTAACTTATTGTTGTTAATAATGAAGTAAAGTCAACTGTTAGATAGTATTTTAAATAATTTGAGGTTGTAAAGGGAATTAGTATACAAGGCAATTGTAACTAGTGAGTTATAGAAAGCATCCATTACAAAACCCAACAATCTAAAACTCATATAGAGTAGAAACCTAAACAATCTTAATATCATAATTAAAGCAAAACGTTTTTTTTAAGAACTAAATTAATATTTATTATTGACAAGAATGGAACAAGGTTCAAAAATACTAATAGCAAATAACTATGAATAATGTGGGAAACTAAAAGAATAAGCATGAAATTTAGAAAGCCAGAGCCGCCATGATGCTCAAGGCACTCAATAGGACCTCAGCCCCGTATTCGGAATTCGAACCCGATTCATCGCCAACTGGTGCTTGTGAAGTCTCGGGGGATGAGCTCGCCGTCACCGGACTGGGAGGGCTGCCACTTGATGGGACTGTTGCGGGGGCCTGGGACGGTGTCGCCGAACTCGATGGGATGCCCGCTGAAGCCTCAGGAGTGGCGGAAGTCGCTGGGACCGAAGCCACTGTTGAGGAGCTCACCGGAGGTGAAACTGGAGAAGACATTCGTGGACGGGCTCGGGGCCAGAGAAACAGTCGTGGTTAGGGGATTTGACCGGGGAAAGGGAAGGAGATTTCGCCGGTGGTGAAACAGACGGGGATTTCGCCAGTGGGGTCGAGACCAACGAAGAAACTGCTGGAGTGGACGAAGGCGGCGACGTAGTCGGACACCATGTAGAGGGTGTTGGATTAGTCACCGAAGAGATGGCAGGAGAAGAGGACGGAGAAGTCGACGGAGAGGGTTACTTTTTCGGCGTTGGAGTTTATTGGGTTGCTTACTATTTGAGGGCCCATGAGACATCATTTTGTTTATATGTAATTTACGTTTATGCCCATATTTGATATTGTATATAAGTGAAAATCGTGTGACCATTATTCTTTGAGTAAATGCAAATAGCTTTGCCCTAGAGGCTTCACAATACTGCTTTTGCTCTATCTTTCTCCTGCTGTAGTCAATAAGGAAGTTTGTCCTTTCCTGTTTATTTTCAAGATGGTATCAGAGCCTTAAGGTTCATCTTAAGGTTTCCTGTTCGACTTATGCTAAACACCAACAAGGTATTTTGTTGAAATCCCTTGCTTCCGCTTGTTT
The DNA here is from genome assembly GCA_028551395.1 of Casuarina glauca. NCBI lineage: Eukaryota > Viridiplantae > Streptophyta > Magnoliopsida > Fagales > Casuarinaceae > Casuarina > Casuarina glauca. Next base: position 23,927,419 of record CM052351.1, on the reverse strand, counting down.
ATTTTTTCATCCTTATTCATTGCAAACTGGTAGTTTAAATTTTCATTAGAGCTAATCTCCCGAAATTACAAACCTCACCTACCATGGCTTCCGATTCTGCCAACACCAACTTTTTTCGAGACCCACTCTTTATTTCATCCACTGCCCTTCTTGGAACTGCCAAAAAAATGGGTCTTGCTGTAAATCAAGCCTTAGGAACTCTGAATCTTCGCACAACTTCCTTCACAAATATCAACCCTAAGTCAAATAAAGGAGATGCAAAGAAAAATCGTGCTAACTCCCCTATTTGTATTCACTGCCACAAATCTGGACATACCCGTGACACTTGCTATCACATAGTGGGTTTTCCTCCCACTTGGAATAGAAAAAAGGATGGAAGAGGCCATTCTAAGATGGAAAACTCTTCATCAATGGAAGTTAATCAGGTGTTCGTGGAACCCGCAAGTGAAAGGGGAATTCCATTTCATTTTGCGGGTCAGGTGAAAGGTGTAGGCCCAGGCGTGCATGCCGGACAGCTGGGTCCCGTGGGCCTCCAAACGGGACAACTAGGTCCCACAAGCCAGCCAAGTCTCGTGGGGCTGCATGCTGGACAACCAAGTCCCACGGGCCTACATAGGGGCCAGTTGAGTCCTGCATGTCTCCACGCGAGCCAACTAGGTCCTACATGTCTGCATAAGAGCCAGCCGGTTGCCACAGGCTTAAATGCCAACCAGCAAGCTCAAGAAGGCCACCAACCTTGGGTCCCTGTTACATATGGGTCCCTCGTTGGTGGACAAACCTTGCAACATTCAAGTGGGCTTTGGAATCAGCCCATTGGACATCCTAGTTTAAATTTTGGCTATATGGGACAAGTAGGAAATGCAATGCAAGGAGGGTTATCTGCATTGAACAACATGGAAAGAAGTGATACCAGTGCCTCATTTACAGGTAATAACACAAAACCTCCAATTGTGATTGATAACAGTAGATGGATTTTGGATTCAGGAGCCACAGATCATATTACGTGTAATCCTAATTATTTGACAATGCATTCTCCATGTCCATCTCAATTATTTTCCATACACTTACTTGATGGAACCCGTACAACAGCTACACACATAGGGTCTAGCCATCCCACACAAAATCTTACTCTGAACCATGTATTGTTTGTTCCTGAATTTAAGTACAATTTGATTTCCATCACCCGATTGACCATGGATAATAATTGCACTGTCATTTTCTTTCCTGGTTTTTGTGTTTTCCAAGATAATATGACTGGGGCAGTGATCGGTTGGGGTAAAGCTGATAGAGGTCTCTACTTCCTAATGTCTTCCACAAAAGTTGATCATAATCTCGTTTCCACTTTGTCACGGCTTCAATTTTATAATCCGAAACTGTTTTCTGATATAAAGTTGAATGCTGTTCATAATGACTCTGTTGATCCAAACTATGATTTATGGCATAAACGTTTTGGCCACCCTTCTTCAAAATATTTAGTTATGCATGGAAAAACATTAAAACATCCACAAGATTTCACATGTTCCATCTGTCCATTAGCTAAGCAAACTCAATTACCATTTGGCCATATTCAGATAAAAACACATGCAATTTTTCAATTAGTTCATATGGATCTTTGGGGACCACATCGAGTTCCAAATCATGATGGAGCTCGATATTTTTTTACTATAGTTGATGATTTTTCGAGAGCCACATGGACTTTTCTGATCAAATTCAAGGATCAAGTTTTTCCTATTGTGCAAGCTTTCATACTTATGGTTTCTACCAAATTTGGGCGTCCCATTTAGCGTATTCGATCCGATAATGGAACCGAATTCTTTTCAGCTCCCTTCTCCTCATTTTTAACTTCTCGAGGAATTATTCATAAGAGTAGTTGCGTTTATACACCTCAACAAAATAGGGTTGTAGAACATAAACATCGACATCTTTTAAATATTGCTAGAGCCTTGCTATTCCAAAGCAAAGTACCTATTCGTTTTTGGGGAGAGTGCATTCTTACAGCAACCTATCTTGTTAATAGGTTGCCCTCCTCAGCTATTTCACATCACACCCCATTTGAAATCCTTCATGGTCAACCTCCCACACTTCATTATCTTCGTGTATTTGGATGTTGTTGTTATATGACCACACTTTGCCCAGCAAGTAAATTCTCTCCTCGAGCAGTCTCCTGTGTTTTTATGGGCTATTCTTCTGTACAAAAGGGATACCGTGTTTATGATCCAGCAACTAAAAAATTCTTCATTAGTCGTGATATTGTGTTCCATGAGTCAGAATTTCCATTTTCTAATAATACTCATGAGTGTGATAATCCAGCAGTACCCACCGACCACTCGGTCCCAGTGGTTGAGTCTTTGCCCACACAAATGAGGGAAGTTACTGAAAATCCTACAGAGTCATCCACCTTTGAGCCTTTATCAAGCCCTCCTTTACAATCCATTCTAAAGGCACCCATAGATGCACCTTCCTCACTTGAGTCCTCATCACCACCATCACCACCCACCTCCTCGTGTCCACCAATTTGTAAATCTTCTAGAATCACAAGACCACCAGCTTGGACATCTTATTATATATGTTCCACCTTACCCTCAGCTTCCATGTCTACTCGTTATCCCATGACCAACTATCTTTCTCTAAATAGGCTTGCTTCACATCATAAACATTTCATTGCTTATATGTCTGTTGTACGAGAACCTACATCCTATCAGGAAGCGATCATGGATCCTAATTGGGTTGGGGCAATGGAACGAGAATTGGAGGCTTTAAAGGCAAACCATACCTGGGAATTAGTACAATTGCCAAAGGGGAGACGTGCAGTGGGTTGTAAATGGGTGTACAAGATTAAATACAACTCAGATGGGACTGTAGAGCGCTATAAAGCTAGATTAGTAGCTAAGGGTTATCACCAGAAGGAAGGAATTGATTATGAAGAAACCTTTGCTCCCACCGCAAAAATCGTTAGTGTTCGGGCTGTTTTCTCACTTGCAGCTAAACATAATTGGCCCTTTTATCAACTAGATGTGCAGAATGCTTTTTTAAATGGAGATTTACTAGAAGAAGTCTACATGGAAATACCATCAGGGCTTCGTCGACAGGGGGAGAGATCAGTGTGTCGACTACGCAAATCTCTTTATGGTTTGAAACAAGCATCGCGTCAATGGTATGCAAAATTCACAGAAGCATTGAAGACAGTGGGATATTCCCAATCGCAGTATGATTATGCCATGTTTACTCGTCGAGAAGGTAATAGCATTGTCATTCTACTCATTTATGTTGATGATATATTGATCAGTGGCAATAATGCCACTGCCATTGCTAACCTCAAAACTTATTTGGACTCTAGATTTCGCATGAAAGATCTAGGTCAATTAAAATATTTTTTGGGAATAGAGGTGGCTCGATCAAGAGAAGGTATTTGTATTAATCAACGCAAATATGCTCTTGAGCTAATATCCATGGCTGGGTTAGCTGGAGCTAAACCAGCAATTACACCTATGGAACTAGGTTTAAAGTTAATTTCGAGAGAACATGATATTGAGATTGATAGTAAATATCATGATCCGTTCCTTCATGATCCTTCATCCTATAGGCGGCTGGTGGGAAAACTGATGTATTTAACTGTGACCAGGCTAGATCTAACTTACCCAGTGCAACAATTGAGCCAATTCACAAATGCACCTAAATGATCACACATGGATGCTGCACATCGAGTTATAAAGTATATTAAAGGAGCTCCAAGACTTGGTCTTCTATTTCCTACTTCATCACAATTGGAGCTAATAGCTTGTTGTGACTCTGACTACGACACTTGTCCGATGACAAAGAGATCCCTCACAGGATATTGTGTCAAGCTTAGAGATTCATTAATATCATGGAGGACAAAGAAACAACCAACAGTATCAAGATCATCAGCAGAAGCAGAATATAGAGCCATGGGAATCACAGTGTGCGAAATTATGTGGCTTATTGGACTATTTCGTGATCTTGGGCTTAACGTCAAACTACCAGTTCCTCTTTTCTGTGACAATGAAGCTGCAAGAAAAATAGCAGCCAATCCAGTACAGCATGAAAAGACAAAGCATATTGAGATCGAGTACCACTTCATACGAGAACAGATACAAAAGGGAACAGTGTGCACACGACGTATATTAAGTTCAGAATAACCAGCAGATCTATTCACCAAGGCCCTCAATGGTAAGCAACATCATTATCTCTTAGGCAAGCTCGGAGCATTTGATTTTCACAAATCTCCGCCTTGAGGGGGAGTATTGGGTTGCTCACTATTTGAGGGCCCATGAGACATCATTTTGTTTATATGTAATTTACGTTTATGCCCATATTTGATGTTGTATATAAGTGAAAACTGTGTGACCATTATTCTTTGAGTAAATGCAAATAGCTTTGCCCTAGAGGCTTCACAATACTGCTTTTGCTCCATCTTTCTCCTGCTGTAGTCAGTAAGGAAGTTTGTCCTTTCCTGTTTATTTTCAAGAGAGTTGGATTTGGCAAAGGAGCGGGTGCATTGTCTGCTCGAACCACACCGGAGAGTGCGAAGCACAAAGCGAACACTACCGCAAGCCTTAACATCTTCGGAAAACTAAGCAAGCGTAAAGACCCTAACTAAGAAATCGATCACTCTGAATGTTGGTGAATCTCTCAAATACTTGTTCTCCGATGAATATATAATTAAAGCAAAACGTCAAAAGTGAAAAACCTATATGTCATCGTTGTCGTGATGTGGCTGTAAGGTTAAGTAGTCCAGCAAAATGACGAAGAAATATAACAAAAATATCACACTTGCGTGTTTCTTAGTAGATTTTTTTTTTCCCTTTTTGTCTAAGGAATCAATTCCGATGTTGCAGATGTAAATCATTGAAACATAAAGATGGCTTCTTTAGAAGGAAATAGATGAGTACAATTGTTTGCTTTTTTGTAATCAGCGTCATATAGAACTCACGTGTGCAACTTCTTTTATTTGTTTTCTACGTTTTTTTAGTTGTGCTACTTTAATTGTCCACTTCTCTTATCTTAGTTTTAACTTTGCAACCAAAATATATAGAAATATCTATGACAAGCTACTTTATTTCATGTTGTTGTTGTGGCGATGGTACAATAAGAAAGATAATCACAACATTTATTTTGAATTTCTGAAGATTAAGTACATATAGTTTTCTAATTATTGTCCATCTAGAACTGTTTCTGAAGATATTCAACGACATTCTTGTCTACCTGTAAAGCCTTGACAAGAACATCAAGATTGATAGGGGCATTGGATCTGAAAACGGCATTTGCTATGGAGATGACCCCTGGGTTTTGTCTACTAAGAGCAGAAAAGGCAACCGCATTAGAAATTCCAATGTCAAATTGGAAGTAAATGAGACCATTTGGGAAGACAAAAGACATCTCCTGGCTTTAGAAATTTAGTGATGAGACGGTTAGGGCTGGACGTAACGAACCCAACATAAGGAGTGCCTTCTAAGACGACCAGAATCTCAATGCCACGAGAATGAGTGTGGGGAGGATTGAGACCACATGGTGCAAAGTCAATGCGAGCCGAAGATATACCCAATGTGTTGAGGCCCAGTATTCTATCCACTTTCAAAGGAATGACATTTGAACCTAGTGGATTGTCGGTGCTTCTTGGAAGGTTCAGTCCCGAGAAGAAGAAATCGTCCGTAGTGACAGCATTTGGGTCCTTGCGAAACATTCCATTCACAAATGCTGCAGTGCAAAAGATTGCATCCATGATCCCCTAAATATGGTGGCCAAACGTAAATAATATTAGTAGATAGAATTCTATCATAAGAAAGAAGACACCCCAAGATGTGACAGAAAAAACTGCGTACCATCAGAACGTGAAGTGTTAGTTGAAACACATAAATCTTGCAGAGGACTGGGCTCATCAGCAAAGGCAAGGGAGCAGGCGTAGGCCAACAGGGCCACAGCGACTAGAATCCTCGAGGCAAATTTCATCAGTTTTTTAGGCTGCCTCTACATCTCAAGATGCTATGTATTCAGGCTTTCTGGGTAAGGGGTGAGGAATGTTGCATGGAAGCACGAGTATTTATAGAGGTGAGGGACTGAACGAGTCCATGTATTTTTTACTTCCACTGTGAAAATTCGACTTGGTATGAGTTTGGTTTATGAGTGAATCGTTTTTCAACCAGTCCTGCACGCACATACTAAACATTTATCCAAATTTGATAGCTTCAGCAGTTGCTTTGGTCCATTCCCAACGTAATTGAACATAAGGAATATGTTCCGAGTTGAATTGCCTCAAGGGACCAGGTGGTTGATCCTTTGGTTAATACGGATGTGTGTCTATCCAAATGTTAAGCCTCGAAATCTAGTCGGAGCATGGCTGCCGGTGTGCACTGCCGATTAAGCACCCCCATTTCAGAAAATGCAGTAGTTGTCCCAGTCAACTGTTCGATGACTTCTATCATTCTGGATAAATGGGGATGTTTAACACTACAAGCAACAGCTCTGCGTTCGTCCCCAAGGCCCAAGATCAATTGATTTGGTCTTACCACGTTAAGCTGACCTTCTTGGTTTTTAGGCTTTATGGTGAAAGCCCCCCTCGGTTTGGACTTTAGACATCACAAAGGGTAGAAAAATGGCCTGGTAGTGTTAAGAACTACTACGACTTCCATTTGAAATGATCCTGTCTTTGTTTTCCTTTATTTTTCTGAGTTTGCTTTTTAGGATTTTGAGACAAAAACAATGAAGAAATGGTGGTTCGGGCCAAAAAGCCCATCATCCAACGGTAGATAACAAATCGATGCGGCTTTGCTATTATTTTATGCAGTGCATCGGACTGTCTGTCTACATAAAATGCCCCTAAGTTTCATTGAAGCCTGCATTTTGGCCATCTAAGTCTGAAATCTCCACATACATCCTTGCTAAAATAATAAGACCCACATCTTCTCAAAAATGAAAAGAAAAAAAAAAGAATTGCTGAATGAAAGGTCTCTAGAATATTCAGAAGCTTATTTTCTCTCTACCACACTATTTTTCATCCTGATTTTTTATGTTGCTATTTTTATAATTTTACCACAAAGGAATTAGTGGAGAACATTATCTTAATCATATAGTTGAACATTGTTATAATTTTTTTGTTATTGTTATTTTGAAGTAAAGGATAGTGTGGGGGATTTGGGTGTTTCACCTAGGATCTTTTTAATCACAAGCAACATTAGTCACAAAGGACCCAAGCGACATGAGCTGCACGCCTGGGACAAAAATCACACCTCCTTGAACCATCATTCAAGCAAAAAGTTTAAAACAGTGAAACCGTGTGCTAGCATACTTAAGATATTGTAAAAAAAATTTAAAGAAAAAATACTAGATAGCATGCGTCAAAAGAAGCTAGAAATGATACCTCAAACATTATCAAGAAAGAAAGATATCAAGAAATAAAATATATACAAATAACCAGAAGAAGCACCTTTATTTCAATTTCTTTTTTACTTTTGTTATGATGTTACAACAAAGGAAACAATCACAACCTTTATTTCATATTTGCTGGCTTATTCACGATCACACATCTTTCTCTAATCTTCGTAAAACCAAAATTGCTTCTGAAGATACTGAACCACCTTCTTGTCCACTTGGAAGGATTTGGTAAGTACATCAGGATCGATGGGAGGATTAGATCCAAAGATTGCATTTGCCGTGGTGACAACACCTGGGTTCTGGCTACTGAAAGCGGACAAAGCAACCGCATCAGTCTTTCCTACATTACGTTCGAAGTGAATGAGACCAATTGGGAAGACAATAACATCTCCTGCTGTTAGAACTTTGGTGAAGAGGCGGTTCTCTGGGTTCGATGTGACAAAGCCAGCGTACAAAGTACCCTCTAAAACGGTCAGAACCTCAGTACCAAGAGGGTGATTGTGGGGAGCATTTACGCCTCCTGGTGCAAAATCAAGACGAGCCAAGGATATGCCCAATGTGTTCAGGCCTAAAAAGTTCAAAACATTAACGCGAGTTACAATGGATCCGAGCTGATTCGAGGTGTTTCCACGAATGTTTAACCCGTGAAAGACGAAATCATCGGCTGTGACAAGCTTTCGATCCTTGCAGAACTTCCCGTTTACAAATACTGCAAAAGAAAAAATGAACTTTATATTCTGGACGCGACACAAACAATACTGGTATGTAGAGTTCTATCATGAAGACAGCCGAAAACCCAGATGTTTCATATGATTTCATACCACCATCACTAGAACCGTTAGTGGAAACACAGAAGTCTTGTAGAGGACTGGGGTCAAAGGCAGAGGCAATGGAGCATGCCACGGCCAACAGGGCCACAGTTACGAAACACTTAGTAGCGCCTTTCATCATTTTTGAGGCTATCGCTTGTTTTCAGTATGTGAGAAATGTTGCATGAAGGCAAGACTATTTATAAGGATAAGTCACTGAACAAGCCCATGGTTTAACTTCCATGGCTAAGACTCGACTTGGTAAGAGTTTGGTTGATGTGTCACTCGTTCTTTATCTGCTACTCTAAGCAAATGCTAAAAATTCAATTGTTCCTTTGCGTTGAAGTTAATTCAAACCCTTTTCTTAATATTTTTGTCACCTCGGGCAAATCCCAGGTAAGCATCATATCTCCTTAACATTGACATTGCCATGCAAAAAGTAGTACTCGTGAAATTATTTGAATTTGACCATTGTGGTAATAATAATATGTCAAATAAATAATGCAGAATTGTTCTATGTCACTAATAAGTATGTTGGAAATGTTTCACTTGTGGATAAAAATCCTCATGGAAAGTATTGCCCCATACTTCAGATGAGAGAACTTTTTAAGTCTCATATGAGAAAATAAAAACTTAAAAGAATAACTTTAAAAAATAAGTTTATCTACTTAATGCCTTAAGATTTTAACTTGCATATAAGTCTTTCTTTGTAAAATCTAATAACTATAAAGATGGGTAAGTTTGAAGTTTAGAAAAAAGTGACATTGAAAGATGGCTTGAGTTGGACCATTGCGGTAAAAGGACATCTTAAAAAAAAAGTTAAATTATCTTATATTGCTAAGAATTCATTGAAAATCCAATTTCAATCTTTCAATCCTTCACTCATCGACAAAAATTTAGATATAAAATATTACTCTATATTTAGAGCAAAAGGTATATTAAGTTCCACATATGAAATATAAAACTTTAAAATTTAATTTATAATAAAATAAAATTTTTACTTAATGCCTTAAAATTTTAAATTAAATACAAATTTTTCTCAAACTCTTAACAGTCCACAGCTCAAAACGCTGGTGCAGTCAAAGTGGTCCGTAAGGGATGGCGGGGCCAACCAGTGAAAATGATTGAGGAACCACAAGTGGGCTCTATTAATGTGTAGCGGGATTCTAGAACATTGGATTATGATGCTCATTGTGAAGTAGTTGTACCTAAGCAAATATGAGTAACTGACTGAAAATCCAAGATTGATTGTGAGACAACTACCCCAAACCTTAGACGACGCTAAGCTGATGGTTTTCATGAAAACAACATTGTGATGGTTGGTGGTATGGTATCCCAAGAGATCCTCCTCATTCTCATGTTTGTACATCAGTCTAGATGGTGGTCCGTCATCACTCCTCATGGAGACCGTGGAGGTGGGAGGGTTTTTCTCCCTTCCTAGGTCACGTGTGGAATTCAACTATTGAGGTCTTCCTGAGCTTGCCCCCCAAATTTTGGCCCATCAGCTCCTCCTCCAAGCCCAGGTACAAGTGTATTAATATAAGTCTCATATTACCAACGTATAGACGTGTGTGGTAAAATATGGATATGACTCTTAATTTATTTTGAGTCAATTTTGCAATAATAGGCTTTTTTCCTTAATCTTCCTATTCATATAAATAGGTTCAAAATTCATGCAAGATTGAATTTTAGGTATATCCCTTCTCTGTGCAAAGAAGTCAAATCTTGGTTGACGTAGTCCGTGATGTTGGCGGCGAATTCTAGCGCCACCCACTTCAGCTCTCCCCCTCATTTTTTCTCTGGAACTCCGCTATGGAACCGCTTTCATCCGACCCGTCGACCACAGGCCCAAGCTCAAACCCACCAGGGGTGTTGACGAAATCCCAGTCATCGACCTGGCCAATATCTTCAACTCTCCCAACGAGAAGACACAAGCAGTCATTTACAAGACCCAAAGTGCATGCGAGACCTGGGTGGTGAACCCCTGGGTCCCGCCGGACTTCCCAAGAAAACTGGAGGCCGTGCTAAACAATTCTTCGATGGATCGGTAGAGGAGAAGAGGAAGATGAGAGTTAGGACCAAGCCCTACACCAACACAAAATTCCGGAACATAAGAAATCTCAATGAAATAATTGCCTCGTTTATTAGCTCAATTCAATTGATATTCCTTCCAGATCTCCCAGCTTAACGCTTTATTGACACGTATTCGCCGTTGACGACATCCGATCGCTTCAGCCATTTCAACTCAAAGCATGTACTATGTTCAGTTTACTTGGGAAAGGGTTGAAGCTAAAGTAGGACGACACTCCTTCCTTAACCGAAGTGGTCAGATTTGGATGAATATGAAGTATTTGCGTGTAGCAGTAGTTAGAGGCCAATTCACTCATCTTACCAGGTCTAATTTCCGCCAAGGAAATAAAAGACACCGTTCAGGGTCCCCTCCATAAATACTCGTCTTCCCATGCAACGCTTCTTGCCATTCACCCACAAAGCATAGATTACATAGTGATAACTCTATTTTTATAGAGTTATTTTACTTATTTTAGGCAATAAATTATTTAATAATTGTATGAAAATATTTGAACTCCTCTTTAGCTGCCTAAATTTATTTTGTTTACGTAGCATAAGGAGGCAAAGAGAAAATGAATGAACATGGAGAACTTGATGCTTATTGTGTAGCAAAATGGTAATATCAAGATCAAGAGAGTCAAGATGGGCTTGGGCTTTCGATGATTGTTTTTAGATTTTCTATTGTTATTAGGTTTTCTAAATAAACAGAAAACCCAGTCATATTAGGAGTTCAAAACCCAATTGTTTTAGATCTCTAAAACCCAATTCTACTAAGATAGGAGAAGGAAATTAAGCAGGAAATTGAGCACAATTTAAGGTTTTCTTGAAGAGAAGCTAGAAAAGGTGACAAACTTCTTGTTCTTGGATTCAAGATGCTTTCTTTATTTTTTATTATTGTTCTTCCTCATTATTTTTTTATATTTTAGTTTACTTTTGTTAGAGCTATGATGTAACCTAATTATAATGGTATGAATATTATGATTGTTATGTTTTACAAGATATTTTGTTTGTGTGAAGCTGCATATTACTGTCTTTAATACTTTTAAGTGATTAGTTACTACTTAAATGATCTAATTTGCATGTTTGAGACCGATAAGAGATGATATGCAGTTGCTTATTGTATTATATAACCATAAATTAAGTATGGATAGACATATATCATATTGTTTGTATGGCTTTTAGTATAAACTGGAAATGTTCACAGATCCTAATACATTTGGTTTGTTTCAATTCACACATAGAGATATACTGAATTAATGAACTAAATAGCTTTGCTATACCTAGACATAGAATAGTAAATAAATTAGAAAGTTCCGCTATCACATAGATATTATCCTTTTTGCAAGCATACATAATCAATATTAATACCTAGTAGTTATGATGAAATCATATGCTCTAACATATTTCGTATATTTAGTTTTCTTAAATTTAGTTAGTTAATCTATTATCTATCATTTGGATTTGTAAGATAAATTCTAGGAGTTGTTCACTGTTAGTAATTAGTTGGCTTAGTAATCCTCAATCTCTGTGGGACAATATCTTTCTTATCATTATATTACTTATTCGACATATTCACTTACATTTAGAATTTCACTGAACACATAGCATCTTGAAAGGTAGAGACAGCAATAAAAACGATGATAGCCACTTCAAGACTTCTACTTTTTGGCCCTCGCATGCCCCCTTGTCTTTACTTATGTCCCAAGTCCTCTACAAGACTCGTGTTTCAACTAACACTTCTCTTTCTTGTGGTACGCAGTTTTTTGGAAAAATCTGGGTTTGCCTTTTTCTATCATGCTAGAACTCTACTTACTAATGATACCTATGCTTGGAGAAAACATTTACGTGACAATCTTCCGGAAGTGTTTTGTCCCTTACCCCTTGTCTTCCCCTCTTTAGTATTTGTGAATCGAATGTTCTACAAGGACTCAAATGTCGTTACCGCCGACTATTTCTCCTTCCAAGAAGCACCAAAAATCCACTTGGTTCAAATGTTACACTCTTGAATTTGGACCAAAAATACCGGGCCTCAAATATTGTAGCAGCGATGGTGTGACGTAAAATGATTTCTCTTTTTTATTTTCTTTTTCATTCATGCACTAGCAAAAAATATAGACCAAGTACATGATTAAAGTTAATTTCACTTTATTGCCATAATGTTAGATATCACTAAACTTTCACTAATACATAATCTTTTTTTTTTCTTTTTCCCTTTTACAAAATTATTTGTAAGAATAAAATAATAAAGTAGTAAAGCAATAATAAAGAAACAAAAAGAGACAAGTGGGAGGCATATGACACGATTAAGTGGGAAGTGTTATTAAGAGTTTTAAAAGCTATTAATACGTCTCAGTATTTAGTTGATCTTATAAGTAAGTGTATTATTATGACAAGATTTTCAATAAATAGAAGACGATTTTAAAATAGAATAGTTGATATTCTCATCCTTTTGGCTAAAGTAAGGAAAACTATATGAGGGAGAGATTTTTTGTTTCAAAATGTAAAATCCTCACAGGAAAATGTCATTTTGAGTGAGATTTAAAGACTTCCAACCTTAATTTTTTTATAGTTGTTGAAAATTATAATGCTGGGATATGTTCCTCTGCTTTTGTACACTACTTTATATTAATGCAAACTTACATTTCAACAAAAAAAAAAAAAAAAAGATTTTCAAAAAATTTTAATAGAGAGCATGCAAATTCTTTTGAAAGTACTAATGGACTAAAACAAGGGGACCCATTATTTATATATTTATTTGTACTAATTATAGAGATACTTAATAGAAATATTATTATAAAGACCTCCAAATCGGCTTTTAAGTTTCACTAATGATGTAAACCTAAAAAAATTACTCACTTGTATTTTGCTAATGATTTTTTTTTTCCTCTTATGATGATATAACTTCAATACCTTGTATTTTAGAAGTTTTACAAGAATTTGATCAACTCACAGGTCTACATTACAACCCAAGTAAATGTCAATTATTCTTCTCAAGATTATCAAAGCAAGAGCAACTTCTTAATTTATATCACTTATCTTTTCCTATGGGTACACTCCTTATTCGATATTTTAGAGTTCCTTTAATTATGAAAAGACTCATTCATGCTAATTGCGAGAGTTTGATAGATAAGAATATTTGAAAGAATAGAAGGTTAAAGAATAAAATATCTTAGTTATAGTTAGCAAAATTAGTTTTCATTTCCACATATACATTTTGGGTGCAAGTTTTTATACTACTAAAACAAACAAGTTATAAGATTAAGAAATGGATTAGGAACTTTCTATGGACAAGTAGTATAGATACACAATGTTCTCACAAAGTAGTTTGGCAAATAATCTATTCACTAACGAAGGAAGAGGGATGAAGGTTATTGAATCTTAAACTTTGGAATAAAGTTCTCTTAGGATGTATGCTTTGAAATTTAATCTTCCAAACCTTTTTTTAGGGAGTAAGTGAATTTATAGTACAAAAGATAAAACAACTTTAGTAATGTAGTTTGATATAAAAGATTCTATCGCATGGAGTTGGAGAGGTCTTAAATTAAGGCTCACACTTACCATGGTTCTTTATAGATTTACTTATTGCTGTAAAGAAATTTATCAGAACCTTTGATTAGTTAATGAAAAAATAAATTGGTATAATCTAATTTGGGCTAGTAGCATCAACAAATATAATTTCATTGGATGGAGTTAGAGATTGACTTTCTATAGTAGATTGAATAGTATGATGGCTCTCTTCAAATAATTTATATTCTAATTTTTGTCAATCCTATATTGAAAAATAAGAGTCATCCTTTTTTTAAATGTACATGGAAAAATATGGTTTGAAAGACTATCCTTGCTCATAATGAAATATGACATCATATTGAAAGATAAAATGAAGAATTGCAACATATAATTAGAGTAATTAAAGGAAAAAATTTGACTACAAAGTTTCTTAAGATATCTTTTTTAATTTGCATTTATTGTATATGGGTAGAATGAAATAAAAGACAATTTCATAATAGAGCAGTTGGCATTCCAATCATGTTGGCTAAAACAAGAAAAATTGTACAAAGAAAAGTTACTTTGGTTTAAAATATATAACTCTCATAGGAAAATGTCATTTTGACTAAGATTGGAGGTTTCTAACTTGCATTAATTTTTGTACTACTAAGATATATTCTTATGTTTTTATATACTATTTTTTTTTATTAATGTAAACTTACATTTCTACCAAAAAAAAAAAAAAGAGACAAGTGAGTTGATTAGGATTCTCAGTTTCAAATAATCCATCACATTTACATGTCACTATTTCCTTCCAATGATGCATCCTATTGCCTTGATCAATTCTCTCTTCATCTTTCGAACATTTAAGGAGTATTCGGTTTTTAGTCTGCTGCATTAGTAAGCCATAGAGCCATATCAAAAGCATGCTGGCACGTTATTTTATATTTCAACTTCTTGCTCCAACCATTGGATTATGGAGAATCTAATTTCAAGAACGTTACGGTGTTGGGTTCTAGGGTATTCATTGTATAAGTTCATAGGAAAAGAGAGATGCTAAGAAAATGGGAAGAGAGGAGAATGACATTGAGAGTGATTGGTGAGGCCCATTTAATTTATTCTCATGGCGGTCATTTTTGTCCCATAACTTTCTTGTGGATATATAAAGAGCCTTAAAATTTTAATTCGAACAAAATATTGTTTGTTAATTCTAAAAGTGAGTTAGAAATCTTATTCTCAATCTAATAGTGTCATTTTTGGATATCAAACAGCATTATCATTCTACAAATTTTAAAATACCAACCCCCCAAGCTAAATAGAAAATAGACGTGTTCAAACCATTTTCGTATAGTTATTTAGTCCCTTGATCCTAAAATATCTCTCATTGTCTACATTTACTTAAAACATGTGCACAGATGTTTTATTGAAATATGAGAATGGCCTCTACGTGATAATTGTTATTACAAGAAGAGCGTAAGATCGAATCAAGTTTTAAATGTTTGAAGTACCCATCGGCATAACAAAAGAGGGAGAACAAAAGATTAGTAACGAGATAAGGTCAACCTCTTTGATAAAGAGCTTTTGGAGGACGACTATACATTCGCCATATCTTTGGACATTAGTATTTATATGGAACGCCTAGCACTAATTTCATTGCTTAGTAGAAAGGAATATGCCTCGCAATTGTCATGGCTCTTGTAGGTTTCTGGCATGAAATTAAGCTCTTGTTGTCTTTTGTTTTCTTGGACTCATTCTATATCATACATTCGCATGTCTTATACTCCAGAACATTAACATGAGTTTGTATTGTAATTACTTTTTCTTTGACTAAGATGTTACCCAGGTGTTAGCATTTTAAAGGACAAGTCAGTAACCAATCAATAGTTAGCAACTCGACTGGTGCCGTGCAACCCGACGGGACTCAATGGACCCACTTAGGGATCCGACAGCAACCTATGATCGCGTCCCTCATGGTCACCCAACTTTCTTGCCATCACTATCACTAGAATTCTTATCATATCGAGTGATTCGATTGTGCATTATCTTCGTTTGTAGATTCTGTATAGGTTTATATACTCAATTGTATCCATTATTCTAATTATTAGGAAAATCAATCAATCAAAATTTCACAGAAAATTAGGGTTTCCAATTCTTCCTTCTTCTTCATCTTCCCCACTAGATTCTGTATTCCGGTGACCTAATTTTTGGCTTTTCCTTCTTCATTCACAACAATTTTGTTCTACTCTATGTAATTAATATACATTTCACACAAAACTAAACCATACCATTTGACCTTCAACTATTAGAATTCTCAATTGTGTAGAACTATAACTTCATGAGTACCAAGAATTTATCACTACACACACTTAGTAAAGCATAAGTACACGAAAAGTACAACAGTTTTAGTTTTGTTAGTAGGTTGGTGGCATACTTGTAATTTTAATGGTTTGAGTGTCTCTTTATCAACAAAGATGCGCCTTCATGATTAACAAATTTCCAATATGATAAAGAGACTTTTTCATTACATATCATTTTTATTCTAACAATTACTAAATCATAATTATCAATCATTTAGTTATGACCATTGGATTATGTACTATCCTTGAACTAATAATGGAATCATTTAAAGGCTACCGAAGATTTACAAAAACATCTACTAGCCTAGTTGATATGCATCCCACTTGAGCATGCCCACTAACATATAAGTCCGCAAATTCTTCTTAGAGTACTATACTTGAACTGACGATCGTATCACATAAAGGTAACCGATGAGCTACAAAAGATCTAATAGTCTAGTAATATGCATCCGTCTTGAGCTTGCCCACTAGCATAGAGATTTCCAAATTCTTGTAAGCTAATAGTTCGACGTTACTTGATGGCAATATTTTCTTTCATTTTCTTCTCACTTTCCCTTGTACGATTCTATGCATATGCAATTTATTTGAAACATTCTAAGAATCCATCATCCATAACTGGAAGCGGTTGATGAAAAACGAAGAGAAGACGAAAGCCAACAACCTTGTGTGCTTCTAACTTGGCAACAGGTGGACGACAACTAAACAGTAAGTACCATGCGCAAATATCACGTGCATGCTTGTTTAATAGGAGCTCTTCTTTTATTTTCCAATATCATGCTGCAAATAAAAAAATAATGGCAAAATGGATCAACACAACAATATAGATCTTTTCTAGAAGGAAACAAAGATCACATATAATGTTGGACATTTTGCGGCTCGCATCATTTTGTTCTCACTTGTCTCACTGATTATCTTTTCTATTGATCAACTTCTTTATTATATATTGTTTCTCATTTAATTTGATGGAAGAAAGTCACGTATCCAAATGAGCTGCAAATGGGATATGAAAAATTTTGAATTCAAAATTTAAGATTTTAAGATTTTGGAATAAATCCTCGCCCTTTCTTATAGTTATTAGTATTTTTTAATTGTATCTTAAATCAAAAAGGGAGAGACAGAGGCCAATGGAAAGAAATAGTGCGAGATAGAGAAAAGAAGGTGGGAATTATATTAAATCAGACCTTTTATGAGTCTTATTTTAAGATCCTTCCACTAGAGGTAAAGAATTTCTCACCCCCATTTATTGTCATCGATCTTATACAATGAAGCGTATCATTATTTTTTTTGTGATAACAAACTAAAAAGCCAAGTTATTGAAAATCATGAATTTAAATAAAATTTATGACTAGAGAGCTCCAAATGAAAACACCTGTTTAAGGTTTAGCAACTTGAAAAACAACAACATTTTGGAGTCCGAAGTCTACAAAAACTTACAAACATTTTATTTAGACATATAGCATGATTGGGAGCTAAGCAAGAAGCCCTAAATGAAAACAATAGTTTAAAGTTTGACAGCTTGAAAAGCGATAACATTTTGCAATCCCAAGTCTACAAAGCCTACTGATATTTTATTTAGATATATAGCATAAAGCGAGCCAATGTGGGCCAAGCCAATCATTTGGAGCTTTGTAAATGATTGACAATTTGACAAATTATTGTTGTGATAATTTGACAACTATGGAGCTAATGAAAAGCATCATTTGAGTCATTTAATTCTTTATTATTTAACAACACATATCATTTTCCAATTATTTTTTTTCTGTTTTGCTGAAAAGGTAAATTATATTAATAAATATTAAAATACAAAAAAGGCATTTTTTCTCAATTATTCTCTCAACAAAACTATTTTTAGAGATAGTTAATAATATTATTGACCATCTAGGATTTTTAGCTGAAAATATTATAGCTCTTGAAAAAAAATATATACCAGAAAATTTTCCAAAAGCCTCCTCTATATTGTGCCTTGTCATGTCTCATAGTCTAAAACATTAGCCCCAATTTACACACTGTTTTTTGAATGACCAAGAACGTCCATCTACGTTCTCGTAAAACTTATATTTGGAAGGAAAGCAGAGGGCTTAGCATGCGGCCTCATGATTTTTAGCCGGGGTTTTAATCTCCTTCAGATCAATTTCCGAACCCTTCATCAAACCCATCTGGGGTAGGACTGTTCTAGTAGGTTCTCCAAAACGAAAAGTTAGCAGATTTGAGAATAAAGAAAAAACAAAACCCGCTCATTCTTCGTTAATAGTATGAGAAAGAAACTCAAAAATGAGATAATTCCTTTATGCTGAGATTTATCTTTACCTTTTTCTATGTCAGAAACGAAGTCAATTTCTTCCCTTCTTATATTTGAAATATTCACATCGTAAACAACTTGATTGGATTAGTCAATAAGAACATCAGATGTATCAGGAGCATCGAGAGTCCCGGCGTGGTAGTTGTTAATACTTCAAAACCATTAATCTATCCTTTAAAATGTCTTGAGGACCAACCACTGGATGCTCGCCCAAGCGCAGCGAAGACAGGAAGAAAAAAAATGATTATCTGTAAGACAAGGCTAAGTGATCAAGTTATTGGCTTGTAACTTTAAGACTACGTATTTTCTACTTTTACCGTCATCGGCGTCGTCCCTGCTGCCACATTTCCGGGCTTAAAAAGTATAGTCAAACGGATTATTTCCTGACAGCTTCAGAGAAATAACTAGGCTCGCCTACATATCTCAACGCCAAGGGGAGGGAATGACTAGTGGTTCCGTCAAAGATCTCTATCATGCCAACCCAATCTTGTAAGCCATTGCGTGACATCCCCGTTTTGAACCTGACGCTTTCACCTTGCCAAGATAGAATTCTCATTGTTAACCTCTTTCGAGATTTGTCCAAAATTTGAGCTCATTTTACTTAATAATAAAGTCTAGATTCATATATGGGCTAAAAGAAATAGAAGACATTGGGAAAAGCAATTAATATTTTTATTCTATTGGTAAAAGCAAAGAAAAGTAATGCAAAAAAGAGCTTATTTGTTTTAAAATATAAATCATCCTAAAGTCAACAATATTTGAATTCTGAACACTTTTATATCTCGATTGGAATCCAACAATCATCAAGACGAATATTTACATTAAAAGATACTTCAGCACTAAATGAAGATAATTTCTTTACACTTTCAAAATTTTGAAGTACCAACCAATGGAAGCTTTCATAAGAAAATGACGGCATGAAAAGCTTGTTTAATGAGGCATAATGAAATCAATTAATTGAGACTCTTAGCACTAAATGAAGTTGTTTGTCATGTTTTAGGGAATGAGCACTTCATTGCAAGAATCTTGTCCCACATCGAAAAAGTAAGGATAATGGTTTTGTTACTTTAATCGAGTGACAAAGTGGTATTCAAGTACTTGAAACTTGTTTTCACTATCAACACTAGGCTCTATGGAGGATAGGTAAGGGGATCAAAGAGGACAAGTGTCATGGTGATGTGGAGTTGGGGTGGGAAGAGTGACATATATTTATGTATCATAATAAATGAGTTTTCTTTTTCTTTAAGATCATTCCATGTAGTGGTAGTAGTTAATATTAGAAGACAAGTTATTTGATCTTTCAAATATTTTAAGCACCAACTAATAGATTTTTAAAACAAAATTACAAACAAAGAGATAGTTTAACAAGGCATGATTTAATCAATGGATTCAAGACCTTATTACATAGTGGAATTGTTTGTCATGTCCTAAGAAATGAATACTTAGATGAGAAAATGTTGTCCCGCACTAAAAAAGCAAGGGTAAGGGTTTTGGTAACTTCAATATAGTGACAAAGTGGTAGTAAGCAACTAAAACTTGTTTTCATTGTCAACACTAGGCCTCTAAGGATGATAAGGGGCCCTAAAAGGACAAATGGCCTTGTCAAAGGGATGTGGAGTTGAGGTGGGAAAGTGTCACATATTTATTTATTATAATAAATGAGTTTTCTTTTTTTAAGGTGATTTTTTTCCTTTAAGATCATAAAACAAACCATGTAGTGGTAGAAGTTAAGACTAGAAGACAATTTATCTACACTTTCAAATGTTTTAAGTACCAACCAATAAAGACTTTAAAGAAGATAACAAAACAAAAAGGTTTTTTAGTTAGGCATAATGAAATCAATCAATTTGAATCCTTAGCACTAAGTAGAGTTTTTAGTCACATTTCACAAAATGAACACTTCAATGACAAAATTTGTCCCATATTGAAAAAGCAAGTAATGATAAAAGGTTTGGTAACTTTAGCTAATAGACATATCTTTTGGTTTGGAGCACCAACCCAGTGACAAAGTGGTGTTTGAGCAACCATAGCCTATTTTTGTTATTAGCACTAGGCCTCTAATATGGTAGATTAAGAGGCCCTAAAAGGACAAGTGGCCCTATTGGGGAAGATGTGGATTTATATTTTGGAAACTATAACATTTCAAGAAAGGAATACTCTAATGGAGAGAACTTATACCCATAATAGATAGACAAGTAAAGGATCTTGGCTTTATAACGGATTTGATAACTTCACTTAACAAATATGTCAGGGAACAAAAACATTTTGAAAAATTTATTTGTATTCAAAAGTCAACTCAAAAAGTAAAAATTTTTCTTCCTTTAAAATAATATTTTATACAAGATTTATAGACTATGAGACTTTTATCATATGGTTCTTGCATGACATAGGTTTTCTTGATAGTATTTTGCTTACTAATAACTCTATTTTTATATAATTATTTGAATTATGTTAGGAAAAAAATAATGTATTTTGTGAGACAACATTTGAATTTTTTACATTTATTTAAATTTTTATTGTTTATGCAACAAATTCTAAGATAGTACGAGAAAAGAAGGAAACGAAGTGCACGTGTGAAGGAAACGAAGGAAAACATATGCACGTGTGAAGGAAACGAAAGACAAATGACAAAGGCACCAAACAAAAATAAGAAAAGAAATAAAAGAAATGCTGAAGACAATTGAGGGCGTGCCGCACAACAAGAAAGGATGAAAAAGCAACAAAAGCAAAGGAGGGCGCGCCGCACGAGAGAGGAAAAAAGAGAGAAGAAAGAGTAGAGCGCCGCCTGGGAGAAAAAGAAAAAGAGAAAAAAACATGAAAAACAAAGAGAGGCGCTAAAGTATATTTTTGCTTTGTATAATTCTTGATTTTACTATAATTTATAAAAATTTTATAAAAATTTCTTAAATAGAAGATAGTAAAATGATAAATTTTTTGTTTTTCATTTAAGATACATTGTTTAATTTCTATTTTTTTGTTGAAATATAAGTTTGCATTAATAAAAAATAGTGTACAAAAACATAGGGGCATATTCTACCATTACAAAATTACAAAAATTACGAAAAGATAGAAGTTGGAAGTCTCTAAATCTCACTCAAAATAATATTTTCCTATAACAATTTTATATTTTGAAACAAAGAAGCTCTTCTTTATATAGTTTTCCTTATTTTAGCTAATCATATGGGAATGTCTATAATTTTTTTGTTTGTTATTATATTATGCTTTAATTTTCCTATGATATAACCTAACTATGATAATATGAATTTTATGATTTTCTATGTCTTGTAAGAGATTTTATTTATATGAGTTATATGTTACTGTACTTAATACTTTTAGGTGATTGGTTACTACTTGAATGACTTAATGTACATATTTGAAACTGAGAAATGATAATATGGAAATACTTTTTATGATAACAAAATATAAATTAAATATGAATATATGTAAATCATATTATTTGTGTGGCATTTGGTAATAAGATGATCAAAAACTTTATTGTTAACTAGAAATATTCATAAATATATAGTAAATTAATAAATTAAGTAGATTTGCTATACTTAGACATAAAAGAGTAAATAAATTAGGAATTTTTTTCATCACATAGGTATTATCATTCTTACAGGCATAAACCTTCAAAATTTATATTTAATAGTTATGATAAAATCAAATGTTTTAGCATGTTTTTTATAATGGATCACTTATTTAAGTTTACCTGTTTTTAGTTGTGAAATTATGTTTTAAAAAATATTACTTGTAATCTATTCTCATATATTTTGATTTGCTAGATAAATTTTAAAATTAATTTACTCTTAGTATTTAATTAGTTTAGTATTCACCAATTTTTGTAAAATACTATACTTTATCATTATTATATTACTTATTTGACATATTCACTTGCATTTAAAATTCTACAAACACTTGCAACTAATATGACCTTCACACTGCATCTTAAGGATATAGGTTGTATGTTTTATTTTTTATTTTTTATTTTATTTTTTTTGTGAAAGGTCAAGAATTAGGCTGTATGTTTTTTGCAAGGGTTGTTTCCTTCTTAGTGTAAAGCTAATATTATGTTATAAAGTTTATTTTTTCTCAAAAATTAACTGAAGAGGAGAAAAGTTTTCTTTCTTATAAAAAATGTTACAACTTTTGAAGTTGCTAAACTTTAAAGTGCTACTTTCTGATGGGGCCTTGTGGTCAAGTCCCAATTATGCTATATGACTAAATATAATGTCTGTAAATACTTCGAACGACAAAATTTTACAGCTTTTCGAGTTGTTAAATTTAAAATTTCTGCTTTCATTTGGAGCTTTTGGTTATACTTCAATTAATACAGATATGGTCTTCGGTCATTGAATATAAAAAACAAAAGCTTATGATATTAACCATCGAAACGTGAAGGAAGTGTTAATCCTTACCAATAATTGTTCGTGAAATTTCCAACAATACTGCAAATTACTTGCAGTTGATAGAGCGGTCGGATGTCAGCGTTGTCATTTAGTTCCTTGTTCTTTTTATTATGAAATTAAAAAATCAATTTCTTTAAAAGCTTCCTATTGCAAACAATCGCCCCACCATGACATCATTAACCCACGTGGTAAAGAGGGTGACTTTCTACAAAGTCCTTCGTTCCAGAACAAGAGCAGCCGCCTCCAACAAAGAACAACCAGACTAAGTTTTCTAGTAAATGCGTAGAAGAAAAGGTCGGACCCCATCAGGCCTCCCAACTCCAGCAAGTACTCTGCGGTCTTGCATTCTGGGACTCCATCTATGGCAGTGCCCTGGCACCAGTGTCTCCGTACTGATAACTCTTGCCCAATGTCTTCTGACTCTCTGAGAACAAAATCCTGTTCATGGGATGCCGTGGTCCAGTGTCAGAGGACGGGATATTATGATTATTGCATAATCATATGCCATGTGAAGGATTTTGAGGTGCTGTCACTTTCTTACGTTTCTCAACGTCGAAGAGAAGGGCCTTCCGTGTCTTGCGCTTTCGTTTTCTGTAGTGACTACTAGAATAGTTTTCAAGTAAAAAACTGAAGGCAACCGTAAAAATGGGGGGATGGGATCGTGATTTGTGTTTTATCAAATTCAGAACCCAAAAGGCTCAGAACTGCACATTTTGACAATTATAATGTGGGTACTTTCACGAGCTAGAAAGTTATCTTGAGAGAAGGCAGCAACGAGGCCCATAAATGCAGCGCGTATCATATTATTGGTGACATTTTATGGAGCCCTTGTCATCAGTAAGTATCATATAAATATATCCATTTGTCAGTATGCATGGATAGATAAAGAGAGAGAGAGAAGAGAGAGAAGAGAGAGAAGAGAGAGAGGGGGACCGGGACGTTCAAGTACGGTGCATCATTATTAGTGACTTTTTGATTCATACAGCGAAGGTTCATTCTAAATTAAGCCGTTGTCGTCAGTGTCTACAACATAAATATATGAATATGTTAACATATAGATCTGCACATGCATTAAAGAAAAGAGAGAGCAAGAGAGAGAAAACGGGGAGGGGGAGAAGTATCCTTGGCCTTATCAGTGTTGATATTTTCTTGTTTAATGTTTTAAAATTTTAGAATTAATCATTATAATCTAATATAATATTAGAGTCAAAGATAGATATTTTCTTTATACAACACTCATATCAATATGCATATAAGAAGAAATATTATAGGTGGGTATTGTCATATATCATAAATGAAAAGATAAACCTTTGGTTTTATAAATATTGAAATTTTATCACTTAATGCTTTAAAATTTTAGAATAAACCCTTCTACTTTCTCATAATTATTTTTATATCTTTGATAGTATCTTAAATTAAAAGAGGAAGAGACACAGAGACCAATGGAGGTAAACAGTGCAAAGGAGAGAAAAGAGGGTGGGAATTATATTATATCAGACCTTTTGTCAATCTTATTTTAAGATACCTCCACTAGAGGGAAAGAATTTCTAACCCCCATTAGTTGTCATCGATACTATACAATGAAGCTTATCATTATTTTGTTTGTGACAACAAACTAAAAAGCGGAGTTGTTGAGAGTTACGAATTTAAATAAAATTTATGATCAGAAAGCTTCAAATGAAAACACATGTTTAAGGTTTAGCAACTTGAAAAGCACTACATTTTCCAGTCCGAGATCTACAAGGGTTTACAAACATTTTATTTAAACATATAGCATAATTGGGAGCTAAGCAAGAAGCCCCAAATGAAAACAGCAGTTTAAAGTTTGACAGCTTGAAAAGCGACAACATTTCGCAATCCCAAGTCTACAAAGCTTACTGACATTTTATTTAGATATATAGCATAACAGGAGCTAATGTGGACCAAGCCAATCATTTATGGTCTAGTTTTTTTTTTTTTTTCATTGTTGCCCGTTCCCCTGACTGCTGCTTTGCCGTTCCCATTAGCATTTTCAGTTTCAAACTTCTGCATTTTATCAACAAATTTATCATAAGCGCATTAGGAGGACAAGATAACAGTCAGCAAAAAAACTTTTAAATAAATAGTAAGACACTATGTTTTGTTTAAGCACTCACACAAACTTACACATCCAAGTGTCAAACTTGAAACCAAGAGATAGCAGACAACACCTACTCCTAATTGAATCAAGCATTTTTCAACCAAATAATAATATTGTGAAATGAGTAAAACATACACTTTGAATTAAATTTATAAAGCAACTTAACAAATACCTTCGCCTTTGAAAAACTGCTAACTACGTTTAATCAAAACGCTAGAAACTAAAATATCTGCGACGTTGTATTACAACCACAAGTTCATAACACTATCGAAATAACACTTTTAAAGTCTACTTTAGCTAAATATGATTTTCCAATATTCCTTATTTGACGTGGTGGCACCAAATTTACCATTTCTATAAAACTGTGGATGCTGATCAACGAAAAACAGAATAATCATGTGCATTCGAATATCTTAAATCAGGTAATATCAGCTAATGGACATCTAGTATATTTGGTTGAGATAAGGAGATATACACATGCATTCAATTTATGATGGAATGAAGAAAGTAACTGAAATAAAAATGAAAGGAAACAATATAAAATCGAGGAGAAAAAAAAATAATGAAGAAGAGGAATTTTTGCGTGCTTATATGCAGGCGCTCACCTTGAGCATTTCCTCTAATTGTTTCGACACATCAACCAGTGATTTCTTTCTCCTTTCCATATTTTCACCCGTATACAATTGTTCAAGCACCTTTTTCAGATGCTTAATGGGTTCTTCAGCAAGCACCTAACAGCATATAAGAGAGAGAAATAAAATCATATCAATACGAATCACATCCTGAGAAGATTTGGCATTTGGAAAGAGAAGTACAAAAGTCAATGTGGAGCATAACCACGCTTTTCAAGTAAACAGAAATTTTGATATAGTTCAAATTTAAATTTTTCTTAAATAAATTATAATGTTAATGTATGTTCTTGAAATTTTGTATTTTTTTTTTCTTAATACTCACATATTTAAAAAAAAAAAATGACATGATGCAATGTTGCATCTAAAAGTTTGATCAGATTCATCACACCCTCCCTTTCTCCCTCTCCGTCTGACTCAGAACCCTTTTATTTTTTCGGACCTGTGTTGTGCTATTCTACTTACCAGTTTTTTAATCTGCTGTAACACAGAACCAGCATTCACATGTTCCTAGTAGCACAAAACAGAAGATGTTAGTTATGTCACCGGGAGTAAAAAGATCTGGTATTTGGAGGGATTAAAACTATAGAAAATAAAAGAACAAAATAAAATTAGAGGATAAACACCACCAACAGAAAATCAAGTATTAACTGCAAAACAAAAATCTACCTTATGCTCTTTTTCAAGTTCAGGCTTGGCGTTCGATGTTCCGCCTTTGTTACTCGGTTTTTCCGCATGCTATGGGAACAAATGAAAAGATTTAGTACTGAGAAGGGACAGGAAAAAAGTCAACGTCAAGCATCACCATGCTCAAGAAATCAGTAAGCTTTCAGCTAAAGGATTATCGAGACTCATAACTCTCCCTCCCTCTCTGCCTAACTCAGTATGTTTTCATCTCTTTAGATATGTGTCAAGCACATGTACTTACCGCAGCTAACCGTCCGCTGCCCCCAGCCGTTCTTTGGTCGACAAGTGCACCAGTGTGATCTTTTGTTTTTTTTTTTCTGCCATGAGGCAACACAGAATTCAGTCAAAGCACGTTGGCAGAACAAATACCTGCAGGGAAGGCACTCAAAGGACGACTTTTATAGTGTAAAACTATTGAGGAAGTAAGAAGGAAAAAAGAAAGATGCGAAAGTTATGCTAGTATTATTATTAAAACCATTAAATAGTCTCATAATCATTTTTAAAAGGCATCTCAAGAGGAAAGGGGAAGCCAATACTTATAAGGCCAAGATTTATATACTCTCCTTCTTATGAGAGATAAATCTAAGCATCCTCAACAATTATTATTTAAAGAAAACTTGTATATGAGTTTTATATATAAAGAAATATCATAAACTGAATAAGAAAATTATAAATCCTATTATAATTAATAAATGAAAGTACAAACCCTACTAAAATCAGAAAATAAAATTATAAAGCCTAGGATAATCAAAAAAATGTAGAACCTTTGATGGGCTCAATAAAAAATAGTATATGAACTCTGTATATTAATAATAATAAATATTTTAACATGTCTTTAATTGATTGATGACTTATACCATTCTCGGGAATACGGATGTTTAACATTACAAGCAGAAAATCTACTTCATGACTGAGCCTTCCAATCAATTGATTTGATCTTATCTTGTTAAGCATATCTTTTCATTGTGTCATTTTCTAGGAAAAGTCTTACGTTAGTTGATAGATAGGTTGAAAGGATAGATAGGTTGTCTTCTAGTTTAACAACTGTCACTCATAGACATTCAGTAAGATCTCAAAGGAAAAAAACCAATTAAAAGTTTGTTTATTAATAAAAATAAGTGTGTAAAGGAAGCTGAAATATGCGAGGAAAAATTCAAAGTAAATGCAGAGTACTGCAGCATTCCGCCAAACGCATTTAACTGTGAATAGAACTGCTTATTACAATTTTCTTTTTCTTCACCGTTCTAAATGCTTTTTCTATTAGATTATAGACTGGGGAATTCGTTAAAGCACCCTTTACATAGGGTATATGCGCCTTTACATTCATCATAAAATTTGGAGATCAATACACGGAAAAGCTTCCATAACTCTCCGCCTCATCTTATCTATATTTTCCTCTATTTTCTCATCTTCTCCTCAAATGTGGCTGAAAAATCCATATACTCATTTCCAAGCAATGTGACTGTCGCCAATTTTGTCACTCTTAAACAAACATGAACAACTATCTTTCATGAGTTTCTCAAGTTTAATCTCCAGTGCATATTCAAACTGTTCACTTTTCTTATGGGTAAAATCACACATCCTCAGCATCTCGTTTTAAATTGATGGTGTGGAGAAGGCTAATCCAAAGTACGAACATTGGAAGCATAGTGATACTCTTGTCTTTATGGTCTTTGATCACAAGCTCAAGATTCTTAGTCATGCGTGTTAACTTGATTCTCCTGCAGAAGTTTGGATAATGCTTTCTAATCTTTTTGCGTAGAGGAAGACTCGCGAATTCAACCTTCTTTCTAGCTTCACATTTATAAAAACTAATAATTCTCTTACTTAGCTATTATTCTTAATTTTTATTATTGATCCTAAAAAAATTATATTTCTTATCTGTAAAACTATTGTGAAAAGGAAACAAGAAGAGTACAAACAATGGCCGCACCAGGTATCATCAAGCCATGTAGCAAAAAGGGTGACTTTCTACGTACTTGCCCTTCATTACAGAGCAAGTGCAGCCGCCTCCAGAAAAGAACTACCAGGGTAGGTGTTCTAGTAAATGCGTGGTGCAAAAGCTGGAATCCCATCAGCCCCATGATAATGTCGTAGAGTAAATCCGTGGGGCGAAAGCTGGAACCCCATCAGCTCCATCAATTAATAAAGGTCAGGACTGAAATCTCAAGCAATTGGACCACAAGGGCATCCTTAGGCCACGTAGTAAAGAGGGTGACATACTACGTATTTGTCCTCATTATGAAGCAGTAGCAGCCGCCTCCAGAAAAGAACAACACGTTAGGTGTTCTAGTAAATGCGTGGGTCAAAAGCTGGAATCGCATTAGCCCCATCAATAATGTCGTAGCAAGACTCTTCAGTCTCTCTTTCTAGAACTTCATCTATGGCAATGCTCCATATGTATAACTCGCAGAGCCTGTAGGCTTCTAAGCGTTCTGGGTCGCTGAGATCAAGTTTTTCTAAATCGAGTCTCTAAGCATGTGATATAATGTTAGGAAGGATAGATGGCGTTTGATACATCATCTCCCACAGTCTTCTATGAGGCTTCGAAGAAGCTAACATTATAATCATTGAGACCAAGGGCTTACCATTTTTCATTGAGCACATGGCATTTTGATTTTTAGTCAAAGTAAAAATAGAAGTAAGGTTGTCCATGAAGAGGGACGAGACTCTCTTATTTACATCTAGCACACGATCTATGCCAAAGTGAGGAAGACTACCTTGTCTAACCATCTTCCATGTAGTCCCTTAGCCTCTCTGTGTTGCATCATGGAATATACTCCCCAATCCTGGTGAAGGATTGCATCCCTCTGATTTTTGGGTATATTCTCATTATAGAAAAAGCAAATATGTGTACTCATCCTTTTTGTCCTTCTAAAGAAGCAATCTTGTGGTTTTGATCCTTTGTCCCTTTACCTCTGCAACATCGGAATTAGTTGCTTAGATAATAAAGGAAAAACATCAACTAAAAAATCATGCAAGCGTGATATTTGTGTGATATTTAGTAGTAAACTACGTGGTTTTGCTAAACTATTTGAGCTTACAGCCATATCATGGAAACGGTAGCATAGGTTTTTTTTTCTGTTTTGACTTTTTGCGTTAGCGATGGATGGAGGAGAGGCTAATCTCAGCAAGGTCATGGTGTTGTTTACATCGTCTTGGTCTGCACTTTGTGAGTTCAAATAAAAAATATAGGCGCAACATGGGGGAGAGGGTATAATGAACTTGTGTGCGATTCTTAGAGAAAATCTAGTTTTTTATTGATTTTTGTTTTTGCTACATAGAATTTAGGTTATACCAATGATCATTACATGATAGCTAGAAACATTTCCCTCTGATGAAGAAGTTTTGTGGGGAAATTTTGCTTCACCTATTTTTCTGAAGGATAGATCAAGTACACTTAAAAAAAAAAACTTCGTAGTTATGATTCATGATTAGAGGACTTCACGGAAATCTGAAGGAAACAATTATCAACTTTAATATAGTCATATAGCCGTGTAATTGGGTCGTCAACACACCGAGGGGAGGGAATGACTAGTGGCTCCGTCGAAGATCTCTTTCGTGTCAATCCAATCTCGTAAGCAAATTTGTGAAATCCCTTTTTGACCCAAGTGTATTCACCTTGCTAACATAAAGTTCCCTGCGCACATATGATATTAACCCCTGGGATAAGGGGTTTGTAATTCCAATCTAGTGACAAAGTCACATCAAGCAACTACAATATGTTTTCATTGTTAACACTAGGCTTCCAAGGATGATAGGTAGGGGCCTAAGAAGACAAAGTGGCCATACCAAGAGTGATGTGGAGGTGGGGTGAGGAGGGTGTCACATGTTTATTTATCATAATAAGTGATTTTTCTAAGGTGATTCTTTTCCTTTAAGATCATACCACATACCATGTGATGGTAGTAGTTAAACTACAAGACAATTTAACTACACTTTCACATGTTTTAAGTACCAACCAACAAAGACTTTCATACAAAAGTAACGAAACAAAAAGGTTGTTTAGTTGGGCATGATCAAATCAATCAATTTGAATCCTTAAAAACAAGTAGAGTCGTTTGTCATGTTTCACAAAATAAACTTTTCAACGACAGGATTTGTCTCATATTGAAAAAGTAAGTATTGACAAAGGATTTGTTAACTCTATCTAAGAATTTTATCTAGAAGTTGATACAAAAAGTCAAAAAATTTATTCCTTTTAAAGAATACTTTTAAACATGATTTATTGAATATGAGATGTTCATCATGTGGTTCTTAACATGATATAAGCTTTCATGATAATATTTTGCTTACAACTAATATGTGCTTCACACTTACCTCAAAGATATTGGTTGTAAGTTTTCTACTAGGGCGTTTTCTTCTCAATATAACTTTAACATTATATTGTAAAGTTCATTTTTGTCCAAAAATTAACCGAAGAGTCGAAGAGTTCTTCTTCTTTATAGAAAATATTACAGCTTTTGAAGTTGCTAAACTTTAAACCGCTGTTTTCTGTTAAGGCCTTTTGGTCAACTCACAATTATGATATTTGACTAAATAAAATGACTGTAAGCGTTGGAAACTTTGAACTACAAAATTTTACAGCTTTTTAAGTTGTTAAATCTTAAAGTTGATGCTTTCATTTGGAGCTTTTGGTTATACTTCAATTAATAAACCTTGGAAGCGTGAAGGAAGTGTTAACCCTTACCAATAATTGTTCGAGAAATTTCCAGCAATACTGCAAATTACTTGCAGTTTATGGAGCAGTTCGATGACAGCGCTGTCCTTTAGTTCATTGTTCCTTTTATTATGAAATTAAAAATCCATTTCCCAAAAACTACTTCATCAATTTCAACTTGGGTTTTAAGTTTGCTATTACAAACAATCGCCGCACCATGACATCATTAAGCCACGTGGTCAAGAGGGTGACTTTCTACGAAGTCTTTTTATTACGAAACAGAGTAGCCGCCCCCAACTAGCGAATGCGTGGAACAAAAGGTGGAACCCCGTCACCCCACCCCATCAACCCCAGCAAGTGCTCTGCGGTCTTTCATTCTAGAACTCCATCTATGGCAGTAACCTAGCACCAGTGTCCACGTACGTATAACTCGCGCCCTATGGTTTCCGACTCTTTGAGATCAAGGTTTTGATTTAGATCAAAATCCTGTTCCTAGGATGCCATGGTCCAGTCTTTGAGGGCTAGATATGATGATCACTGCATAATCATATGCTATGTGAAGGAT
The DNA here is from genome assembly GCA_028551395.1 of Casuarina glauca. NCBI lineage: Eukaryota > Viridiplantae > Streptophyta > Magnoliopsida > Fagales > Casuarinaceae > Casuarina > Casuarina glauca. The sequence goes on along the minus strand of CM052351.1, from coordinate 23,895,940 downwards.
TTTGAGTTGCTGTCACTTTCTTACCTGAGGTGTGCTATTGGCCAAATTATGCTGATAAATTAACTTTGACCAGAATTACGTTTCTCGACGTCGAAGCAACGGGCCTTCCGTGTCTTGCGCTATCGTTTTCTTGTAATGACAATTAGAATAGTTTTCAAGTCCAAAAACTGAAGGCAACACTAAAATGGGGGGATGGGATCGTGATTTGTGCTTTATCAAATTTAGAACCCAGAAAGCTCAGAACTGCACATTTTGACAATTATAATGTGCATAATTTCAAGAGCGAGAAAGTTACCTTTAGAGAAAGAAGCAACGGGGCCCATATAAGTAGAAGGGCAGTGCATTATTGTTAGTTACTTTTTATGGAGCCCTCGTCATCCGCA